>CM029562.1:454063-893567 GCA_017309665.1 Coelopa frigida
GCTGATGCTGGAACGCGAGCGCGAGCGCGAGCGCGAGAAGGAGCGCCGTCTGATGGATCGCGAGCGAGAGCACAGCGAGCGGGAGCGCGACGCCGACGCCGACGCCGACGACGAGGACGACCACGTCGAGGACCTGTCGGTGGCGCGCAAGGACTGCCTCTCGCCCGAGGCGCGCCGCGTCGAGTCGCCCTTCTCGTCGCCCCCGCCCCCGCCGCCAACGAGCGGTGATCAGGGCGTGATCGTGCCGCCGATGGGCGCCAAGGCGGCGCCCGCCAGCAGCAGCAGCGACGGCGACTTCCCCCTGATCAGCGAGAGCGCCGTGAAGCGCGAGATCATCACCGACGACGGGCGCGCCGACTGATTGATGCTGACCATGGCCTGGCAGTACGCGGCCGACAGTTGCTACGACGCCCTCTTCCTGGCTCGTTGACGAGTGGTGGGGCGGGATCGACCGGCGGGCGGGGCGCGGGGGGCTGGGGGCGGGAGGTGGGCCCGGCCCCCGCCAGCGTAGGGCTTAGCGTAGGAGATCCGTGCAATGCGAGGGGGGCCTCCCTCCCTCTCGCCCACCCCACTTCACTCGACCCGACCCCTTTCATTTCGTTTCGTTCGTTTCGTTTTCGCTGCCCCTTCGGGCGGCCCTTTCGAACACCCCGCGGCGTCACGTAACGCAACGCAACGTGACGTGACGTGGCGCGATTTATGATTTGGCATTTCGACGTTTCGACGCCCACACTCGAGACGACTGCGGTACAGAAGCTTTAACTCGATCGAGTTCGGACCCGCGTTCGAATTCGCGATCAATCAGACTAGTGGAAATGTAGGAGAATTGCACAAGTTCTTAGGATTAGTTTGCAAATAATTGTTGTCAACCACCGTGTGCCTAAAACGTAGACAGAGACAGAGCTATGATTGTTACTTAGTTAGTTCAGATTAGATTAGATTAGGTTAGGTTAGATTAGGTTAGTTTGGGAGATTCACGCCACCCACCACCGGAAGCCGGAAGCGCGCCATCTTAGTTGTAAGAACCCCACACACGCACCTTGGACGCCATAGACCTGGACGCAACCTACAGAGGCTAGCTACAGAACCGACCTGAGCATAAGTTAGTGTAAGGAGGAGGAGGAGTTGAGTGCAAAAACTGCACCCACAAAAGCCAGTGATTTGTTTCAAAAATCTATTTAAGCACCCTGTATCGTATCATTACGCAATCGTACTATTATTACAATGATCACTATTGTGTAGTTACACTATTTCTGTTAGCCTTTATTTAGTTTCTAGACTAGTTTTAGTTCCACGCGAGACGAACCCGACACTCGAATGTGAAGCTCATTTAAGGAAACAACCACCTCTACCTCGTAGTCATTTAAACGATCGACCAATTACTGATCAGCCGATCAACTGATTGGCATGAACTAGTAATGCTTTCTTTTCCTGTGTTCAATTCCATAAGACTGACACCGACACAGACGCTATTTACCCTAGTTTAAGACCCCGTAGGGAGGGAGAGTGGGGGCGGGGGTGGATACAATGCAATCCAATGCAACCTAGACTAAGCGAGATCAGCCGCACCGAGCATCTTGGAAATGTACAAACCTACACACTAACACACACCCGATTTATGCAATAGCACACCCACACACAGCTTGTGGGCTGTGCATGTATGTACTATGTTAAGAACCCGCGCCTTGCCTTTGGACGTGGCCTCACACGCACACAGCCGAACGCAAGGCACGGACACCGCGCTGGGGGCAATGCAATAGGCTCTAGTTTTAGTTCCGTAGCCTAAGTCTGTAAATACCGTGGGGAACCTCCGTGCGAGGGCCCGTGATCGACGCAACTCGATCACTTGCTCTCCGCGTTGTGTTCTAGAGAATTATTATGTTGAGGAGAGAAAATCGAGAATCCCATGGAGATGGATGCATGGAGTGACGAGAGAAGATGTAATCAAAATTGTACCTAGATCGTAAGCCGTAGTCCTAAGAGAACCCCAACAATTCGACACCACTGTCCCATTATATAGAAGCCATTATCTTTAAACTATGAATAAATGTTGAAACGACTGAAAATAAATTAAACATTCAAAATGATGAATTCAAAAATAACAAATTCTTTTATTTGAAGTGGGGGCGAGGTCAAAAATGGTGATTTCACAACTAACTCATGGTTCTCTTATTTGAAATGGGAGCGAGTTCTGAAATGGATTTGCTATGAAAAGTATCAAATTTTCAATTTTCTATGAAATGATCGAAATTTCCTTGAAAATTATCACATTTTTATGAAAATGATAAATTTTTTAATTTTCTATAAAATGATCAATATTTGAATTTTCTATAAAAATTATCATATTTTAAATTTTCTATGAAAATTATGAAATTTTGAAAATGGACAAATTTTGAATTTTCTATGAAAATGATCACTGAATTGCAATAAACAAAGTTTCTCTTATTTCAAGTGAAGCGAGATCAGGATCCAGAGGCATGGTCCCAATAAAAATTCTTCAGGTCACTCGGTTCGAGATCTTTCGACCGAGCACATTTCCAAGATAGTTTCTGAAAATATTTCGATGAGCCAGTCACAAATTACGTTTTCTGATATGAAAATCGCTATCCAGCACCAAGGGAAGAATTCACCACAGTCTAGAATTTCCCACACATGCGCGTTCATGAACAGACTCGAGAATGCTTATGGTTTTTTTGACAACTGACAGATGCGCCATAACATTACAACAACATCTTGACGCTGCGTTGAGTGAATGCCGTCAGGGATGCAGCACCAACCTTTTGACCGCAGTGTATAAGTTGTTTATAAAAAATATATCAAAATAAAGACATTAAAATCTAGCATTTATTTCGGTTTTCTTATTATATAAATAGTTAGTTTTATGGTTTTTAGTAAAAGGTTTTATTTTTAAAATCGCCAGAAATTGCCGGATTTTCCCGGCGATTTCTGGCGATTTTTCAGGTTGTCAGATTTTTTGAAGCCATCCCTATTTCTGTTACCTTTTCCTTATCTTTACTTGTACCCTCCCTATTTATTGTTGTTTTACAGTGTTTGTGTCATTTGTATTAAAATCATTTGTCAATTTCAACTGTGTGCACGAGAAAATCTATTTTATTTATATTTTAATAATAATATTTACAAAAGCAACCACGCACCACGAACTCGCGGATTTTTGCCCACACGGCGGAGGCTGCGGAACGCTTTGTAGCGCTTGTGCGGAGGATTGGCCAGTTACGAGGTGAGCATCGCCGAGCCATCGCCTCAGCATGAATGGCGGAATCACGGCGGCGAGTCACGGCAACGCTCTGGCCACCGGGAGCAAGAAACGCAAGCACGGCTTGGCGCCGAAGAAGACCCAGCTGGTGGAGAGCGCGCCGCCGGGCCTCGGATTCGCGAAGGCGCCAGTTGACGGCGCAGAGGAGGACGTCGAGAAGGGCTGCACGTTGTGCGGCGACACCAAGAACCACACGCTGGTCGACCTGCGCGAGAACATCGAGATGAGGAACACCATCATGTCGTACCTGAAGGTCCCGGTAAGTGGCCACAGCCCGCCTCGCCCTTCGCTTCTCACACTCCTTTCTCCGCCCCAGACGCAGAACTTCGAATCGGTCCTGTCCTCGGTCTGTGTGCAATGCGTGTACAAGATAAACGTGCACAAGGACGTGACGCGCCAGCTGAAGATCCGCATCCAGCGGATGGCCAACCGGCACGCGAGCAGCGCCACGGCGAAGATCAGGGCCCTTCCGACAATCAACGACATATCCGCCAGCAAGCCGCTCAAAACCTGCCCCGAAGAAAGCAAACGACAACAACCGCCGCCATCTAGTCCCACCCGAAGCCGGCACAGCGAGCGGCAGACCAAGCCGACGAACAGTCCTGAGCCGCCGAGTCTCCTGGACGACAGGCGCCCGTGCACGCCGCCCCCTGCGCCGGTTCCCGCCGACACGAGTCCGAGGAGTTGCATGCCCACTTCCACCGAGAACACGCTGGCGCTGGACTTGTCCCACGAAAGCGAGACGATGGAGCGCGACGTCTCGCCCTCGCCGGCCTACTCCCCAGTGCAGCCGCCGTACAGCGAGTCGAACGGCACCCTGCCCGACTCTGCGACCAAGTCGCCGCCAACCGCAGAGACGCTGGCATCGCTGCAGACTCCCGACGTGGCGAGAGCCAGAGAACCGCCGATATCTGCCTTGGAGGAGCGTTCCCCGGCTCTCAACACCGCCCTCCTGCGCTGCACCTCGTCTCGGTCAAACTCGCCGTTGGTGAGCCAGAACCAGTCCATGCTCGACGTCTTCTACGAGCGCCCGGAGTCGGCGCTGATCACAGAGTCCGGCGGAAAGATCAACAAATACCGGACGGAGCGTGTGCCAGCCCAACAGATGGTGTGTCCGACGTGCCAGCGCGCCTACTGGCGCAAGGACTACTACGCGAAGCATGTGCGGCGGTGTCGACCGCGGCCCAAGTCGACGGCGTCGAGTGTCAAGTCGAGCGACGCGGGCGACAGTGCGAGCCGGAAGCGCGTGTTCCACTGCAACGAGTGCCCTGTGACCGTGGACTCCATGGCGAAGTTGCGCGACCACAAGCACATTCACTTGCAGCGCTTCTACTGCGAGGGGTGTGGGTTGGAGTCGATGGCGCGGCAGAACCACGAGTTCCACCGGGTCGAGTGCATGGCCAAGCAAGAGGTTTGTCCATTAGTGAATTCAAATTTTCAAGTATTATAGTTGGTGCCCCCATTGCAGGCATTAAATTCGAGCACAGTGGAGGACGACGATGTTCCGGAACAACCGCAGGTCCGCATGACGCGCTCTCGTTCACGTGCTGCGTCCAGAGCAGCCACACGGGTTGTGAATTCGCGCCTGAGCGACGACTACTCGAATGTCTCCAATGACGAAGAGCTCGACCAATGCGACATCGACTCGGTGACCGACACCATGTACACGAAGCGGATGCGCTACACTGACCACTGGGTGGAGGATCACAGCAACAGTGCCAGCTATATGTCCCATTGCGACAACACCTACGACTTCGATGATGAGTTGCAGATCAACTCGTACAAAGAATATGGTGCGTGGTCGCTTTCTTTGAGTGCGAAACCTGTGTTTGAACTCTGCGTTTCTTCCAGATTTGTATCTCTTGGACAGATTGAAAATGGAGATTCATCTGAATTGCCTATCTTGTTTTGTTCCTAACTGCGAGTTCCGGACGGACAATTTGCCCCGCCTAATGCTGCACGACTACTTGGACCACCTGAAGAAGCTCTGGTTTCACTGCAAGAAATGTAGCTGCAGCTTTACGAGCAAGTGAGTTCGATGCACGATTCCCGCTCGATAGATTCCTCTCTAACTTTTGCGTGTTCTCTCCCGAATGCAGGGTTCACCTGGACTACCATCTGGCTTGTCAGAATGGCGGGCGCTTCATCTGCTTCAAATGCGGCGACATCTTCGAGTTCCAGCACCAACTGGACCGCCACCTGATGTGCCACACGAAGTGCGTGAACTATCGGTGCAACTACTGCAACTTCGAGTTCCTCACCGAGGCCGAGTTGTTGCAGCACTGCGAGATAGAGCAGCACGACCCCAACGGGGACCGAAAACTAATCTCAATTGATCCATCCATGACTATCGTGAACCGAGTGCCCCCAGCACCACCCTCGGACTGCCGGGGGAGTCGCAGCTACAAGGTGGAAATCCTGGAAATGCATTTGCCCCCGATGCCGTCGAACCGGCCGCGACCTCGGCCAGGACACAAGCCCTACCGTCTGCGCGTAGGCGACGTCCTCTTCAAGAACCAGAAGAACCCCAACTGCTGGGGATGGAAATAGTATTGGACTGGCGAGTATGAGTTCTTTGCAGGAAATCATGCACAAACATGGCACCAATAATCGCATGCTGGAGGCCAGTTTGTGGAAGGAGCGCACGTCGGACGTCGACGTCCAGGCGACGTCACAACTCTCTTCGTACACAAGCTCCCAGCACGCAGCAGTAAGATACCACTGCAGTAAGGAACAACTGCAATTTTTATAGTCTATCTAGTTATTATTTTTCTGAGTCGCTTTCAATTGCTCAACCAATGTTAGATCACATTATTTTCACTTAAAAAGTTAGAGAAACTTTAAGATTCTTGCTATTTTGAATATCCCAGTTTTACATTAGCATTTTATATTTTTTCTGTGGTTAGTGTCGAGTGACTGCACTCTTCAAGAACCGGTTAGCTTAAGGTATCTTTTTAGAATCCAACATCACACACACAATCCTCAGTTATAGCCATAGACTTCTGACAGCCAGAATCCGCAGATAATCTCCGATTCCCTCAGCCATTGGAACTTCTTCAGTTGCTACCTATTACTTATGTTTCAGCTACTAGAGCGTACTTTGCTTTATGTTTTTGTGCGATTGTATATTCCTAGTCTGTAGGTCGCGAGTACATCGATGCATGTACATAGGAAGTAATACCATAGACCGACGGGAGGAGAAGCAGGAGCTTCCAGGCCTTTTTCCTCCGAAGGGTCATTCGTGTAGAAATATCGTAGAAGAAGTTCAAAACCGTTTTAAAGAAGAAATGTTCAAAAGTCTGAAATTAATTTAGTCTAAAACAAATAGAAAACTCGAGCTTAGTAAGTAAAATATTGCTTATTTGAAGCGTGAGGAAAGAAAGAAAGAGAAGCAAAGCAACTAAGGAGAAATCACAAGGACGAGGGTCGACCTTGCCTTTAAGTTAGTCCTAAGTCTGGTAACTAAATCAATTCTACTTTAATTGTACATTTAGGTAAACGACAAATTGCAAATATTTACTTTAATTGAAATCACATCGCAATTGATTATTATTCACTGAATCCAATAATAGATTTAAGAGTTATTTATTTTCACTATATTCATCGAGGAACTTGAAATTTGTTTTTACACAAATCAAATACAGATCAATATTAATTTTGATTCGCGACAAAGGCCACAAAGTGTATAAAATCGTATCAAAAGTATTTTAATTACTTCCATCCACACTAAGAGTTAATTACCATAAGCCAATAAATAAATACCAAGTTTTAACATTGAAGCTGTTCCGTGTTTAAGCTAAGCAAATACATTGTTCCCGTGAGTTAGTTTTAGTCTTAAGTCGTTTATTATTGAGTTCTAAGCTTTGATAAAAAATAAAAAAATGATGTGAATTTTAGAATAAATGATGTTGAATTTTAGAAATACTTTGTTTTTTTGGGACAGCAAAACTGCGACTTTCTTCTATAAGTTTTTCGAATATGGTTTAATTTTTTTAGATCTGCGTTTGGAAATTCTGCGCATATAAAAATGCGCTACTTCTGCTCTTCTTTCTGCCGCATAGACCAATTGGGATTTGAGCGAGTGGGTTCTATTGTGAATTGTTTACTTGTATAAATCAGCTGATGTTAAGGTGTCAACTTTTTTTATCGTCAAAAATAATTAAAATTAACAGCAGTCCGTTTACTTATATTTGTATATTCACAACATTCTTTAAACTGACTACAGCAGTCGATAAATCAGTCAATCATCAGTCGCAGCAATGTCGGAAAAAGAGCCTCTCGCCTACGACGTGAAGGATTTGCCAACCACAGCTGCTAATGATGCAGCAGCAGCAACGACCAAAGAGGAGCCAGCAGCGGCTGTGGCCAAGGAGCTGACCACTAAGGAGGCCTATTTCGCCAGCCTGAACGCATGGGTGAAGCATGCGAACATATCGCAAAATGCGATGGCGCTCTTTCCGTACTATTTGTTCAGCAGCTACCCGCAGATATTCCAGAACCAGACGGCCGCGCCAGTGGCTGGAATGGGATTTCCAGCTGGCGCAACTCAGACATCTGGCACAACCGAATTCGCTCGCAATGGTCAACAACAACAACAAGCCGCAGCCGCCCCTGGGATTATACCAGCTGACGAGAGGAATCGGAGGGTAATCTTCAACTTGGTCTACCTCAGCGAGCAAATGCAGGCCGAAGTCATCACCCGAAACGGGGGCTACGAGTACGTGATCGCGCCTTTCTGGAAACGGGCCATTGCCGAGATGATTGACATGTTCATTGTGCTGCTGTCCAAGGTGATAATCACGTTTACTTTCATGAATATATTCGATCTGGACTTGGGATTTGAGTTCGACAAGGATGTCCTTAAAAAATCGCTCGAAGACGACTACACTGGCTTCCTGGCAATATCCTCCGATTTCCTGGCCTTTTCTTCGGATCTGATTGTGCTCGAAATTCTGACGAAGGTCATAGTGTGTTTCTACGAGGCCATGTGTACACGTCAGCACGGGGCCACTCCGGGCAAAATGTTGATGGGCTTGCGCGTTGTCTACATGGAGGCCATGTTGCCCTTGCAGCCGCCCCAACCGCCGCAATTGGGATTTCGTGCCCAACGTACGCCGCTCAAGGCGCTGATACATCCCGCAGAAACACCCGGATTCAGGCGCTCCTTTATCCGTGCGGTTGCCAAGAACCTCCTGATAACGCTGCTGTTTCCGATGTGCTTCATTATGATATTCTTCAAGCACAATCGCACCGCCTACGACATCATGGCCAAGACCATTGTCGTGGAATACAATCCCAATCCCGTTCTACGCCACCAGCGTTGATCGACATCCAGCGACCAGTCTAGAGCGACGCCAGATGGCTTACTTGGCGTGACAATAGATTATATAGATTTTGCATATATTGTAAATTGTAAGCAGTTAGTAAGGCAGTACTAACACATCAACATTGTATATTGAATGTAATATTTGTATAAACTAATAAAATGTAAAAACTGTTTTTGGTGATGCTCGGTTCTTGATCTTTCACATATAAAGAAAATACATTTCAAAACAATCGATCGTGTTATTGATTTTCAGTGTTACTTCACATTCACGTTCTTCAGAGTTTGAGCCACGATGTTGCCCTTGCCAGGCACATGCAAGGCGGCGCCTTTGTAGCAGGCCACCAAATCGCCATTGGTCATCAGGTCCGGGGCACAGGTTTCGAAGATCTTCTTCTTCGGATTCAGTTGCGCATCGGGATTGCGAGTGTAGCCCTCGCAGTGCACCAAGTCTCCGGGAACAGCGCCAGCCGGCGGACTCAGTACTTCGACCTTGTCGGGGGTTGAAGCGCACATGACCATCGCTTCCGAGGTGACGCCCCGCATCTTGGCCGGCTTGAGGTTGCACATGACCACCACCATGCGGTTCTGCATCTCTTCGATGGGCACGAACTTCACAAGGCCAGAGACAACGGTGCGTGGCTGGGCCTCGCCGCAGTCGATCTTCTCCAAGTACAAGCTGTCGGCGTCCGGATGACGGCCCACTTCGACGATTTTGCCCACGCGCATGTCCAGTCGCGCCACGTCGATGGGAAGTTCCGCAGCTGCTGGAGCTGCTGCCGCGGAGGGTTTCTCCTTTTTAGGCTTCTTCTCCTTCTGCGGCTTGGGTGCAGATCCGGGGGCAGGCTGTCCGGCGGGCGCAGTCGGGGGCACGACCGGTGTTGGGGGCGCGGCTGCTTCTGTGCAGAGCGTGCGCACGCCGGGAATCGGGATTTGTTTCTTGCCATTGCGCAGCTCCAGGGCGATGAGCTGAGCCTTCGCGGCCTCGATTTGCTTTTGCAGAGCAGCGTTTTCTGTGCGCAACTGCTGCTTCTTGCGCGCAATGATTTCGTGCTGCATGACGGCCAACTACGAGAGAAAACAATTAGAACCCACAACAACAACGGTACGAAGGGGTTGCTCACCTCCGACTTCATGGAAGACAGAATCTCCTCGTTTCGAGTATTGTTCGTGATGATGCTTTCCAGAGACGTCATGGTGTTCCTGATTTCGGAAAAGTTCCTCCTGAGATTAGCTGCCCCCGTAGCAAAAATGCGGTTTATTGACATTTCTGTGAGATCGAGTTCGGTTGGTTGTCAACGACGTGTGACGTTTTCGGTCCCACTTGGAATTATTCACAATAATGCAAATTTCCCTACCTTGAATGTTTATGTAATATATAAACAATTTCATGAAGGAGTCTCTTCCTCTTCGTATAGGAAGAGGATGAGAATACAAACAGTATTTGAATATAAATGTTGGTTTTAATCGTTAATTACAAATGTTATAAATGTGCTAAACTCCGATATGATCATATATTAAGTTGATTCCTACAAATGCCACACATATCATTTCTCACCATAATCATCTTATGGTAAGTTGATTGCTACAAAACTCACACACATCACTTCCCACCGCATACACACCACACACGCTGCTGTTGTCCTTGTCACACCCAGGCAAATAATGCTCTATTCAATCGCACTCTACACACACACAACATAAATGCGAATACATAAAAGAACGAAGCACACAAAAATTTATTGTCAAAAGGCGACTTTTCTTGGGTGTGTATCGTTGAAATTCTTGTAAATAATTTGCGTTTAAATTAGTAATTTGTTAACAAAAAACTAACACAAGAGCTGGTAAATTTTCAATAAAAAGCAAAAATTCCCTAACTAACAAAGTGCACCAAATATTTTAACCAAATATAAGGAAAATCCTCAAATTGAATTTTCATTGTGAAATTTTTGTTGCTAAAGAAATATCAATAAATAAAAAAGTTAATAATTTATATATCTTGTTAATGAGACCGCAGTTTCTCCAATGTGAATTTAGAGAAGATCGATGCGTCTAAATAATTAATGAAATGCTCGGAGTTAACTTCCGTCAATTTAACAAGTATTCAGTGTCAAGTTTTCGCCGTCGCTTCGCTCAACGCAGTTGCGTGAGACTCCGCTGCCCCCTCCAAGCAATTCACGAACATTCCCACCCTCGTAGCTTTGTTCTGCGGTCATCAGAAGGGTCTCGGCGAAAGATTAATCATTAAATCGATTTAACTAGAACCGCGTTAAAGACAACTGTATAATTCGCTCATTGCTCGTTTTCTCGGACTTGATTAGTCATTTCAGAATCGAATTTATTTTGCACTTTTTAAAACCTAATTTCCTCTTTATTTCTTGGTATTTATTTATTCCGTAAATATGAATTTCTACGCAAATTTCTCAGAAACATAATTATTCAGAACATTGAGGTATATAATCGTACCTATGGGTCCAAAGATATCAGGATGAACTATTAATCGCAGTTTGTGCTCGGTTTTTGCTGCACACTCTGACCCTTGGTACATTGACCCAGCACCTTTTGCCTGGGCACCTGTTAGTTTTCCGTTACCTGCCTTTGTAATTGCGGCACCTTTCCAAAGCACACATGCAATGCTTCACATGAATATATTTTTGCTTTTGCTTTATTGAAAAGTGGAAAATTGCCGCTCGATTAGTCCCCACGCTTCCCTTCCGTAGATTTCTAATGGTTCTTTTTTGCTTTTTCCCATTTTCATTTTACAGCAATTAAATTCACCATCACCAATTTATCACCTCAACCATCACCATAACCTCCACCACCAACAACAAACCAGCCAAACAATAGATAGATCCCCACCTCAACGTAGTTCCTAAGCTTTGATCCGCTAATTACAACTAGAATATTATTTGCCCCATTAACCCCAACTGCGATATATCGCAAATCTTTCCACCATAGGCCTATCTGAGACAGCCGTTATGGACGTAATGTCATCCTCACTGCAACAACAACGTATCGTCGTCGAGCAGCTGCGTCGCGAGGCCGCCATCGAGCGCCAGACCGTGTCGGAGTCCTGCGCCAAGATGATGAAGTACATCACCGAGCACGAGCAGGAGGATTACCTGCTGACTGGGTTCTCCAGCCAGAAGGTCAATCCCTTCCGCGAAAAGTCCTCGTGCACAGTTCTCTAAAGCGATCGCGCTATGTCACTTGCCCAGCTAAGCAACGAATGGATGGAGACGGAGGCGGAGATGAAGGACGGGCGTCGGATGGTAGTTGGCGGAGAAGAGGCTGGAGACGTAGTAGCAAAGGTTAGAGAGAAGAGGAGGAATGTCGTTTGGTTGGAGTTTTGTTTTTGGCGAACGTTTTTGAGGCTAGGCATTTGAGTATATATTTTGGAGGGACCTCTCAGAGAACATGACCACCAATAACAGCGGAGAGATTAAAATACTTGATGAATTATTTACAACACTATAACTTCGTAACCATACATATGCACATTAGCATTTGAATTTGCAAAGATTAAACAACAGCAACTACTACAAACAATAAAACAAATCCTAAATATATATACACGCAAATATATATATATTTATATAGGCAAGATATATACTTTATGGAAGATGTAGAGGGAATCGCAAACAATATCAGAAACGAAGCAACTAAAACAAAACTCGTCAAGAATTAAAATAATTTATTCACAACTATTTATATTATATACAATAATTAAGCAGACAAATATCAAATAAATACAAATTTAAATAAACCAAACACTCCAACAACAACAGAATTATTGAAAACTATATTCTTATTATGAAACGAACACGATGTAGGAAGCAGAGGCAGGAGTGAATACAAAAATTACCGCAAGAATGATATATATTCTTATTACAAACACAAAAATACAAAACGTATAAGAAGAACAATTTAGCAATTATCTACCTACATATATCTAGCTACAAAGGAGAACAACAACTATATACCTATATAACTATATCAAGTTATCGAAAATGTTAACGCGAACATATGAAGAACACAAATGCAAATATTATTATTAATCAAATCTTAAACGAAATTACCATTTGAACTAAAATTAATTATTAACAATTATTCCAAGAAACAAAAATACCAAAGAAACTTACGCTTTTAAGCAACATTAGTAGAGCGAAAGCTATAGCCTATTAAGCTTTATTCCTTATGCATTTAACTAGTTTTAGAAGCGCGCAAATTATTTTTGACTTTCTGAAATGACTGCACTTGCAGAAGCCAAACATGAGCTTTCTCTCCCACAACTCCCGAAGCAAGCTTTTTATTTGATCGAACATTTCTCCCACTTGCGAGTTTTATCGTTTTGAATGCTTCATTGTTCCGTCGAAATAATAGTTTTATGGTTTATACAGCGGAAACAAAGCATGATTTTGTGAAGAAGATCTGCTGCATACCTTTAGGTGCCTTCACAGCTTCAACTTCCGACCGAAGCCAATCGAAATAGGGGTGTAGAAATATATCTCTGCTTTTGTGTGCTTCCCTCCTCTCTTCCAGTTTTGGCAATTGGGCTTCCTTTCGAAACTCAGTCCTCGTCGCAATGGCGTTGAATCCAAGAGTAGCTTCACTTAGTTCGTAAGCTATGAAGGCTTGCTTACCAAAGCCTTCTTTGCCTTCCAATGAGAATTTATCCCGATCGCAGACAACGAATACAGTTTTTCACTCAGCACTTTTTCGCAATGAACGAACGTGAGAGAGAATTTTGCAATCATTTGGTTAATTACAACATGAGCTTGGGAGAAGGTACAGAGAAAAGGAAACCCCGCCCGAAGAGCTCGAATCCTTTGGCACAAGTAATTTCGTGCTTTGTTTTGCTGTCGTGAGCAAACAGCAAAAAATTGTGCGGAGTGAAGAAACGTGACTGAAGAGAATTCGAATGTTCGAAAGGGGTTTTGCCACAAGGTACTGCTGAGTAGTATTATTAAGCACGCAAACTCCACCTGTTGAGTAATTATCATATCTGCAGAGATAATTATCACAACGACAAATGTCTCCACCCTCTGGCACGAGAGTGAGGAGCTTCTGCAAAGGTCAACCATTTCAAGAAAACGAAACTTTTCAAAGAAAATATATGTTTAAAACCACATTTAACTAACCAGTAGAGAAGTATTAAAATATTTATACACAATTATTCTCTAAAATGGAATGTGGGTGAAATTTCACTGGAACACGGAATTTCATCCACTAATAATTTTTTTTCTTTACATTTAAAATTTTGCAAAATAATATGGAACACATAAAATTAAAGAAAAGTACAACAAATTATATTCCATTCCGAAAATCAGAAGAAAGTATGTTTCGAAAACACCTTCTTATATATTGAAATTATATGCATGTATTCAAATGTCCTTTCGAACATTCGATAACAAATATTGCGAACCACTTAAAATAACAAAAAGGATGTTACAAATTATATTACGAACTAAAATTTTTCTTGCAATTGCTTATAAATACCACCAAAAACAAACAAATCTAAGAAAAATACTTAATAGTTGAACTCGTTTGCTTGGAATCAATAAAATTAGATGTGTTATCTAGCGGAGAAAAACAAAAACGAACCCCGAACTGAGTTTTATTTTGATGCTTCTCAGAAGAAGACTATTTTTGGTTAAAGGCTTTTACTGCGGACTTCGTTTATTCCAAACCCTATAGTATGATAAAAAGTCAATTATTTTCATTTTATGAAAAGTGTGTTTTTATTTTTAAGTTTGTATTAATATTTTTCATTTATAAATATGATTCTATATTGATCATTAGAGTAGTTGGGTTAGCAAGCGAAAGAATAAGATCGGAACTTGCGCCGCAAATTAAATACATTTTGAATTTGGACGAAATGTAGTGTGTTGATGTTCAGTTATAACGAAATCCATCGATACATTTCGCAAGCAATTAAATTTGGTAATGACTCCTGGAAATATTTCTTAATTCGTATGATTTAACACTAACAGGAAAACAGCTTAAGTGAGTTAAGAAAAATAGAAACCCAAATTAGATTTGTGTTAATGAAGTGATTTGAGTGTGAAACTATACGTTATGATAAATGAAACTTCGACCAGCTTAACTTTCGTCGTCGCTGCCGGCGGCCTGTCTGGGCTTGGGTCCACCCGCGCGCTTGGCCATAATGATTTGATCGACCTTCAAGATGGTGGCGGCAGCCCCGACGGCATACTTCAGACCCCAGTATTTCGATTGGAAGAGATCGTAGATTTTGATCTTGGTAGCATCGATGGTGTCGGCCTTCTCGGACTCAATGTTGAAGCCAATGTTCTTGCCACTCGCCTCTCTGTGCGCCAAATACAACTGATTGACGATTTCTGTGCCGTTCACACCGGAGTTCTCTGCGAGAGCCTTGGGGAACACCTCCAAGGCGGTGGCGAATTTTCGCACCGCGTACTGGTCCAAACCGGGCAGCGTATCGGCGTAGGCAGCGAGTTGGGTGGCCAGTTGAATTTCAGTGGCGCCAGCGCCGGCCACGTAGCGACCGTCGCGCGACAGACCCTTGAAGTTGTTGACACCGTCGTCGATGGCGCGCTCGATGTCGTCCATGAAGTTGTCGGTGGAACCGCGAATCACGATGGTTGCAATGCGAGAATCGGCGCCCTCATTTCTGCAAAGCGAACAACACTTTAAACTGAGTAAGAAGTACTTGTTTGCACACACTACCTGAAAGCAACGATGGCGGTGTCTCCGAGTTCCTCGATGCAGACCTTGTCGCAGTAGCCCAACTCCTCTTGGCTAGGTGTGGTGATGCGGGGCAGCACGGTGGCGTTAACAGCGCGGCTCAGACGACGCAGGTCGAACTTCGAGTTCAGACGCACAGCCATGATGCCGTATTTGTTGAGGAAGTGCAGGGCCATGTCGCCGACCTTTCCGCCAGAGACGACCACCTTGACGCCGGTATCGGCGATGGCCTTGATTTGTGACTCAAGGAGGTTTCTCTTCGCCTCTCGAGAAGTTCATCAACTCATCGGCGGACTTGATCAGGACGGTGCCCTTGGTCTCGGTCTGAATGATGTCGATGGGGCAGGAGAAGACGGCGACCTTTGCCTTCTCGGCATGGCTCACGTCACCTTCGACGAAGCGCTTGAAAACCATGCCGTGCACTACCTCAGACTTGCCCAGACCGCTGCCCAGGATCTTGCACACGCGGATGTTGTCCACATTGAAGGTTCCCTTGTCGGGCAGAATGGAAACGCACGCCTTGGCCACCAAGTCGGTGAGGAATTCCTCCTGCCCGAACTGTTTGGACATGATCGAGGCTGTGAGGCACTCCTTGACCTTGTTCAAATCGCGATAGTCGGCGATTTCGTGGCACACCAATGTCGGCAGGATCTCCAAAGCCTTCTCCAGGGCCTTCTCATAGCCATCGGCGATTTCGGAGGTCGTGATGCCCAAGCGCAAGAGCTCTTCGGCAGCCTCCAACAAGGCTCCGGCGAATATAACGACGAAGTTGGTACCGTCGCCGACTTCGGCGTCCTGCATCTGGCTGGCCATCACCATCAGCTTGGCCGCCGGATGCTCTACATCCAGTTCCCGCATGATGGTGCCAGCGTCGCTGGTCACGAACTGCTTCTCGATGTAGTTGATGATCATCTTGTTCATGCCGTTGGGCCCGTAGGCGGAGCGCATCGTCTGGGCGAACTCCTTGCAGGCGGTGATGTTGCGGTAGACCGCCTCCTCCAGGCCGCTGTACATCTGCGTTAGAAAGAACCAACATTAAATGCATGCTCGACTACTTCTGGACGAATCCATCGAACATTTGTTCAATTTTGCATCATCGCATTAGGCGATGACTAATTTCAACAGTCGGCGGCGTGCACCGCATGTTCGATTGTGTGTTTAGTTGTTTTATTCGCACAAATCGCAGTTGAAAGAAATAACTCGTGTTTGCGATTGTGTATTCCACTTACCCTGGCGCCATCCTTCAACATTTGCGCGACACCGGGTGCTTTTGGGACAGATAAAGCCATTTTTCTGCACAGATTTTCGGGATCAACTTGAATAAAAACCAGCAATCAACGAGAGAAGAAACTTGTGAGCGAACGGACCGTGTATAACCTCACACAAGCGACAGAGAATGACGGTTGTTTAGGTGCGAGTGGTGCGTTCACAATGGCAGTTTGACATCTGTCTTGTGAGTTGTGGTGGTGGGGAGAATATTCTCGATGCGGCGTTGCCAACGAACCAAAAATGATTTCAGCGAAATTTCATTTTTTCATTTTTTTTACCTTTCCTGATTTTGTTACTTTTTTACTTCATATTTTTAGGCATTCCATTTTTTTTATTATCAAAAAACTCTTCTTATCTGCAAAAAATTATAATGAAATTGATTTGTTTATATAGTACACACAATACATATGAATTCCATATTGATTTTTCTTATCTGGCCAACCAACCAGTTGCTCGCGCATTTTCGATCGATTTTTCAAGCCACCTGTCAAATTTTGAAGTTTTCCACGCATTTTTTCAGGCATTCATTCCATACGTGCTCTCCGAGGAAGCAACAATTACTTCCGGCCAACAATTCAGAGCAACCAACGTAAGTTAATGCAGAAATATTGAAGAAAACTAAAGAAGCTGTGTCTGCAACCAGTGAAGAGAACTCTGTGATCTTCTCCGGCCAGTGGTGTCCTCTGTTCTCTTGGCGAGCTCCAAACTGTTGAAGAACATCACCATCGCCACCAGCAATCATCATAGGGCTCGCGGAGACTGCGGTACTCGACATCATGGCTGCTAACCTGCAACAGCAGCGCGTCATCAACGAGCAGCTGCGCCGCGAGGTCGGCATCACGCGGATGCAGGTCTCCGAGGCCTGCCTGCTGATGATGAAGTACGTGTCCGAGCACGAGAACGAGGACTGCCTGCTGAGCGGCTTCTCCAGCCAGAAGGTGAACCCGTTCCGCGAGAAGAGCTCCTGCAGTATTTTGTAAACGCACTCCCCGGAGCCCAGGAGAAGCTGGAGACCTCTCCAAGACCCCCATGGGACATGTAGCGGCTTCTCACACAGAAATCTGGGGATCACAAACTGAACACTCAGCAGCTCAATTCATTCTAAAGTACACCATACAAATTTCAATAATTTATTTTGTCGTTCCTATAACGAGAAACATCCCGTTTATCTTCGTATGTCGAACAACCTCAATTACCAATGTGAGACTTCTGAAATGTGGAAATGTATTTTAGCATGAAACAAAAACAACTAGTAAAACAAACCGTCTGAAGCACTGTAACTATTTTAAACGTCACAAGAACTATTTTTTAAACGAAATAATGGAAGGATTTTCGCTACTAAAAGTTGCAGAAACTACTGTAAGCAATTTTTTCCACAATACCATAATATTTAGATAACTGTTTGTCTGTATGTGTATGTATGTATGTGTCTAGTAATTTAGCCAATAAAACAAGTATCAATATAAAAAGGTATTGTAATCAAATGTGATGTCCAATAAAGGTATGATTAAATAACAACTCTATTATTAATGAATGTTAATTGATTATGCTGAAATTACACACAAATTTAATTTTTTTTTTTATTTTAATTTGAAATTAAAAAAATATAAAATTTAAATTTAAAATTTAATTTTTTTGAATTTTTTTTTTAAACAAAATTTTAATTCTAAATCAAATTAAAATTTAAGAATCGAAAAAAAACATGTTCCCTTTGTTTGGGGGTGTCAATAGGAAGCTATCAAGGAGATTCCACTCGTGTAATCTCGACGGGGGAACGCGGGCAGAAAAAATTGGGCGGCTTCAGAGGGTTCAGTGAAAATAAAAATCTTGTAAAGAGAATCGAAGCAAGGGATTCTCAGATGCTCAAGGGTTCGCCGCTCCATGCTCGGTGTATTCATTCATTCGAGAACATCAGACTTCACGTCATCGAGCCGCGACTTGACCCACTTTTCTCCACTTTGAAACGTTCAAATTGCGCTCGATGCACTCTTAATTTAATGAACAAAAGGGCCAGTGCTTGCTCCCTCCCTCTTTCGCTCTCTCTTTCACTCCTTCGTCTCCCCTTGACGCTTGTGATGCTGAATAACATTTTCATCCTTCCTGTTGACAGAGCTTTCGACTCTGTTCTTAACATAGTTTCGCTCTTTCCGCGATTGCAGTCTCTCTCTTTCTCGCTCTGCAACCCCCTTTGTTGTCTCTGTTTATCTATCTCTCTCTCCTATCACACTCTGCTGCCAAAAATAGCTCGTGTCTCTTGTATTTTTAGATGACTTTTTCTCCATTCCCACTATAAATACCGTGCAAAGCAAGTGCATTGAAATGAGTGTCTGTGTGTGTGTGTGTGTGAGTAAGAGGTGCATGTGACTGTGAGTGTATATGTTATCGTGTGACGTCGCTGCCGCCATGTTGGTCGACGTGCATCGACATCCTCGAGGTTCCATTAGGATTTGCGGTTGCCGGAGTCGCTCGGCAAATATTTGTAAATACTCCGCTCGAATTTGAAGATGGGACGGGTCGGAGGAGATAAGGACGGAAGACAGTGGATGAGACAACAACAACAACAGCAGTTGGAGAGATATTGAGTGAAAGATTAAGGATCATAGTTGAACAAGATGCATACAGATTGGACCAACATTTTTTCAGATTTTTCAATTTCAACTATCTTAATCACCAACATAAAATAACGTAGGATCTTAAACCTTAAAACTATAAATTTTTCTCTATAATCATGCCCCATCGATGTCCACGAAAGCCCTGGTTAATCAGATGAAGAGCCCGACGAGTGCTCGAATGATGGATGGGAGGATTGGTTATTAATAATAATAACAACAGTAATAATGATAACGCCAACAGCAGGAGCCTATTTTAGTCAACAAGGGTTAATTGATTGTAGGGATTGGCTTTAAGGTTCAACGAACGATGACAACGATAACAAATGGCGATGGCGATAACGACGACGACAATTGCGAGGGGAGAAGCAGGAGAAGGAGCAGGACAAATTGTGTACACAATGGGCTGGAAGGGGGTGGGTGGCCATTGAGGGAGACAGTGAGAGGGAGGCGATTGTGAGAGGTTGTTGAGGTCAAATGGCAGAGAGAATCGGTGACGAAGGGTGTGGTGGACCAGAGGGGGACAACTATGACGTCCGTGAGAGAGAGGGTGAGGGAGAGGGTGAGGGAGAGGGGGGAAGCGAATTACATCCACCACACCTCGGAGAATATTCCCAGAGTGAGTTTCTCTCTCTATCACTCTCTCGAATGGTTAGTTCCTCAATCACTGTCTCTTTCACTAAGCAGTTGACTCTCTTTCCGCTTGTTGCAATGGTTTGGTTGCAGTTGTACATTTGTTGTTGTTGCCCACATGTTGTTATTGTTGCCCACACGATTGTTGTTGTTGGAGCCTCTCATAAAACTGTTGACGAATGCCATGACGTCACGAGCAACCGAGACCGCGACTGAGGCTGAGGCTGCTGCCCGATTACATTTCGCTTGCAACATGTCCTACTTTTCCCTCGACACACACACACACACACATACAGGCTGGAGGAGGAGGAGGAGGATGTTGGGACGAGCCCTTCGATCCCCCCACTTCCCCCCACCGGACGGACGTCGGTCTGTCTGTTTGTCCAGCCTTGTTAACGTCCGCTGCTGGTGGCGCTTTAATTTGACCCAGATTTATGAGTTGCAGGACAGCGGTTGTTGCTATTGTTGTTGTTCCCGTTGTTGTCCATGTTACCATTCTTCTCCTTGTTGTTGCTGCTGCATTCTCTTTCTCTCTCTCACCCCTTGTTGGGTTTCGCAAGCTCGACATTTGTCAACGGATTCTTCGTCCAGCCGAAACTATGCATCATACGAGGAAGAGCGGCAGAGCAGGCAGGATAGAGAAAGAGACAGAGAATTCGGTCTTAAGCGTGAAGGAGATAGCGAGATGAAAAGGACGACAATAAAATCGTCGTTGCGTGGAATTTGCTAGAAACTTCCTCCATGCATGGTTTTCATTTTAGGAGTTTGCGTTTTGTTTTAGATCATCTTTCTCTTTCGCACCCTGGTCCTCTGAGTCCCAACCTCGACGGCTTTCAGAGGGTCTCTTATTTTATATTATTTTTAAGAGCTTTATTTTTTATATATTTTTATTTATTATTTTTATTTTCATTTTTGTTACCAATTTTTTCGTAACTTAATTTTAACATTTTTTTTGTCCCCCACGCTTTTCCCTGGTTCTCTTTGGGGACTCGTCTTCGTAATGACGATTCTGCAATTTCATTATTGCAATTGTTGCTGCATTGAATTACTATCATTGTTGTTGTTGTACAAAATGACTATTGTTGTTGCCTAGCTCCAATTTCTTTCTCCACTTCTTCTCGGATTTTATGCAAATTTTGCAAAAAATTTCAACTTTTGGCAACGCAGTCGTCGTTTCTCGTTGGAGAAGAGTTTTTTTCCAAAACTTGGGGGGGACGTGAGACGTCGGGGGGGGGGGGGGGAGGTTTCTGAGCAGACGTTGGAGCGGTTGGGGATTCGGAGACGGCATTCGCAGACGGCATTCGAATGACGTCTGCTGAGGATTCAACTAAGGAAGAGGGACCTGGTTTGGAAAGAGAGAGGGAGAACAACAGTAAGGGCTTAAAAACCCATGTAATATTTTACATCCTCTAATTCGAAACCTCGCCAGAATCTTCGACATGAAACTTGGCAAATGGGGGAAGCTTGCTACAGAAACAACAACATAATAAAAATACCACGTGCTCATGAACGAAAGCTTTTCAAAGGACTGTCAAACCAAAAGCAAGAAGAAGAAACCCCGAAGAAAGGAGGGAAAACTCCATACAAGAAGAGGAAGAGATGTGGTGCCATCGACCCCATCATGAAAGCGATGGCCAACAAGAGGAAGAAGAAGAAGAAGAAGCGAAAATTTACATACACTTTCTTTCCAAGGAAAGGAATCCTTGGTAAGGAGCTCATGGGACGATAAAATAAAATACTTGGAGGAGTTTTCTACAGAACTCTCCGCACCCTCGAAATACGAAGAAGAAGAAGAAGGACGATGAATTATTTATTTATTTACTTTGCCGTTTTTGTGTATTCCGCAGGATCCGACTGCGACCGGGACACGTGCAAACCAGGTCATTCATTCCCTCATTCATACACGAGTTGCGTTCGTCAACCCGCGTCGAGCACCGCCATCATCTCTCTCCCTCACTCTCTCTCTCTCTCACTCTCTCACTCACTCTCTCACTCACTCTCTCACTCACTCTCTCTCTCTCCATATCACTCTTTCCAGGAGCCACGCCCACTCATCAGGCACGAAGTCTTAAAAGTTTTTTGAAGTTTTGCTTCACATTGATTTTCCCTGTTGGTGACGATGTTGTTGTAGTTGATGTTGTTATTGTTATTGCTGTTGTTGTTTTTCCTCTGTTTGTCTGTTTGGTTTTTCCTGTAGATCTTTTTCTTGTTGTTGTTGGTATTCCAGGGAATTTATTCAATTTCCATGTAAATGTTTTATAGTTTGATGACTTCTCGTTGTTCACATTGTTGTTGTTTTTATTACTGTCCTTGTTATTATTGTTGTTGTTGTTGTCAGGATGCTGCTCCAACGACCCCAGACAGTCGAAAGTTCATTGAAGTCGGGTTCTGCAGAAATACCAAAGGGACCGCCAGGATATTTTTTTTATTATTATTTTCAAGTAATTTATTTATTAATTATATTTATTATTTTTAAAATTTTGGAATTTAATTTTTTTTTTAAATTCAATTTTAATTTTCTTAAAAATTCTCCCCCTGACACGCCCACTTGAGTTTCGTGCTCGCATCTGGCAACTTCTCGCATGTCGTCAGCCTCGCTCCTTCAAGACGGCGGTGGTCCAGCCCCTTGCCACGCCCCTCCACCCTCACCATACCTCCAGCCGTGCTCCAGTTAGACGTTATCAATGCGGCCATTGATTGCATCTCTCGCGGCAGCGGGCGGGCGGTCGAGAGAGAGGGACAGGAAGAGCGAGTGAGGAATGACGTGGAGCAGGAGTCTCTTCGGGCGACGACATCGTGGTGACGTCGAGCGGGAGATCCTCCAAGGGGGGTCGACCGGGGTGCAGCGAGTGCGATGGGAATCGTGCGGTGGAAGAGTGCGAAGAGGGGAAAACGACGTCAAGTGACTGCAGAAATAGGGCGAGCGAGAGAGACTTCGCCACAGTGCAAAGGAAATGCAAGAGTGCAGAAAAGAGAGCGCGAAAGCCACAGAGAGAGCGAGAGGGAAAACGCAACAGAGCAGTCCAAGTGGTGAATTCAGAGAGGGAGTCGTTGGCCTCTGTTAAACCACAGTTTGTTCGAGGGAAAGTTTGGATTTTACTAAATTAATATTTCCATAAAAATTCTTTAAAAATATTTGGGGAAAGATCTCAAAAAATAGAAGGAGCACTAGTGGCTTTTAGTAAGAATAGTAAGAACCGGAGTCGAGTAGTAGATCTACTGCTATTGGAGTAGAATGGGACCCTGCTACCCACAGCCTTAACATAAAAGCTCTCCTCTTGTGGTTTCTTCTGCGGCTGACAGAGTTTTCGTTTGCAGCTCGACTTCGTGGTGGAGCTGCATGTTGGTTGTTGTTGCCGTCCCGACTCGCTGTTATTGCGAATGGCCCCACGCCGGAGTGGTGAGATTCCGGAGTCTGCGCCTGCCCCACCCCTCCCCCGCGAGTGGAGAGTTATAAAATTCTTGTCTCTACTCGAGCCGCGCTCATTTGCAGTTCGGCCGGTGAGCGCTTCAGACGCACCTCGAGAAAGCGAAGCACGGCAGCGAAGAAGTGGAAAATAAAAATAAAATAGAACTCCTTGCGTCGCTGCGGGTGAGAAAAAAGAAAAACCAAACCCAAGACACAGCGCAACGAACCACAGTGAAAAATAAGAAAACGAAAACTGCGTGAATCAAATTGTGCGAAAAGTGAATTTCATTTGCAAAAAGCGAGGAACTTTGACAGTTGCTTTCAGCTGTCGAAGTTCTTGGTGTTGGTGTGGACTAGCCAAAAATGAAAAACATATAAGAAACCTGCGTAAATAATATTTAGAATTACAATCAAAACTGTGAAAAATACTTGTGAATCTTGAACTGAAAAAGTGCTGAAGCAACAAAAGCAAAAACTACTGCGAAAACTCAGAACAAAACTCGACACGAGCTCAGCAAAGATGGACGCCGACAACAAAAAACCATTCAAGGTAAGTTTTTTGTTACACTTTTTTGAAGTCTGAAATTCTGCATTTGGACGGAAAATTCTTTAAATTCTTGAATCCTTTTAGGGCGTTATTTTGTTGTTGTTGTTGTTGTTGTTTGTGTTTTCATTTTCATTCTTGTTGTAAAACTTTGTGGCTCTCATTTCGCACCAAAACTGGGTGAACTCCCAATGTTAAGAGTCCGATTGCGAGAGGGCGACGACATGTCGAAGAGAGAGGTGGGTTTGAGAACTCACCAGAAAAGAGAGCGAATGAATGCTTCCTAAGAGAGTGGTGAGTGTCCGTGGCGTTGTTGTTGCTTTCGCTTCTTTGTTATGTTTCAATGTTTGTTTACTTAAGAGAGGCCTGCGTGACGGAGAGAGGGAATACTTTAACACAACAATAAAAACAAATAATATGTCACTAGTTTCAAAGATATTTCAAGCAGCAGGCGAAATAGAATTGCAAACAATGTTTTTGCAATTATTTATTCGCTAACTTAAACTTCGATATCATTATCAATATTCTTTGGCCACGGAGTCTTCTTCTGAGCGGGCGAGCGAGTGAGATAGAATATTAAATACGACGAGAAAGAATTTCGATCAGTTATTGATGGGCTCTTCCAAATTCGAATGCGTTTTAAATTAGTTTCGGATACCTCGATTTCCTTCGTCAGTGTGCTTTGCAGAATTCATTTGATTCTCAGAACTTTCGCACTCGAAATGGCTGGGATATAAAGAAATTGATGATCCTTCTATTTAAGTGTATCCATCCATTTAGATGCAAATGAGCGGTTGGTTTATTGTGGCCTTGGCATCAACGAGGACAATAAAAACAATTTCGAAACGTTCGAATGCTTCGCCGCACCACACGTAACAAGAAAACTAATCCGAAGCACAATAATAAAATAAAGTCCTTTCGTTCGCATTTCATTAAACACTCCCAATGTCGTTTTGATTTTCCTTTTGTTGTTGTTGTTTAACTTTTTGTTGTAGTTGTTGTATCGTCTGGCTGCCCCAGGATAATGAACCACAACAACGAAAACAATAACGGTTTAAAGAACTGTCTGGCGTCCCGCTCTCTCTCTCTCTTTCTCTCGACCTTTGAACAACAACGAGAGAACATAAACAATACCAACAACAATGGGCGAGCAACAACTTTTCGAGAAGTCGGCAACACAAGGAGACGATCCGTCTGCCTGACTGTCTGGGCCATCATATGCTTAACTGCCTTCGTATTTGTCTGTCCCAGAGTCTGTTCGTGAGCGGTTGAACCGATGTCTGTCCGATGTCCTGAGGTCGATGTCCACTTTTTGTCCGCCTGTCGCGAGAAATCGAAGAGATATTGGGGATTTGTCTTCGATTTTTGAGTCTGTTTGCTTTTCATCTCCCTCGTATTTCATAGTTTTTACTTTCTTTCTCCCTCCTCCTCACAATGGCTCTCTCCACTCTTCTCCGTTCTCATCACACATTCGACTGTCAATAAATCATCTCATTCCTCAGTCTTCAAACCATTCGTCAATCACCCATCGTCGTCCATCATTTCAAGCACGTGTCCGTCCGATTGTCTGACTCTCTGACTGTCTGCCTCTCTGTCCGTCTGAATGTTCTCCGAGTCCATTCGCCCCGGCCCCATCTGTCTAGACCGGCGTCCATCGCCGTCCCATCCGTCATTCAGCTGTCTGTCCCTCGCACACGTACAGACAGACAGATAGACAGACAGACGCATCGAACGACATCCGAAGGACGAGGTGTCAATTGAAAAAGGCATGCGGCACACGTCCTGCGGGAGCCGGGCGAAGGACGACCCTGATGAATTTCCTCTCGCAGGTCGTGCTTCAAGCGAAGACGATGAAAAGATCTCCCGTCCTTCGCGCTCCAAATGACAAAGGACGAAGGACACGCCGTGGGCTGCAAGCCGCTGAAATGTGGGGGAGGCTGTCGGAGGTGCTTCGACGTCGATAGACCGTTAAATAGACTCGTCCCGCGGCGTCTCGGGGCGAATTCGAGCAGAAGATTTCAAG
Organism: Coelopa frigida; assembly: GCA_017309665.1. Lineage (NCBI taxonomy): Eukaryota > Metazoa > Arthropoda > Insecta > Diptera > Coelopidae > Coelopa > Coelopa frigida. The sequence goes on from CM029562.1 coordinate 479,874, forward strand.
GCGAAATTCGAAATTCGCTGATTTTGTCTTTGGGGCGTGCGTTGAAGCATTTTATTGTGTTTTTTCGCACGTCGTCCTCTATTTCCCCCGCTCAGTTTCTCAGTTTGCCCTCCGTTTTTCTCTTACACTCGTCTCACTCACGCCCATCGCTGTCGTTCTCTCTTCCCTTAGGAAACGAAAGAATCAAATATTTTCTCATAGTTTCTTCTTTTGTTTTTCACTGTTTTCTTTTCATTGTTTCCTTTTCAATGTTTTCTTTTTAGTGCTTCTCTCTCTTTATTGTTATTGTTGCTCTTCCATTGACTTGACTTCTTTCTGCTGTGCACCCAAGCGTTGCCACATTTATCTAATGACATAAGTTTTCATTGTTGTTTTATTCTCTGGAATTTCACGACAAAGTTTTCGCCAACGAAATCGACGAAAGCCGAAGTTTTTCATGGGCCTTTAATTGATCCCTGATGTTGCCCCTTCAGTGGAGGGAATTCTGATGTTATTTTGGGCTTGTTTATCGCGATTTTGCGGTTAATAGTAATAGTGGCTCATAGAAAGTTCAAGGACCAAGATGTGATTTTGAATTTCTCCTCGAATTCCTCTCTACTGGGGGAACATTTTTACAGACTTCTTTCAGATAAATTCTAACTAAATGGAAAGGTTTTCTTCCCCAATTACTATCTCTTCCCCTCACCCCACATCAACCCACCTCACTAACCTCAACCTGACCTTCTTACCATCGTTTTTCGTCAGACCTTCCTCACACTTTCCTCTTTGCTCTTTCTTCGTCCGCCTATGATTCGTGCTCTACGTGCGATGCCGAACAGAAAGATGGAGGAGTTCATTTTTAATATCAAAGGCAACGCCGACCTCGTTCCTTGTTCAGTCCTGGCACTCGTTCTTGGAGTCCTTTGTGAGTCCGGACGCTCTTTTGGGAGCCACTTAATTTAATCCGAATGAGAAGGGTTTTTCCTTTACCCATTCACAAAGGAAGCTCTTGAATTTCTTATGTTTTTTGTGAACATTCTTCTCATGTTCACTTTCTTTGCTTCTTATTCTTTTGTCTGAAAAGTACTTTCAGTAACTTCATTTCCGTATTTTATCTAAAACAAAATTATTATTTGTTTTATTATTTTCTAAATTAAACTTTTGTATATAAATATTTTTATAATTTTCTAGCTTTTATAAGTATTTCAAATTTTTATTTTTTATTATATAAAAATTTGTTTGTGGTTAAATTAGTTACATTATTTAATATACTCTTATATTATATACTCTTGCCTTCGTCTCCTTCTCTTTGACTCTTGTTCTTTTGTTGTGGTTCTTCATGTTTATGCTGTGGTTTTCTTGTTGTCGCTCAAGTCCTCGTCGTCTTCTATTCTGGGCCAATGACTGGCTGACACCGCCGAGCTTTTGGATGGATGTCATTGAGGCCACCTCAAGAGCTCTCCACGTGCAGGCGCCAACAGCAGGCTGCCATCACCGAATGCTAGCGGGAGTTACAACAACAACAACGCGAGTAACCACAGCAACAATAACAACAATATTAAGAGCGAAGAAACAAAAAAACAATGAAAGGATGAATGCCAAAAAAGACTAAAAAAAACACGAAAATAAAATATCAAAAAACGAAGAAAAATCCAACATTAAGGCAGTTGTTTTGGTAAATTGAAATCCTGATGTTGTTGTTAATATCCTTGTACTTGTCCTTGTTTTGGTTGACGTGCTTGAGTGTTCTCTATCTCACTTCCTCTGCCCTCGCTTCCTCTCGCTCTGCGGCTGCTCTTGCTATTGTTATCCTTGTATATTCTCTTGTACACATGCTTGCGGAATCCTCTGTTGTTGCCGTTGTCGAGTTAATTAATAAAAGATGTCCGATTGTCTCCTAGGGAATTCAGACGTCTTCGTCCTGTCTTCACATCCTCATCATCGTCCTCCCGATTCCCAGTGGCTCAGAATCGATTCGCATTTCCCAAACCTCGATGAGAACATTCTTGGGACAAACTAAACACGGTTTCTGCTCCCAGCACGGAATGATGAAAATGTTTCCTTCTTCTGTTCCTCTTTTGAAACCACCGAGATTCCACGAAATCCTCCTTCAACCTTTGATCAGGCGACTTCGGGCATATTTTACGTGTGTGTAATGTATTGCATGTTTTTTGTCGACAGCCTGAAAGAACGAAATAAAAATCCTTCCGCTCCCTGCGCTCCGAACACAAATCGCTGGCGTCGTTCATATTTTATGTGAAAGCTTTCAGTTTAATTGAATTTACCGAAAGAGTCGAAACTCAAGAAAAAATGTTGACAACTGCGCAAAAACGAAAACCTGAGTTTGAGGGCATAATGGAGAGAATGTTCGCAATTTCTCACACTTTCGTGCCTTGAACAAGGCCGATGGCATTAAATTGTATCCATGGCTTGATTGACGTTGAGCACCCTGAGAGATTCCATCGTGATCTATGATCCTTGAATAAGCAGACCTTAATCTATGAAAAATTCTTCACCTGTCGGACCAGAAACAAAATCAAATCAACAAATCATCAAAAAGACAAAAGCAAACCAGAACAAAACAAATCAATAGAAATAGAACAAGGCAAGAACAACTGATATAGAAAGAACAAACGATATCGCAAAGAAAACACGGTAAATTAAGAAGTGGACCAAACATTAATTTTCCTCTTCTCCATGGGCGGTGCGAAGCAACAACAATCTACGTATATGGGAGTATACACAAGCACTACATTAAGACACGCACACACTCACTTCTTCTCTCACATTTCCCAACGCCTCGATGCCCTGACGCGCACACGAGCATCGATAGATCTTGAGAGATGTTCGCGTGCTTGCGAAATTAGAGACATTTGTCAAAGACGGAGATGGGAAGACACTACAACAAAAACAATTCTCTTCAAAAATGCCCGAAATTACATTAAATATCATATCATTTTATTTCTGCAAAAAAAAAAAACAATTTTTTATTATTAAATTTAATATGTTTCCTTTCTCATTCATATTAACTATGAAGTAGTGGAATTTCAGTAGCATTTTAAATATAATTCACCTCAGCTCCGTCTCGAATTCACCACAATTACCCACTCGTAAATGTGTCTCCAACTTCCCCACAAATTTGCCATTACCTTCATTTTCACGACTTTCGCTCATAAATATCCGAAGAAGCGTTGGGAAACTTGTATAGTACTCACACACACACACACACACACACCTCCGTATTGCAATAACAGAAATGTCACAACACATTCCTGGTGACAGTGTGTGCGTGTGCCTTACGTTCCAATGTGTTGAGTTGCAGGAAATCTCTTTCACTCCATTGGCTCTAATGGAGTTTTTATCCCTGCACTTCACTTCAGTTACTTTTCTGTCCTCTTCGAATTCCTTCCTTTTCTTCTGCTCATCTTTACCCCTTCGTTCTCTTCCTCGTTCCCCGTGTCCTCCCTCTTCGCTGCTTCCTTCCGTCCGACTTCATTTGCCGTTGTCGCTCGTCCGTTCCGTGGGGATCCCAAGACGTGGAGTTACGAGAGTTCTGTTACAGCTGTGCCGCAATTTTATTTTACATTTTGTTGTTATATGTTATGTTGCTCTTTATTTGTTATTTGTATTTGTATCTCCATTCCACTTCATGGAATGAAATATGACGCTGCTTTATACATTTTCAGGAGTGTTAAAAGCAGACAGCGTTTCTTTTACTGGCACGTGGAAATGTCTCTCTGGGCACTTGGGGCGTACGAGTGACTTCAAATACCACACTGCGTATGAGTGATATACTACAGCGCAATGGTGTCTTTTCCGATATAATTCTGAGCAGAAGCTACTTCGGATAAAGCCTTCATAACTGCAACTGAAATGTTATCGGGTCGAGTCCATTTATATCATCAGGAATTGCTTTGAGAACCAAGAAATAAAAAAGGACGAACCAATAAAAGCACAATTTTTGAACTATTGGACATGGTGGTTTTTTCCGATTCTCTTCAATTTGGAAGTTAGTTTCAGGCCACTTTTCTCGTGGTGCATAATAAAAATATAAATCACGTTTGGGAATTATTTTTTACTCCCCAAAAGAAGAGCATTCACGAAACATTAGGATTTATTTGTTTTGGACATGATTTATTGGAACGAAGTGCTCTCTTTCGCTCCCATCCTTTCTCCCTCCCTCTCACCCCATCACTCTCTCTATCTCCCTCTATCTCTGCTGTATCTGTCGACTGTTTTCTATTGGGACTCATTTTTCCTTCATCTTCGTGAGGCTTCTGTTGTTTTCCCTCTCCGTGGTTGCGATTTTTTGTCCTATTTTACAACAAGCCGAACACAATAAGAACAACAACAACGAGGTACATAAATATTCCAAAGACTATGGGGGGAAATTTCCACTGATTTTCGCGTAAATTGCGCAGAAAAATGTGAAATGGCGAAAATCTGTGAATTATGGGTGGGCCCAGGGCACGAGACGGGGGCTGGAAACTTATTCGCTCCGGGGCAGATTAGATTGAGACGACACGCGGCCGAGGGCAACGACTTGCGACAGTAGCCTGGAGGCCCGATGTCAAAGCAGAGATTTGATTGAGTTTAAACTGGGTGCATATCGTATCATATGAAATTTCAAATTCTATCAATTTTTGGCTATCAGTTTGAGCCATCTACTGCACATTTCGTTTTCTTGCCAATCGTTGATTATGCGATCTGCTGAAATCCTTTCATCCATCCGTCGTCTATGCATAAAACATCCATTCCGAATCACTTTCGTCTCCCTCCGCTCAAATATTCTGCCATTGCCATTCACGTCGCCCATTTATCCCGCTATGAATTCGTGATATACTCTCACCCCATCTCGCTCTCTGTGTTGACAAAATATTTTCGCGTTTTTTTCTCTGCACGTTTGTGACATATCATTGCGTATTTTCTGACAAATCTCTGCGATTATTTCCTTCAGCACTTTATTTATCGCCAGCGCCTTCACCTGCTTCCGGCTGCCGTTTTGTGTTGTTTTGTTGTTTTTCCGATTCGTTATTCTTCTGATTCGCCATATTTTCCGAATCGACTTTTTTCTGATTTTCTGAATCGACATTTTTCCGATTTCCCGGTTTTTTTTCTCCTTTTTGTGGCAACATTTGTTGTTGGCTTCATTTTTATATTTGACGCTACTTGGATTTTCTCTATTTTTAGTCTATTTTGATTCTCCCTCGATCCCTCTATTTTCGCTGTTTATGCCTTTGTTTGCTCGATTCCTTGGTTTAAGGTTTTAGTTTTTTGTTTGTATTTTGCGCTTTTAAAATATCCTTTATTTATTTTTTCCTCTGATCGCCATCATCACAACAACAACTGCATCACTACCAACTATCATCATCGTAAACCACAGCAACAACAACAGCATCAACAACAACAACAAAAACAGCATCAACAACAACAACAACAATAATAATAACAAACAATAACTACAAGAACAACTGCTGTTAAAGTCAAGTTCGCTTTTGTTTTCGAACTTCGCACATTTTCTCTCCGTGTATTGAGAGAGTTGTGTGTGTGTGTGAGTGGGTGGGCGAGATGAGGGCGTGTTTAAGCGTTGCATCATGGATGTCAGTGCATTGTATATATATATATATATATTGTTGTTGTTGGTGTAATTGTTGTAATTTCATCTGCGGTTTAACCACTTCGGAGAAAGTTAAGAGCTCAACTTTTGAACCCACTGAAAAAGCGAGGTTTTATATTTTCGGCCCGGGGAAACTTTCCCGTGCCGAAGTAAAAGTTATTCGATTTTATTTCGTCGCTGCTGTTGTTGTTATTGTTGCTTTTCTGTTTATTCGGAAGCTTTTGAAAAGTTGGCTCCTTGCTTACGAGTTTTTATTCCTATTAATTTCATTTCATTCGAGTTTTATTTTAGTGCGTTTTGAGTTTTATTTTACTGTTTGTCTTTGTTTGTTGGACATTTCGCAAGGAAATCCTGTTCTGTAGTTGAGAGGAAATTATTTGACTGACGGGATATAAAACAATCCCTTTCTACGAGTTCTTCTATCCAATCAAATCAAATTTTCTTTTACATAAATAACATTAAACTTAAATTTTTTATATTTTTCAAAATATATATATTTTTATATTTAATATCTTCTTAAATAATATGTAAAATTTTACAATTTGTAATTTCACAAAATTGTAATTTCAGAAAATTGAAACTTCGAACGTTTTTAATTTCAATCCATAATATTTAATTTTGAAACGTTTTTCAGTTTTCCTTTTCAATTATTTTATAATTTCCATTCTTTTCTCTTCGTAGACAGTATATCTTGATCGAAAAGTCATTAAGCTCCCATTCATAGAAAAACCACGAGCTTCCGATTCCTGAATTCGATTCCGCACTCTTTTCCTCATCCTCATACAACGATAATTACTCTTCCAAAAATATATACATTATAGAGCTTGCTCAGCATCGTGGTGGTGCCAAATTAGTTTCGAAATAAATCGATTCGGTCATTAAAGAGTCGAATAGTTCAGTTGGAACAAAACTCTTTTATCTTCATCTCCCTTTCCACTATTCTTCACCCTTTCACTAGCCTTAATCTACTCTTGCCATTGTTTTTAATGCCTTTATTTCTGTGTTTTTAATTTCTTCACCTACGTCTAATGATACTTTGATGAAATGGTTTTGTTGCTGCTGCTGTTGTTGTTCTTATTCTTTTGGTGTTTGTTGTTGTTGTTGCCACTTGCGGTGGACGCGTGCAGCTTCTCAGACTTAAAAGCTTTCGCAGTCGTTCGTTAGAAGCCGCTGACATCGACGTAAATAAGACGAAGGATCTGACGGCGTCTTTCGATTCGAATTAATTTTTCAATTACGAATCGAAGAGAAAGAGACAGAGAGAAGGAGCAACAGGGATGGGGATATTAAATAAAGTCGGAAAGGATTATTCAATAACGAGTTCAAGTCTGAAAGCAGGGAAACGTGATGAAATTAAAAATGGAAGAGCATCGCAAGAGGAAAGGAGGAAGAGAACAAAGAGGACAGAAATAGGAAAACACAAAGAATGGAAATTTATAAATAATTTCTTTATAACAAGCGGCCGAACGTGCGATTCTCTGAAATTTATCTCCAACCTCGTTCTTATCGCATGGTTCAGTTTCCCCTTTTTATACCCTGGGTCTTATTCTGTCCACATGTTTTTCGACCTACGCAACATCCTCTAAAGCCCAGGGCTCAGGTTTCGTAAGAACCACCCACTTTTGCCCTCGCTCCCTCCCATCATCATCTCAGTGTCTGTCGTCTTCTCCGAGATATGTGGTGGGCGCTGTCGTATCCATGTGGATCTGGAAGTCCTTGACAACGAGTGCGAATTCTTCCTTTATCCCTTATCTTCCATTGTCACCTTCTGTCGTCCTCTGTCTCACTCTTCTTCTCTGTTAAAAGGGAAGACAGAAGAGAATTTGAATGAGTGGAAGGAAGGTGTTGTTGCTTTCGAGGATGTTGAAGGGATATTGGAGGATGTCGGCGATGATTTTCGAATTTGTCGAATGATTATTTTAGAATGGCGACGGAATGATGTCCGCTTCTGGATTCTCCTTTGTACGGTTAGCAATCTGTGATCGCATCTGATCGGGGAATAATCGAAAGCAGGAGCCAAAGCGACCAGTTTTCGGTTGGTGAAACACTTGTCGGTGGAATGAATCACAGTGAAATTCCGACATTTCCAACAATTTGAACTTTCCGCTTTGTTCTCTTTCATCTCCCCCTCTTCCCCCAACTCAGTGCTCCGGTCTGTGTTTTAAATGCAAGCAGCCGAAGACCAAGCCGCGAGCGAGGCCAATTAGCAACGGCAAATGCCCCGAAATGTGGCAACGCTATGTAAACGCCTGAGTGGCCACGGTTTGAGTCAAACGCTCAGCCTCCATTCGACTCGTGCTGGGGTCTGTGAAAGTCCTTCATCTGCGTTACGAAGAACCCGGAGCTCGGGCCAATTGTGGTCGTGGAAATAATGTTCGTGGTGGGCTGGGGGAAGAAATGCTAGGGGCGAACACAATGGGCGGCGGGAGTGAGAGAGAGAGAGAGAGAGAGAGAGAGAGAGAGAGAGAGAGAGAGAAAAATGTGTACTTTGGATATTTATTGTTATTTTAAATTATTCATATTTTCTTAATATATTTTTTTATTTTTCGTTTGTTTCTCTTTAAATTATTCATAATCTCAATTTTTTATATTTTTTTGCAAAATAATTGGGGTTTCGTGTTCTTTACGTAATTTTCAGTATTTTCATCAGACCCACTATTCTTGTAATTACTATTCCCACTCGATTCCCCCTTTCTCTCTCCCCTATTCTCTCCTATTCTCGACTACTCTCACGTCTATCCACGTCACTCTTGACCAGACCACATTCCACATCCGTCTCTCTATTTGCCGGCAGTGTGTGCAAATAGAGCCAATTTTTCATGGCGATTCCGCTGCAAGTCGCGTCCAGAACCGGTGCCGTCTGCCCGTCTCTCTTTGCCCTTCTTCCGTCCCCTTTCCCCTTTTTGTTTTGTTTTCAAAGCTGCCGTGGTTGTTGCTTTTGTAGTTGTTGTTGCGAGCAAACAAAACATTGTGCGTTGCCACCCGACGCACTTTAGTCTTTTGGCCCATTGTATTTACATTGTTGCTTCATTGTATAGTGCATTGTTGTTGTTGTCAATGCTGTTACTGCTGCCGTAGTACAAGTTGTTGTCATCGTTGGCAACACTACACATGAGTCCAGGCGAAGTCTCTTTGACAGACATCACTCTGGGACAGCAGACGACACAAGGCAAGGACATGCATATTGCATTGACCTGTCGGTGTATAGATATTGGCGAGAATGTGTGTGTGAGTGTCTAATTTGAACAAGTTTGCGCATTTATCTTGATTTCCCAGATGACTTCGACTGGTTAATTTTGGCCTATTCATTGAGAAAGATATTAAAATACACAAATAATTATTTTTGGTTATTTTATACTCAATATGCTCGTGATCCATAGAGAATTAGGTTCAAAATTCATGAACGATTTTCGAATAAAAATGAAATTGAAATGTTCGTAAATCACTTTAGCTCCTAAACTAGAAGAGTTCTAGACTAGCCCAATGTTGAACTATGTTTCCTTTTTGGGTACACGAGAAACTCGTCTACAAAAGCAAAAAAGATGAACTAGGAAATACCCGGAATGCACCCCGTTTTAAATATCTACCGGGTGGGTAGAAAAACGTTGCCCATCGCTATATTGAAATGGTACTCAATGTCTCCTCCAATAATCGTTATTGTACTATAAAATATAGCGCTCTAGGAACTTGATAATTGGAATTCTCAACCCCGTTTCTTTCCCATTTCGTTGCCACAAACGACATGAGGGTTTTTTAGTGACTTTTGAAATTGCACATGCCCCAGAAGAACAGCGATAACATTAACAAGGACACCAACAACAATTGCTATAAATTAACCCCTTCACAGTGGCCACCGGAGGTTGTTGGAAAAGAAGAAGAAGAAGCACATACCGTCGTCCTCATCGTCGACGACGACAACGACAACGATGACGTCGTCGCTGCTTGGAAGCTTTTTGTTCTGGGCTTCATAATTTATGCAGCGGATGGCAGCAATTACAGCCGAAATAACAACAATGGCAACACCACCAAAAACAACAACAACAACACTTGCAACATCCCCAGCCACATGCAATTTTCGTCCCGACTCCTTGAGCTTTTCTTTAGTGGGATACAATAAAAAACGAGAAGAACAAGCAGATGCTGGCTTAACTGCAATTAAGTGTGGTTGGAGGTTTTTGTTGTTGTTGTAGATGTTATTCCGGCTATTGCTGTTGCTGTTGTTGCTACTGTTTTTGTTGTGGTGTATATCATGAAAATTTATGTTGCATTTTTAATAAATGTTGAGGGCGAAACCCGAGCTACAACACGATCGTTTTCTCTATAATCCATCTAGTTTTCTTGTTGTTGGAATTTTAGTTATTGTGCCCTCGGTAGTTGTAATTGTAGTTGTAGCTGTAGTTGTAGCTGTATTTGTTGTTGTTTCAGTAGCTGTTGCACATGGCAGCATATTATAGCGCCCAACTTTAACCTCCATAAATTTCTCATAATGTCATTTGTGCCCTTCGCCATCTCTTTTTCTCTATCTCGTGCTGATGCCACCAAAAAATGGTCCATTGCGAATTTCAAAGCATTTTTCGTTTTTCACTTTGTTAATGAATTTGCGAAACCAGAGTTGCCACTCTTTCTCTCTCGTGGACCCTCGCCGAATTTCGAGTAATATCTGGTTGATTTTATTACGGAAGCTTTTAACGGAGACCTTTTCCAAAAGGGACTTCTGAACGTTGAACGATTTTTTCAGACCGAAATTTCGCTGTTAATTGTTTGCTTAATTTTTAATTTAATGATCTGGATGGATCACGTTTCAGAGGATTAAATCTTCTTTTTATTGAACCTTTGACCTTCTCTTAGCATCAATAATTTCTTGTACTCTTTGTTTTCTCTTCACAAAAAAATGCACGTATTTTTCCTAACGAATGAGAAAAATATCTTCATGAGAATTTCCGGGACTTCATTTTGATTTCAATGTGCAGTTTTCTCCTATTTGTTTTTTATTTCGCTGTTTACTTTCTTTTGTTTTTTCCCCTTGTTTATCTCTTGCATTTTCATATTCGTCCATGGATGCATCTTTTGTACGGATAAAGGAGCAGGAAATTCATTCTATTGACAATTGGCGAAATATTCGTAGAAGCATTTGAAGTGTTTTATTCTCAAATGAATATATGCACAGATATTTAAGAACTGAAGGACATATTGCTGCAGTTGTGTGTGTTTTATTAAATTTCATTTTTGTAATTAATAATTTGTGTTTATACCATAAACGAAAGGCATTGTTGACTGAATTTCACTTCGGGACTCATTAAAATTGATAACGTTCGGCGTGGTTAATTATGTATCACTTAATGGAAAAACAATGTCGACATATTTAAAAGCTCTCTGTTTTCGTTTCTGACATCCGCTGATTTTTTTCGATAATCAGCAACTGTGAGATATTTTAATGACCTTGAATTAATAAACGTCGATTCGCGGCAAATCGGGCATTCTAATTTGATATTTGCAACATAAACACATTTTGAAACTTGTCTTTCTTGGAAATTTCCATGTAAATTCCACTAGATTTCTAATGCCTAATTGTTTCCTCCGTTTCTGCTCTGCCGCGCTGCTCTGCTTTCTCGTTGTTTACCTCGACAGCCTGAGCAAACAAGGCAGAGAAACTTTTCGGCCAACAATTTGACGCCTGGAATGCGACGTCTGCGACAACATGAAACCTTCTTCTTCGTCTTATCAACTCCTCGCAGATGTCGGGAAATTCGAACCAAAGACGAAACTACTAAGAACGCTCAGCTCATTTTGTTAATAAAGCTTTTTAAGGCGTTTTTTTTAAAGAGGTTTTCGTTCATTTGAAATTCGATTTATATGTTTTTACTTTATTATTTCATATACGTTTATAGTTCTCTATCGTAATACATGGGTCAAATTTCTGCTGAATTCGATTATTTTCATTTCGGCAGCTCGTTATTTAAATGAAGATTTTCCTACTTTTTTGAAACTTTCATAGTTTTTGCTGAATTCTGCGAAATTTCCATGGGAACTACATTTTATTTCTGTATAAACTTTTCAACGCCTGGAAATATGTTCTGCTCTCATTGAGTAATTCCTTCTATTCCTTTCTTGTCAGCGGCTGGAATTCTGTCGAATGGCAAAGGATTGAATCTAATTTATTTCCGCTGGAATGCTGTGAAAATGTTCGCAAAATCGTGGCTTGTGGCGAACACCATCGCGTTCGATTAACTATGTGTGTGTGCTATGATTAACAATGTATGTGTGTGCACGGACTCGCACGTGTGTGGGCAATGTGCGTGGGAATGCTTGCCTGGATGCCGGCAAATGTGATGAAAAATGGGAAATGTTTCCAAAGTGAAAACTTCCTCCGGCTCGAGCTGAAATTAGTTGTGAAAAATCTCCACTATGTGTGGGAAGTTTCCCCCCTTTAGTCTTCCCTGGCCCACCTGGCTCGTGTTCACGGAGAAGAGGAAGAGCAGAAGAGAAACAAGCATAAGCTTTAAGCTCATTCGCATTCAACAGCCATTTGTCTCGAAGCCCATTCGGAATTAATTTGCGCTCGAATTCGACGACATTTGCCACGAGACGACAATGGCGCGAAATGGCCCATGAGCGACGCGTGATAAATTACCGCGGCGTTGCCACCCGATGGGACAATTTAGTATTTTCCACTTTCAATTTAACTTCCATGATTTAAATTAATTTCTTCATTTATTATATTTGCTTTGAAATGTGTTCTCCTACATTTTCGCTCCTGTGGAAATGTCAGACTCCATGTGGTCGCTCTGGCAACGCCCCTCGGAGCAGCGCCAGCCTTTTAACGACTTCTCGTCGCTGTGTGTCCTGTGTGTGAGCCATGTGTACCACAGCGAATGTCCTTGAACTTGACTTTGTTGACTTTTAATACTCAGCACAACAACAACGACGTGTTTGAGTGCGCTTCAAAGTCAAAGTTCAATGTCAATAAAAGTCACGCGAGAACGATATATCGCCCCCCTTGTCCCTCATCCGCCTCTCCTCTGCGACACCGTTCGACCGGAAATACCTTGAATTTCTCCAAACAAGTGCTCACTTCCGCTTCCGGCATGATATTTCACTGAATTCCTTCAATTCTTAATGAACGGAGTTAGAAATAATTTATTTATATTTTTTTTTCAATGTCAAATCAATTCACGGGCTGAATGACTAGGTCTTCATTCATATAATATCCTTAAATTCATATAATTTACATAATTAATTTTATGTCATGTTTATAAATAAGTCAATTCACATCATATCAAAATATCTATCTCAAATTAATTTTAATAAAAAGTTCTTTCCATTAAATGATTTTTTCGATTAATAATTTATTATTAATTTTTTTTATTTTTTTTCTTTGTCCAAAATGTTGTCATTTAAAATTCTCTTCTCTTTTCCACTTGCGCTGCTTGTAAGGATTTCCTTGAATTTGTTGTCCTTGCATTTCCGTCCTCTCGCGTCACGTGAACAAATGAAAATAATTCTAAATGTGGAATTTCGTACCGTCCTGGGTTTCGTTTCCGGTGGCCGGCAAACTATGGCCGTTACGTGCATCCGCGCAATTCATTCATTCGTTTGTTTATGGATTAGTCTGTGTGTTAGTGCGTGGTTTCGGCTGTCATGTAAATAACGGTAATTGTTTGTCTACCCCCGCCTCCCACGTGGACCGAAAATTATGCGATCCTTTGTTGTGTCCGGGCGATCGTTGTTGTCTTTGTTTATTTCCCTCTCGTTTAAGCAACCATGAAACGAGCATTTCCGCTTCCGACGGACATTTTACAGTCGTAAAAAAGCATCCTCCGAATTCGAGACCGTTTCGCGTGTGGCTGATTTTTATAACCATTTAAATGGCTTTCATTTTAGCAAGGACTCTTGTGGTTTCTCCTCGTCATCCTTGAGAAAGGTGTTTTCGGTTGAGTTTTTCGAGGAACCTGGATATTTTGGATCATGGGAAATTTAAGTTCACTCACATTTGAAAATATGTATTTCAATCTTTGGTTTGAACAATATTTTCTTAAATTCTTCCCCGACCAGTTTTTTACTTTCCTCTCGTTCCACATGTGACCGGAAATTGTTGGAAAAATCACTCGTCACGGCGGCAACTGCGTTTTGATGCGGTTTTCGGCAGGAAATTGAAACGCGGCCTCCAGCAAAACCATCACCCTCGCCGCCGTCTCGACAATGACAAATGAAGTCATTTAAATGCACAATCAGCGCGCGGGTGGGGCCGGGTGGCGTTCGCGGGGGCTGCGGCCACCGCGAGGGCAGTGGGCGTGGTGTGGCTGGCGGTCGGAGGTCGCGGCACCAGGTGGCCGCTAATGAAAAGTGCGATCTCTCGTCGCAGTGAAAAGGTCAGCCATAATTCCACATTTGACCACCTTCACGCTAGTGAATTCCCCCCGCTCTGCGTCCCCTTCGCACACGATTTACAAACCCCGTGATGCAGCTGGCACCGCTGCTCCATGTTGTTGTTGTGGTCCATTGTTGTCCGATGTTGTCAGTTGTTGTTATTACTGCTGTTGAAAAGTTTCCGCGCGATTGTCGATTGTCAATTTTAATCATGATTTATTTCGCATCAGAGCTGTGAAGAAGGGTCGGTTGAGAGGTGAGGCGAGCGGACGTAGAAGAGTTTGAGGGAGAAGTCGGTCGAGTCGAGTTGCTGTGTCTCTCTCACTCTACCACTTTCGGACGCAACATTCGCCAGCGGCCGCTTGATTAATCCATGTGTCGTCTGCAGTCGCAACACGTGCTGCTCTCCCTCTGCCCAGCCCCACATCTTTGTCTACCTCCAGCTTTGCCTCCCTCTCGATTACGTCATGTTACCTCCCCCCTACAGCCTCCAACTATTTTCATGGCCAACAGAGGGTTTTAATCCCTCGAATGCAAAATCCCTTCGTCAGATTCGGCTTCATTCCTCTCGTGTTTGTCACCAATGGATTTTCTGTCGCGTAAATTGGGTGAGTGTGTGATTGGGGCATTGCCGTATTGTGTGTCTGAATTTGTTACTATTGACAGCTGATGTCCTTAAGCAATAAAACTCGACACGTGATCATTTTTTACATGTTCTCTTCTATCCATAAAAATGACGATTTTGTTAAAAAAAAAAATGAAAAAAATAACAAGCTGAAATCCATTTGAGGCCCTTTAATTTTTCAAGTGCCCTTCTGCGCTGAATTTATTTTTTACAAAAACAACAATGACATCAACATCATCTTCATCATTTTCATCGTTAATATTAATAAGTGTTTTTGTAATCCGTTTAATGTCACTCTTCGTATCAAATGAGAGCCGGCGAAAGGGGAGAAAGAGGTAAAGGGAAGGTTTTCAATTAATTGCGAGTTCAATTTAATTGCTCTGTCATCACCAGGAATTAATTTGTGTTTCGGAATTTCGTTTCAGAACGTCGTCTCATGTAAAATTACAATTACAATTCGCTAGATGCTGTGTTGTTTTTGTCTCATATGAAGTAATTCATTAACTCTAGAAACCCTTCATAAATTCTCCATTAACTCACTTGTTTGGCCCTTAATACAATGTATTCGCAATTGTCCATCTCCACTTGGAGTAGTGCGAGTGGAAGCACTTCGAGTGCAAGAATGATTCGATTCAAAGAACAAACGCTATTTTATATTCGCTTCTGAGAATGAGGAGGGTGGGCGTGGACGTCGAACAAAAGCGACGACAACTCAAATGGAAGAACGTGGATAGAGCGCGGCGGGGGAGGAGGCAAAGAAACTGAGAAAGTCTGGCAAAGAAAAACGATTTCTTGCATGAACAAGACATTTACTTTACTTTACGGAATGTCTACGATTTTCTACAGACTTAACCTAGATTTAGGCTACACACCACAGACCTCTCCCTCTTTCTTTCTTCTTTCTCTTTCTGTTTCTCCACCGCTCGCGGGCAAATCCAAGTGGAAGCGGCACCGGAAACAGAGTTCATTGTGCGGTTAGTTTTTGTCTTTTTGTCCTTTCTTTGTAGACTCTCATTGATGTTGTTCTTGTGTGGTGTAATTCTGCAAACAATCGTCCTGAATGGAAAGGTGAAATTATGTTGTTGTAGTGGTTTTTATCGCTCCTCAAGCGAGAAGCTTTTGTTGTCAACGACGCCAAATTCCTTGTTAAGAGCTATTTAAATAGTTAGAGTACAGTTCTTTCTCCAAGGTGCAATCAAGGGTTAAAGGATATTATGGTGGACGGAAGAGCATGCTAGAAGAATTTCATGGATCCTTCCTCCCTAATAATCCTCTCCTTCATTTTGAACACCTCTGATTCATTTGATAATTTTTCATTTTCTTTTCGGTTGCCTTGAATTTGTTCTTCGCTTTGGTTGGACTTACATCAATATAATATTTCTTCTTTCTCTCACTCTTCCTTTTCCACTTGAGAAGTTCTTCGATTTGTCTCCTCGTTTGAAAATACTTTTTGTTTCTTAACCAAATCCTCTCTTATATTCCTTCTTTGATCATTCAGTTGAGATATTTTTAATCCCAAATAAAATCCCTTCTTACCACACTTCGTTCATCCCGTCTTTGTCTTCCGTTTCTTAAGCTCATGTTGATTCGCTCACTCCATCAGTCGCCTGTCGTCGTCCCTTTGCGGCACCCCTTTGGCTCGTCTTATCTCCGTATTTACGGCCTACTTCCCTCAGTACCGATAATTCTTAAATTTGTTCAACTCCTCCCTCGCTTCCAGCTCAGTCGGTTTAATAGTTTTCTACATGTCTTTCCTTCTTCTTTGGCAGATCAAGGACATAACTCGGAACATAAAGAAGGCCGTCGTGGCCGCCTCTCTGGAGGAGATCCGCTCCAAGGTGGCCGAGAAGTTCGAGCGGCCCGAGCAGCTGCCGACAATTCACCTCGACTCGGACGGCACCGAAATCGACGACGAGGAATATTTTCGCACCCTGGATGCAAACACGGAACTGATTGCGGTCTTTCCGGGCGAGCATTGGATCGATGTAAGTTTTTGAACATGTTAGTAGATGTCAAAACTCAAAAAGAATTCCATATGAGAAATTAGGAAATTGCCCCAAAAATATTTAGAGAAAGACTTTAAAAATGTTGCATACATAAAGTCCCTAAGAAAAGTCCGAACACTACCGATCTCGAAGTGAAAAAATTGTTTGAAAGGCATTTGTGGTTATATTTATACAATTAAAAATATTCAAATATTCTTTACATTTTCTATGTATTTATTTCTATAGAAATTTTATTATATTAATGAATTTCTGTAGAATTGCTAGAAACTTCCATCTCACGTAAAACTACTTCTTATCCTTTTCTGAATATTTCAATTAACGAAAGTTGGGTTATGAAGTGAAATAATGTAGTTTCCACAACGCTTTATACAGAAACTGAAATTTCGCAATCATTTCTGTGAGCTCTTCAAAGACTTCACGAACCGACTCGTGTGATGATAAAACTATTACTTAATCTCGAGATATTTTGTGCTTCAGAGCTGGGGGCTATTCAAAGATGGGGGTTTAAGGAAGGGTCTCTCTCACCCGAAAATATGCAACAGTCTACGATGGGTGGGAATTTCAAAATAACAATTGGGAAGCCTTTATTGTCGGATGAATTGGGGATGAAGATTTACAGGAGCTTACTATTAAACACAGCCCCAACGTCTGAAAGAATGCAATGGTAGAATTTGTCTGCAAATGATGAGGACGAAACTTTTAATTTGTATGGGTCGCGGGGAAACGTGAGGCCGGAAGGGCCGAAGGGAAGCGGAAATGGGAGACAGAACTTTTGCGGAAATGAGGAATATAAATGAAAATAAATAGTCGCTGGTGAGAGGCGCCTAGAACTATGCATTGGCTTCTATATCGGGGGGAGTAAATAAATAAGCGGAGGACTTTGTGCGAAAGTTTGCGAAACTTGTCAATGATCAATGTGTTTGGCAGGCAATTGTAATCAGAGTCGAAAGAAATTAAAAGCAAACAGGGAGGTCGAAGTGCCATTTGGAGAGCGGAAAGTTTTCGGAAGGCTCAGAGGAACTTACAGACAGGGCTCTCTTTCAACTTTTAAAGCAGATGAATGATAAAGGTTTCCACTTAAGTCGAGAAGGTCACAATCGAGCAGATGGCCCTAAATATTAATCGTACTCCTTGCCTCTCAAAGAGTTCGAAGCACTTTAACTTAATTAAACCACCCAGAGGAGGCGAATAATTAATCACAAGCACGAAAACCGCGGCCTCTTGAGAAATTCCTGAAGGACTTGCCTAAACTTGCGATGACATCTCACCTTCCCTTCCCCGTTGCCTTCTTTAAAACGTGCTGCCACGAACATCTGCTAAAAATTGCAAAGTTTTCTTTTTCTTTCCTCTCGTACCTCCCTCCTTCCCTCGTTCATCCACGTCAATCGCTTGAGCTGGAAGCAGAAGGCGAGTATTTGCCCTTTTGTGGGCGGTGTCGTTTTCTCGCGGCTTTTGACGGCTGATTTTTTGACACGTTGTTGTTTTCTTCCCCAAGGACACGTGTCAGAACGGGGTCGTGGGGGGGGGGGGGGGAAGGGTTTTAGATTAATGAGTTGCTAATGAGGGGTCTATTGCGGTCCCTAGAGCTCTGTTTAATATTGGCTGGTTGTAGGCGTTTGCAAAATGTCAGAAGTATGAGTGACGTTCGGTGACTTTGTTCTCATCAATTTGAGTGACTTTGCTCTCGGAAATTCGAGTGACTTTGGTCTCATCAACTTGGGTGACGTTTCGGGACTTGCTGTCATAATTTCGAGTGACATTTTGAGAATATGGTGACGGTATTAGTTTTGTCTTTAAAATTTCATGTTGTGAATGAACAATTTCCCAATCCCCAGAGAGAAGTCAATTTTGAATTCTCGGATGTTTGATGGGAGAAAGAAGAATATTGGTTTGACATGTGTTTCGCTCTCGGTCCCACTACCTCTCTCGACCTTCGCAAATTCATCCCGTTTCCACCCTCCTCTCACTCTCTTTAATGTCTCCGCCTCGATCCTCTATTGTAATTATTTTCTTTTCTACGTTTACCTCTTGAGTCTTTTATCATGGGTCGGTTCCCTCTCTCACATCTGACTCTTCATCTCTGGCTCCCTCTCTCGCTCCATCTCTCTCTTTGCTTTGGAGCTTGAGCGATTGTCGCAAGGGATGGAAATATGTTCACCTGTCAGCCCCAAAGACGGACAAGAGGATTTTGTTCCTCGAAGTCGAGTGCTTTGCGTTGGAATATAATAGGGAGCAGCAGCAACAGCAACAACGAGTAAAATTACTACAACAATAAATACAACCTCAACCCGCAAGCAATTCTATAAAAATTAGCAACAACAACGACAAACATCGTGCGCACGTGGAGGCAGTGTGGATAGACCCATGTTGTTGTTGTGTGTCTTGCTATTGTTGTGGTGGATTCTATTCCAATGGAAAAGCCTGTTCCAACCAGAAATGGGATCTAAATATTAAATCGACCACAAACTGACAGCCACAACACGAGAATTTAATTAAAATGTTACCAACATTTTTGGGCCCGACTTTGGATGGCTCCAACGGGACCTGGGGGAGGAAGGACGGAGTTCGCATGTCACATGGGAAACATTTTTGGTATTTTTGATTTTCTGGCGTGCGGCTTGGGAGATCGGAGAAAATTGGCTGAGGTGATTTAACAAATTGAAGGCCAGGATCGTGATGGGGAAATTATAATATAAATTATTCGGACTTTTATTGTCCGAAGGTTGGATAAGAAGGCGGAAAAAACAGCCGTGAAAAGGTCAAGAAAGAAGGATTATTAACTCCCACTTAGTATACGTTATTTGTCCATTAATATATTATTCCCTTACTTTACCACGTCTTTTTCTCGCAGCCGACCCACTACGTGACCATCACCAGTCGCGAGTTCGCGGACACCACGGACGCAGCCGTCGAGACGGCCCGCATCCAGAAGCTCGTCGGGCAGCTGCAGAACAACCTCTGCAACGTTTCGGTGCTGAGCGACCCCGACCTGGACTCGCTGTCGAACATGGACCCCAACTCGCTGGTCGACATCACCGGCAAGGACTTCATGGAGCAACTGAAGGATTCAGGCAGGTTAGGGGGAGAGGCCCAGATGGTGGTTATCATCCCGCCGCCCCCATCTTTGTCTCGTTGTTCTATTATATGTTCTCTAAGTACTTGTTTCCGCCTTTCATTTCTACTTATAACGGTTTCATTTCGACCTTTCACCACTTCACCTTGACTTTGAACTCTTTCATTTCGATCTTTAACCTTTTCGCTT
This sequence comes from Coelopa frigida, assembly GCA_017309665.1. NCBI lineage: Eukaryota > Metazoa > Arthropoda > Insecta > Diptera > Coelopidae > Coelopa > Coelopa frigida. Next base: position 499,730 of record CM029562.1, read on the forward strand.
TGATATTGAACCTTTCATTTCCATCTTTAACCTTTTATTTTGCTCTCTAACTCATTCTATTCGCTCCATATCCATTTCATTTCGACTTTTAACTCTCTCATTTCGTCGATTAAACCTTTAATTTCGCTCTTTAACCCTTTCATTTCCACTTTTAACCCTTTCTGTTTCGGTGGCTCTTGAAAGCTGAGCTTCAGTTGAGGTCCTGCGATCTTCGCACTCTGGCCCAAACTTTGGCTCGTTGGCTTCCAAGAGATTTACCAATTGGTTTTGTTTTCGCTATCAACTTTTCACTCTTAAGACTTATGGTAGTTAATCGCGACTTTTTGGCAAGATTCTTCATTACGATCTGATATCAGCTCTCACGATTTCGAGAACCCATCGCTAGCCTTGGCCACAACTCGACCAGGTTCAGGAGAAACCAACTCACGTCCACTTAATTGCGGGCTCGCAATCCCGTGTGAGCGTTTGTGCTGCGGTCAATGGGGCCTTTAATTAAGCCGAGGTATTCAACCGTGTCGGAGTCTGTCAGGCACTCAATACATTTCGATGTAAATAACTTATTTATTGATAAACGCGAGCGATGTAAATTCCCTGCAAATAGTTGGGGTTGTTTTAACGAATATGCAATAAATTACAACGAACAACAACACCGTTGAAACTTCGGTGGCAACGTCCGTAGAGAGGAAAATGGCTGCCAATGAAGCGAGAAAAATGGCGGCTATGCAGATGACGACACGTGCCTTTGTAGAAACAACAAAATCGCCTTTGACAGATCTCAACTAAATCTCTTTGAATGGCTCGCATTAGAGCAACAGAGAGAGAAGAGAGAGTGGCAGAGGGAGACGCAGACGTCAACTTCATTTCCGGAGTAATTCGTTTTCCGCATTTTCTTTATGGTGCCTCTGCTATTGGAGTTGTAATTGAATTGCATTCGACGTTGCGAGTCCGTGTGAGCGTGTGCGACGGATAAATTACAGAAAGGATGTGCGAAAATGGAATATTGAAATCGTTTCACACGAAAGGGAGCAGAAGAAATTTCACGAGAAATAAAGCGGTGCTATTTTTTCATTCTATGGAATGTTTTTTTTGTTTTAACTTCTTTCGATTTCGTTTTAAATTCGATTCAGCTTTTTCTCGAGTTCTACACCTTTTAAGAGAAGAAAGAATCGAAAATAATAAAAAAGGAAAACGTATTTAATTCGTTGGAGAAATAATGATGAACTTGCCAATAAGTTTGTGTATTGAGATTAGATTCCTTTCGATCGACCTTTGAATTGACTGCAATCCTTCAACTAATTCACTTTCCTCATTGTCCCTTTTATTCCCCTCCCCGTGTGGCAACAATGAACCGGATCTGGACCTTCACCGCTTTCTCTTCGTTCCGTGTCGTGGCCCACTCCAGACCACTGTGTGCAAAGCGAACCGCTGAGGACCGAATTAACCTGTTAAAGCTGCTCAAGGACGGCGCGATTTTCTGCTCCGAGCGCTATCCGGAGGATGCGGAGGACATCGACTCGGAGATAAATCGTCACCTGAGCGAGAACATGATGATGACCACGGCGACTGGAACGGAAACGATCACCCGGACGACGAACGACGCCAACACCACCACCACCACAACAATAACCGAGACAATCGACGAGGTACAAATGAGCGCAGGCAACATGGAGGCCACGGCCACGATTGCCGTGGTCCAGCAGGCGACGGCAACAACTGCGGCGGCCAAGGCGGCCAACACAAACGACATATGACTGCCAATTTTCACGAGCATCACTTGAAATTTGGAAAACATATGCAAGGAGAAGGGATAAACCGGGAGCGAGAGAGAGAGACAGCCAGCTGCTGGCCATGGGTCAGCGACGGAGACGGAGACGGAGACAGAGACAGAGTGCAGTTTACTCAACACACACACACACACTCACCCACAATATATTTAAATATAGCTCTATAGATCTAGGTATAATACATTGACTTCACGTTTTACTCAATTCACCCTCACACACACTCACACACACACACACACACATCCCTTAAGTGTTTAATGCATAGAAATGAAAATGATCGAATAAAGAGAAAAACAGAGAATATTGGAGGAAACGCAACGTAAATGTTAACGTAAACGTAACTTAAATACAATTATTATGCTAATCTTAAGAACTTTTTCATACCCTAAACTCAAGTAGAAACCTTGCAACAACAGAAGAATCTGCAGAGAAAATGAATGATATTTCAGACAAAATGACGAAGAGAGATTTTGGAGAAGATTTTTGCGAAAATAAAAGATTTTCATGCAACTTCGAGAAGTTCGTGGAAATTAAGATTATTGGGAAAGTAAAAAATGTTCGAGAAAATAATAGAGTTTTGCCGAAGAAGTAAAGACAAAATTCTTCTCGCACGGACAGAAGATTTCCACAACGATAGACAAATTCGAGCATTCGCTCTTTGAGCGTGACGTAAACCAGAGTTAACCTAAACGTAATTGAGCAGACATGTTCTATGCGTATATATATTGTAAGAGTAAAGTTAGTGTTTAATTGATTGTAAATCGAGAAAAATAACCCTGAAAATGCAATTTTCAAATTTTAAACAAACACACTAAATCAAGTGGTTAATGCTTATGAGAAACTCCTGAATGGTACAGGGCGATGTATAGAAGTGCCAGGAATTAATTTTTTATTATAAATTTTTTTTTATCTAAATTGTTCTTATTTTCGATATAATTAAATATTATATCATGGTTTTATGAAGTATTATATCATGGTTTTATGAAATATTATATCATGGTTTTATTTGTTGTCTTCGATTTTTCATACAAACGGTGTTTTTTGATAATTTTGTATTTTATGAGAAGCCGTATAGATGTCTATTGATGGATATATGATATGGGAAATCGGAATTTATGCAAATGGAAATTTGCAATGTGAAATTGGAAATCAAACGTCAAGTTAACGTAACGTAATGCAAAGTAGACGCAACGTAGTTAGTTTTTTTTTCGAAATGACGTAGAAGGTAGTAATTAACGCTTATTGTTCTAATATCCTCATGATCATGATACATGTACGTATATGTGTATGGTATACAATTGTCAATATAGGATCCAGGATACTGTTTCAATTCCTCACTTTGATGAGTCTAACGCTTTTATTTTTATGTTTATATTGATATGATTTTTATCATTTTAAACGTTTTTAATAGGTCGTAAAGACCAGAGGCCACTCCTCGATTTCTACTGGAATAATTCCTTATTCTTCGTTTTTCAACTACAAGATAAAAATTTAGTTGTTATACATGGGTTCGATCAAATGGTTCCATTTCTGGTTAGGCTTCTCTGATTATATCAGTGTCTTTTTATGACTATATGCCACGGCACCAGTTATGATTTTTATTGTTTGAAAAAACCCTGCCTTGAAGCTCTAAGGATTTTTTATCTACAATTCACTAATGGATCAATAATTTGTTATATTCATGATATATATTGAAATTTTATTTATGAATAATAAGTTGCAAATCTTTGAATGTGAAATTATATCCATAAAGCTTGGAAGTAAATATTAAAACCGAAAACAAAAATTATTCGATGGTAAATAATTAAAACGATGACCGATAACGAAGAGGATCGCATGTAAAATATTAAGACTGAAAATGCTAAAAATAATTATATAAAAAAAGAAACATACCACACAAGGAAATACACACAAATACAAAAATCAAAACACATTCAGAAAAAAAAAATAGAGCGTGGAATATGAGGATTAAAAGAATACACTAAACCAAATTTGAACTGTGACGAAAAGACAAACGAACATTTTTTTAATTCAATTAAAATTATTTAAAATTTTAAGATATATGTATTGATTTTGCGGATGAAGGCATATCACAAATTAATTACTTTAGATTTTGTAACATGGAAATTTAAGTAGATAAAAATTGTATAAAATTCGTAAATTTAATTGCTAGCTTCGAAGATTTTAAATAACTTTTGGAAATACCAGCCACAAAATAAAAACCTCCAATTCACTCTGACAGCTATTTATAAAGGAAGTTTTAATTGTTTGTATGTTGAAAATCAATTTGAAATATAATGAAATGTACATGTTTTTAAATACAAATAAATGTTTTCCATTCAAGAGCCCTGTGTTAAAAATTAAATGTATGACTAGTCAACGCACGCAAACCCTTCCATATACACATACAGCTACATCGCTGCGCACAGCCACAGTCGCAAATAAGTGTTTTGTATGTTGGGGTTGAATTTCTTGCTTGTAATACTCAGTATTCCCTATGTTTGTGTATGTCACGGTATAAACTGTATCTTCGGAGAAATGAAAACCTTAAATATTTCACTAACGATAAACGTTGTAACTACAAAAATTTAAATCAAATAAAAAGAGAATTAAAAACGAAATATAATAAATCGCCATCAATTAAAAAGCCAAATGAGTAATTGAGATTCTAAGAGTAAATAAGAACACAAATAAAAGCCACAAACAGACCCACACATCTAAATACCCCAATCACACACCGACACAAACACGGACTAATGCACATTAGTCAAAAATAATAGCATTAACAAATGTACGATTACAATTAATAAATAAAATAGTTTAATTGTCACTGACACATGCCACGCCCCTCCCGTATTTAAGGTCAAATGCAATGTATATGAGAGTAACGAATATTTAATAACATCCATAACAATAAAAGCAACTGATTATCACATTTAGAGAAAACATTAAATGCAATTGCTGTGTTTTATTTCGAGAATAATATACCGGGACAATTTCTATAGTATTAATATTATGTGGTTTAATTCCTCTTCATTTTTTCATTTCAATAAATTTTTTATTAAATTTTAAAATCTCTGGTAGAGATCATTCAGCGAATGATTAGAAGATAATTGTGAAAATTACAATAATAATAAAATAATTGCTATAAATATTGACTATAATTACTTATGACCCCTTTTGAGTAAGTTTGAAATCCTTCCACGTTGAATTCTTATTGTTGTTGTTGTGCGGAACAGAAGGTCGAAAACAATTGCCCTTCACAAACACAAAGCATTTAATTAAAGCCAAATATTTTGAATTAACATCGACTGGACTGCAATAAAAGCAGACAACAACAAAAATAAACAACTACATCTATAATGAGAAATGAAATAACAAAAGTAGAGTGGAAACGCGGAAGTTTTTGCATTTGTAGGCAAACGAATGAACAAAAAATGGAGTGAAAATAAGTGGGAAAAATAATGTAGCAATCATATGATGAAAAAATTGGGTAATTGAAAAATTATATAATAAGAAATTTGTTAAATTCACAAAATTTGCTTGCACATTAGAGTTGCAATTAAATAGATTGGACTAAAAACGTAAAAGCAAATTTAGAATCGCACTAATTGAAATGAGTATAATCATTAAAATGGAAACAAGAGTCGAACAGAAATTAGTCGAGCAAAAGATGACCGTTTAGCGAGAATATTCTACGCAATATTCGCCAACCTCCTGCCTATCCCTCACTTTTGACAACACCATCGCCTGTGCTGTGACGATGACGACATGGGCGACAGGACTGAAGGCGAAGAACACGATGCCAGAGGCTATAGGAAATTTCCTACAACAATCAATCTTCATTTATACAACAACGATAGTACCGCGGTTATGATGGTAACCACAAAAGAACAGCAGCAAAAAAAAACACCTCCAAGCGACGAAGCACGAAGGAAGATAATGTTGGTTATAATGATGTATAAACAGAGAGTAATTGTTGTTGTTGTTGTCGTCGTTGTAGCTATTAATATTCATGTTGTTGCTGTTGTTAATGTAATTTCAGCCAACAAGGAAATTAACTTCGGCCAACGCCCACGCGATTCCCAAGAATTTCGCATTATCGTCAATATCGTTATTGCTGGCAGTAGTGGTGCTGATGTTGTTGTTGTTGGTGTAAAGTTGTTGTTTCGAAGATGGTGGTGTGATGTTGGCGGTCTGACGAAGGTGTTGGCCTTGGTCATGGCCATGATGTCGACGATGGCAGATGCTTCCATCAAGTTATCCTATCCCACCGTCACTCGGCCATGTTCTTGTCTCCCTCCCACTCAGAGCCAAGGTCAACAGCAGCCCCCGGCCATGGAAACGCTTCCCAAATATTTTCACTCACGAATTTCCGCACAAGACCTTCTTGTGATTTTAAGCGTGTATTTTTTCATCTCTCAGGGCGAGTGGCTGGCTTTCCTTTTTATTTGCATTTCATTTGGTCTGAAGGTAGATAGGGATAAACATATACTATTTAATCTCCATCTGATCTCCGGTCCTAAGTGAAATTATATTTGAAATAAAACTTCAATGGCCTTTCGTTTTTAAGCAGTATGTTTGCGAGATAGAGAGAGCACTATGTTCTCGTCGGATTTGGACCCACAACCCCGCCCTGCTCCAGCTCACTGGGACTGATTTTATGGCCGATTTCTCCCCAAAACTTTGCACGCCTCTCTTGTCCAGACGGAGCCTCTAATCGAATATTGGACCATATTATTTACTTGGGACAAAGGTATACAAAACTCAATAATATTTTATTCTTCAGGAGTTTCACCTGTAACATTTCCCTTCGAATGAAAACAACAAGAAACATTTCATGACAATACCAAAGCTAGACGAAGAAAACAACTTCCTACATCATTTCCGGAAATGCACTCAAGTTGCTCGACGACAAACGATTTACTTCGAATCCAAGAATTGGCCTCGCAGTGGCTCGAAGTATTGCAACGATTCAATTTCCCATACCTGGGACCATTTTCCATTCCATCTAGCAGTTTCCTTTCTTCGATTGACACTCCTCTCGTTCTTCTTCTCCCCTCTTTCGCTGACCATATTCTCTTCATTGACGGCGATAACGCGGGCAAACGAGCGAAACTCGCTTCAAGACGGCACGAGGCGACTATGAATGCATTTCCGAGAGAGACAGAGAGTGAGCGATAGAATTTTGGTTGAAAACTAAATTGCTGTTTTGAGTTTTTGCCATTGTAAGAAACAATAGAGAGCTAAAATCTAGACAACAACTTTTCCCCATACGCTGACTCCGACGCTCTCCCGACTGAACCAACTTTCATTCTATTCCCTTCAATATTTTATTTGGTGTGATAACTTTCGTCCTCTTCCCACCTCGTTGCCATTCATTTGGCATTGCGACACCTGCCATCGATGCTCAGCTCGGTTCGAGCCGGTTGCACCAGAGCCGTGGTTGGTTCCTGGATCGTGGTGGGGTCACGGTTCCTATGGTTGCACGCCGCCCTTGTTGCATGTGTGCCCACGAGTGTCTCTCCGTCCGTCCGTCCGACCGTCTGTCTGCCTGTCTGTTGCAACTTATGGCGAAGTATGCATTAAATATTCAGTGGGTTTCGCTCGCCGGGGGATTCTCCTGGCAGTTGGCACTCGAAGTTTTTATGTGGCAACCAGGGAGCTGGGTTCTCACAACCTAATGACAAGCACACGTCAGGGTGTGACGAACAGTTGCCCCTCCTCCTGTTCATCCAGCTTTCGGTTTATCTCTTCCTCTATGTCCGCATATTCTTCCTCACCCTCAAATCGGAATGTTTTCGCTTTGAAATAGTAAACAATCCTGGAAAGATTGTTCGTGTTGTCCATCTAATCCCAAAAATTTAATTTTCTTGGAATAATTGTATTTTACTGTTTTATTATTTAGTTTTTATTGCAAAAGATCGTTTTAAAATTGAAAAATTGTCACTTAAATCCAATAGAAAAATGTTCGGCTTAAGACTATTCGAACTGTTATTTTTCATTCGGCATTATTTTTATCTCGGAAATTTTACAAATATCGGGTCTATGGAAATTACACGACTACATGGGTAATAGAAGGAGAACAAAAGTGAAGCAGAATTCGATTAAATGCAAATATTTCTACTCTGAAATTAAATGCCTAGCTTTAAACTACCGATGACAACTGAGATAAATAAATAGAAATCAAATCATTAAGAATTATGTCAATAAATATTATAAAAATTATGTAGTGTAAAATAACATCAAATGTGATATAAGTTTTCCAGCTGTTAAGACACAAACATATTTCCAATTTCAACCTGCGACCCGAGCGACTGTCGGGTGTTGCCAACTGCATTTGAATTGTTGTGGATCCTTACTTTTTGGGCGATGCGTAGAGGAGTTCGTAGAGGCCGGGGGTCAAGTGGTCGGCCATGAAGATCTGGATCTTCTCGGCGGGGGTCACCGGGGTGTAGCGGGCCATGGGGAAGGTGCGGGTGACGGTGTCGATGAGCACACGCAGAGTGGGCTGGATGTCGGCGGCCTGTGGAATGGAATGAAGTGAAATTGGGTGCTGTTGTGAAATATTGCGAATGAAGTCGAAACTCACCTCCCTGGAGTATTTGTCGACCGAGGTCATGGCAGCCTCGTAGTAATCCTCGCCGTAGGTCTTCTTCTGCTCGGCCGAGAGTTGCGACCACATTTCCTTGGCCTGGAGGAAGAGGTCGACGACGCGAGAACGAGGAAGTGGAGAGAGTGAGAGAAAGAAAACATCGGGGGTTTGATTAATAAAAAACAACCAGAGGGCAAATAACATGAATTTTCTCGATGCTTCAAAAGCTGAAACGAAGCAATTCCTCTTGATATTAATGTTTCTCTATCGTCAAGGTCGAGCTTCCTCCCCACCATACTTCGATATATTTTTCCTCGACCGTCTTTATGAAAACTAAAACCACTTAAGACAGACCTCACTGAAAAGTTCTCCTTCTGTGTGGTGCCTCATTTAGTTATAAACATTGTCATTGCCTCCCCGGTATTCATAACCTTCTCTATGATATGCTGACAACAGCCGGAACTTCGTCCGCAGCTTCCCACAGTCCACATTCTAATGGTTTGTCCTCTCGTCCACCGTAAAATTATCCCTAATGTCGTTTCTCCATTATCGGCGCCATATTGGAGACCAGACAAAGTTACTTCCGGTGCCTGTCTGTCTCACTCACCTGTTCGCGGAGTTCGGTCTCGTTCAGCCAGCTGTTGCCGGGGGCGAATTCGCCGGCAGCGACGACGGAGACGTCGACGCCACGCGGACGCATCTCCTGGCGCAGGCAGGCGGCGAAGCTCTCGATGGCGGCCTGGGTGGCGCACTGGACGCCGCGGACGGGGGAGGGGACCTTGCTCAAGCCTAGGGAAAATGTCCACAGTAAACAATGCAGGGCTTTCGGAGGGAGTCAGGGGCGAACAACTCACCGGAAGTCAGGAAGACGACGCGTCCGTTGGCACGACGAATCAGCGGCAGCATCAGTTGGGTCAGACGGGCGGAACCTGTACAAGAACAGCAGTGAGAAACAGTTGGAAGAACTTGCTATCGACGCGAGCGCCATCTCTTACCGAGCAGGTTCAGGTCGAGCGACTTGCGGAGGACGGCGAACGGAATCCACTCGAGCTCTCCCAGGGCGATCCAGTGGGCGCAGTGGATGACGGCCCAGAGGCCGGTGGCGCCATGCGGCAAGTGCTCGGACACGAACAGGGAGGCTTCCAAGAGCTGTGAAAGCGAGTGCCAACGGGAGAGAAAATCATTTTAGAGAAGCTCCGAACCTTTTAGAGAAGCTGACAGCTTTCAAGTACAAAGCTTGAATGATTTCCCGAAAGCCGCAGGATTTCACCGAAAGCTTTGAGGAACTCTCCGAAAGCTTGAAGGCCATTGGAAAAACTTTTTCGAGAAGTCTTGGGAAAATATCTCACCGTCTTTTCGGAGGTCACATCCACGTGCAAAAGCTTCATGCGGCCGGAAGTCTCCTCCTTCAGGATTTTCGCCTCGTCAGACTCCTCGATTGGCACGTTGAATCCCGCGTAGACAGTGAAGCCGAGGTCGTCGAGTTTCTTGGCCAAGTACCAGGCGATGGGGGCTTCGCAGCCGGTGATGAGAACGCCCTTGCCTGAGGCAGAGACCTGGAAACACACACACACAGAGAGAGAGATCGAATATGAGACGAGTTGAATTCATTAGGGCTCCATTAACGCTTGATAAACAGCCTTAACTACAGTAGTGAAAATATGCATATTCAGTGGAAGGGAGACAGATAGTGAGGGCGAGAAGGGGATCGCGAATTTCGAATTCGGTTGTTGAAATTTTGCAGTTTACACAATATTGTGATAAAATCATCATAATAGCGGATGTCTGCAAAAATTCGGTTTATACGTACAACAATAAATAATCTTCAAAAAGAGCTCGTAATTTTCTAAAGTCCAAGAAACTATTTAACAAAAAAGATGGGAGATAAATTAATCAAAAAGAAATAAAATAAATAAATTATGAATGATGAACGATGAATATGAGAGATGAAGAGAGCCAAAATGTTCGACTCCAGGATCCGGCTCTGACGTCAGAAATACCAGCAGAAGTATCAAATTAATGTTGCAATCAAAACGATGTTGGAGAACAATTTTTCTACTTAGAATTTCCCCTTTTGATTTCCACGAAATGAGAGATGAGAAATATTTCAGAATTGAAAATAACTAGCTTCAGAGGTTGGATTTCTCCATCCACCCTTTTCTAGTGTGAACTTATTTTCCACCTCTAAATGTATGCTGATGACGTAGTTGTGACCGCTGACTACGTGTGTGGTACAGTGAAACGTCATCTTCATTGTCGTCTTTGCCAAACTAAAACTCTTTCAAATTTAATTGGGTTTTGGAGAAATTTCGAAGTCAATGCATTACCGTATATTGTTTGCCGTCTTTGTCGACTTGACCTTTGTTTGTTTGATAAATATAACTTATTAGTTCAAATTATAATAGTACATTGGTAAACTATAATAATTCAATGTTCATGGCCCAATCTTTGATGGAATTCCAAGGGAAAGAGGAAGAATAGAAAGAGGAAAAGTGACGTTTACGAGACATCAATATGACGTGTGTCGGTCAAGCATTTTCCGAGCTAGAGGAATTCAATTTCTCGATACCAAAAGTAGGGAGACACAACTGGAATGAGCGAGAGAGAAGGAGGGGAAGAAGAGTGCCAAATTTAAAGCAGGCGAATGAGGTAAAACAGGGGAGGCAAAGGAAGAAGTCGAGATTGCAATCGAGAGCTGCAAACTCTGTCATAGGTGGAAGGAATGGGAGAGGAGAGACAGAGAGGGAAAGAGTCGGAGTACAATTTATAATGCGTGCGGAAAGAAGCGTAAAACAAACGTAAAACAAATTCCCCAAATGCAAAAATGTACTTTGGGGAATTCCCGCTGTCTGTCAATTTTCCTCTTCGGTATTTTGAACCCATCGCCATTAGGGAAATTTCGACGAAAGAACGAAATTAGAAATGTTTATGTGGAATTCTTAAACAGAATTTTCCATCAACGTTACAAAATTTAAACCTTCACTTAACTCTACAGGCTAATCTTAATTTTAGAAAATTTCCTTGGGTATATTTTTAAACTGTGAACTCTTAGAGAGTTTCTGTGGTGTTTTCGGCAAGAGATCGACTCGACATGTGATTATTTTTAGGGTATTTCCAAGGAACGTGCGAATATTTTTTTAGAATACAATTTTTATAATTTTTTCTCTGTTCAAAACATCCATTCTTCGTCTCCCAGTCGATGTCAAGAGACCTGAAACTTCGACAGGTCGAGTGGCGTGGAAAAACGAAACGAAAGAACTCTCCACAAATCGACGAGCGACGTGGAAAGAGTCGACCAGCAACGTGCGACTGTTGTTCGCGTGGTGGCGACGAGGTGTCGGCAATTTCTCGGAATCCGCCCGAGCCGCGGACGGCGGCAGACACGAGCCATCGAAGGCGCCCCACGACCCCGTCCCCGCGAGGCCTGAGCCCCACGACCTCGTGGAGGCAGCCGAACGTCAATTACCGATCAATCAAATATGCTACAATTTCACGAATGGAAGACCTCGGCGCCAGAGGGGCAGAGGGAGACGGAAAGAGTGAGGGAGAGCACAAGAGCAGCTCAGAGAGAAGGAGAGAGACAGGAACAGGACCGATTGAGAGCGAAAGAGGGAGATGGAGCGATGGAGCTGGATCGTCGGGATGAAATCGTGGTATCGCAAGTGAATGAAAGCGAAAACGAATCGAATCGATTCGCATCGTATCGCGTGCTGCTCAAAGGGATCTTGATTGGCGGGAGCGTTGCCACCTGACCCGACAGTTGAGTGGTCTTCGATGGAGTTGAAGTTGATGTCATTTGGAGCTGTTGAAATTCTTGGAAAATTTAGAGAACTCGAGTGAATCAAATTGAAGTGTGATGGAGAGAGTGAAAGAGTCAGACACAGCGAGAGAGAGAGAGAGAGAGTGAAGTGAAGAGAGAGAGTGAAGTGAAGAGAGAGACAGCTGCAAGAAAGAGACGGACAGTGGACAATGAACGAATTTTGATAATATGACAAAACAAGAGCGAAGCTCGAGGAAAACTTCTTCGGAAAGAAAATTGCTCGCAAAGCAATAAGTTTTGAGAGCTTAGGACAACAACAAGAACCTGGAAAACAACGGCTCCTACACTAAGAACAGCATGTTAATTGACTCCGTAGTCTTTTTGTAGTAATAGGAGTTATTAAAGAGCACAATGAACATCAACTTAATTATGTTTATTTCATTTTTCTTCGAGTTTTTGTCTGAGGCTTTTAAGCTTTCATCCTTGAATATTTCCCCAATTTTCCGACTCTTGAACTTTCAGCGAAGAACGTGTGAGAGAGAGAGAGAGAGATAGAGAAAGAGACGAAGGAAGTCGAAAGGGCTTCAAAGAAACTTCTCTAACTCCCCTGTGCAAAGAATTTAGGTGCCAAGAACCGAAACCCTTTCGATCTCCTTTTCTCCTCCTCTTTCAGCCTTGAGGGGTCGCCTCAGGGTTAAGAGGGTGTTTTTTTTTCTTAATACACCGTACCTGAAGTTAATTGTGTTTTCGTTAAAATTTCATTAAAACACGGATTTATGTTCGAATGCCATTAGCTTTTAGCCCAAGGTGAGCTTTTAACTCCTCCTCCTTCTTCTTCTTCTACTACTGGTTCTATTGTGTGTATCTTCGTTATTTTTGTTGTTCTTGTTGTTGGACTTTCCACTGACCTTCTTCTTCTACATCGCTTTCATTTTCCACCTGTTCTTTGGTGGAATCTTTGCTGACTCGAGAAAATAGTTGTAGAACTCGCTGATGTCCTTCTCTTTCTAGCCTTTTCTATGACGCATTCTCTCCTCCTTCTATTCTTCCATCTGCCTCCTTATCTTTATTTTGTTCTATCCCTCTCCCTCTTCTGCCATTCTTCTATCTCACTTTCCCTCCCTCTTCTACTCCTTTTCCGATCTCACTCCTCCACCCTTTGTCACCTCCTCCACATCCTCCAGATCTCATTGACATTCTCCTCACTCTCTCTTTCTCTTTCACCCACTCTCGTCCTTCCCCAATCAGCCTTCTTACCCTCACTCACACACACACACACATACACTCCCACCGTCACGCACGACGCACGCAACATACAGTTACGATTCGTTCCTCGACCTCGTCGATTACACGGCATCGACATCGACGTCGACGCGAACGACGACGCTGGCATCGCCGTCGGGATCCTGGCCAAAAATCACACAAACACAACTCACGCTTAACCCGTTGACTCCTCGCTTGAACCCTGAACCCATCGACGTCGGCCCGCGACCCCCACGGCCACCCCTGCAACGGCTGGCTGGCTTTTCGGTTTTAATCGTAAAATTGAGAAGTTTAAAAATAAACGGCGAAGGTGGGGGCGGCGGGGGCTGGTTTGGGCGCTGGGGTGAAGGCGTTGGGGGCGGGGCTGAGGAAGAGAAGCGGCAGCTGAGTCAGAAGTCATCGCACGTTTGATTGTGCTGTGAAAATAAGTTAATTAATTGAAAAGTTCTATGAGCCAAAGGTAGTGGGTGCGAGAGAGAGGGAGGCAGAGTGGGTGAAAAGGAGTGCGAGGGCAAGAGAGAAATAACAACAACAACAACGTGCTTCTTTACCTTCTTTATTTTATTGTTGTTTTTGCTATTTTCGTTACTTTTGTCGACGTCAGCAACGAAGTCAAGGACTTTGGTCTTTGATTGTTGAGGGCAAGTAGTTGTTGTTCTATTTGTTGTTGAGGGAACATTGTTGTTGTTGTGGGATATGTTTATTGTTTCGATGCGAAAAGTGGGGTTTTAATCATCACCGAATGGGAAAATGGGGGTTAAATTACCACCTAATGGCCTGTTAATCTACTCTGTTCCACAAGCCGAAGCACCTTTTTCAATTAGCACGCTTTTGCATATATTTGAGCAAAATTGCGATTTCGTCTATGATCTTTATTTTATGAAAATTTTCCTCGACTTGATTATTTTATTTTCATAGAACCCCGTAACCTCTAAATTTTTGAAATTTTCATAATTCAGGCGATTTTTCATGGAAATCTTATTTCCTTCATTACTCCGTAAATACGCGTTATTTCGCGAAAAGGTCGTTAATTCGTGATGACCTCAAAATTTTTGAAATTTCATAAATTTTTTTTTATAATTTTTGAAATTTTCATAATTTAGGCGATTTTTCATGGAAATCTTATTTCCTTCATATCTCCGTAAAATACGCGTATATTTCGCGAAAAGGACGTTAATTCGTGACGACCTCAAAATTTTTGAAATATTCATAATTCAGGCGATTTTTCATGGAAATCTTATTTCCTTCATATCTCCGTAAATACGCGTATATTTCGCGAAAAGGACGTTAATTCGTAACGACCTCTAAATTTTTGAAATTTTCATAATTCAGGCGATTTTTCATGGAAATCTTATTTCCTTCATATCTCCGTAAATACGCGTTATTTCGCGAAAAGGAGGTTAATTCGTGACGACAAAATATTTAAAAATTTCATAAAATTTTTCAAAATTTTTGAAATTTTCATAATTTAGACGATTTTCATGGAAATCTTATTTCCTTCATATCTTCGTAAATACGCGTAATTTCGCGAAAAGGACGTTAATTCGTGACGACCTCAAAATTTTTGAAATATTCATAATTCAGGCGATTTTTCATGGAAATCTTATTTCCTTCATATCTCCGTAAATACGCGTTATTTCGCGAAAAGGACGTTAATTCGTGACGACCTCAAAATTTTTGAAATATTCATAATTCAGGCGATTTTTCATGGAAATCTTATTTCCTTCATATCTCCGTAAATACGCGTTATTTCGCGAAAAGGACGTTAATTCGTGACGACCTCAAAATACTTAAAAATTTCATAAAATTTTTCAAAATTTTTGAAATTTTCATAATTTAGACGATTTTTCATGGAAATCTTATTTCCTTCATATCTTCGTAAATACGCGTAATTTCGCGAAAAGGACGTTAATTCGTGACGACCTCAAAATTTTTGAAATATTCATAATTCAGGCGATTTTTCATGGAAATCTTATTTCCATCATATCTCCGTAAATACGCGTTATTTCGCGAAAAGGTCGTTAATTCGTGATGACCTCAAAATTTTTGAAATATTCATAATTCAGGCGATTTTTCATGGAAATCTTATTTCCATCATATCTCCGTAAATACGCGTTATTTCGCGAAAAGGAGGTTAATTCGTGACGACCTCAAAATTCTTAAAATTTCATAAAATTTTTCATGGAAATCTTATTTCCTTCATATCTCCGTAAATACGCGTTATTTCGCGAAAAGGACGTTAATTCGTGATGACCTCAAAATTTTTGAAATTTTCATAAAATTTTTCAAAATTTTTGAAATTTTCATAATTTAGGCGATTTTTCATGGAAATCTTATTTCCTTCATATCTCCGTAAATACGCGTTATTTCGCGAAAAGGAGGTTAATTCGTGACGACCTCAAAATTCTTAAAAATTTCATAAAATTTTTCAAAATTTAGAAATTTTCATAATTTAGGCGATTTTTCATGGAAATCTTATTCCTTCATATCTCCGTAAATACGCGTTATTTCGCGAAAAGGACGTTAATTCGTGACGACCTCAAATTCTTAAAAATTTCATAAAATTTTTCAAAATTTTTGAAATTTCATAATTCAGGCGATTTTTCATGGAAATCTTATTTCCTTCATATCTCCGTAAATACGCGTTATTTCGCGAAAAGGACGTTAATTCGTGACGACCTCAAAATTCTTAAAAATTTCATAAAATTTTTCAAAATTTTTGAAATTTTCATAATTTAGGCGATTTTTCATGGAATTCTTTTTTCCTTCATATCTCCGTAAATACGCGTTATTTCGCGAAAAGTACGTTAATTCGTGACGACCTCAAAATTCTTAAAAATTTCATAAAATTTTTCAAAATTTTTGAAATTTTATAATTCAGGCGATTTTTCATGGAAATATGTTTTCCTTCATATCTCCGTAAATACGCGTTATTTCGCGAAAAGGAGGTTAATTCGTGACGACCTCAAAATTCTTAAAAATTTCATAAAATTTTTCAAAATTTTTGAAATTTTCATAATTTAGGCGATTTTTCATGGAAATCTTATTTCCTTCATATCTCCGTAAATACGCGTTATTTCGCGAAAAGGACGTTAATTCGTGACGACCTCTAAATTTTTGAAATTTTCATAATTCAGGCGATTTTTCATGGAAATCTTATTTCCTTCATATCTCCGTAAATACGCGTTATTTCGCGAAAAGTACGTTAATTCGTGACGACCTCAAAATTCTTAAAAATTTCATAAAATTTTTGAAATTTTCATAATTCAGGCGATTTTTCATGGAAATCTTTTTCCTTCATATCTCCGTAAATACGCGTTATTTCGCGAAAAGTACGTTAATTCGTGACGACCTCAAAATTCTTAAAAATTTCATAAAATTTTTGAAATTTTCATAATTCAGGCGATTTTTCATGGAAATCTTATTTCCTTCATATCTCCGTAAATACGCGTTATTTCGCGAAAGAGACGTTAATTCGTGTCGACCTCAAAATTTTTGAAATTTTCATAATTCAGGCGATTTTTCATGGAAATATTTTTTCCGTCATATCTCCGTAAATACGCGTTATTTCGCGAAAAGGACGTTAATTCGTGACGACCTCTAAATTTCATAAAATTTTTCAAAATTTTTGAAATTTTCATAATTTAGGCGATTTTTCATGGAAATCTTATTTCCTTCATATCTCCGTAAATACGCGTTATTTCGCGAAAAGGACGTTAATTCGTGACGACCTCAAAATTTTTGAAATTTTCATAATTCAGGCGATTTTTCATGAAAATCTTATTTCCTTCATATCTCCGTAAATACGCGTTATTTCGCGAAAAGGACGTTTATTCGTGACGACCTCAAAATTTTTGAAATTTTCATAATTCAGGCAATTTTTATGGAAATCTTAAAACGTTTAAAAAGTTTTAGTCGCTGAAACATATCCCTGAAGAAATATTAAATTAAATTAAAGACAACTAAGAACTGAAAAAAGATAAAAATAAATAAATGTTGTGCCCTTGGTCTTGTTGCGTATGTTGTTCTCAGTATTCAATTACTCCGATTTATATTTTCTATACTTTTTTTGAATAATTAATTTAGGGTCTATCGGTTATTTTTATTCACCATTGAGCAAGTTTAATTCTATTTTTACATTCATATATTTATTAGTCTCAGGCATTCCATTCCCAAAGGTCCCATTTCCTCTTTCTTCGACTCCCCCTTGCGTCTTTCCCTCCAGGTGGCAACCGTTTTGCCCCCACCTTCCTTCTGGGCCCATCATGCGTAAGAAGGAAAATCCCAGTCGCACGCAATGTTTTCGTTTCATTTCGTTCCACTTCTGATTTGGTCTTTCGTTCCACTGTTAAAGGATTGAAATCTGATTCGCAACCGACTGTTGTTGCTGGTTAGCAGTAATTGTTGGTGCTCTCTGGAGTTGCCATTCAAGGAATATTGCTAAATTAGCAGCTTTTCACGACCAAAACGAAAACCCTCCCGCCGTCCGTTACGACGAAATCCTTCCGTGAATGATCCTCGTCCTCGGCGGATGGTCACGGTACACATGCAAAGGTAATGGTCGTTTCAGGGGATGGGCGGGGCAGGCGTAGTTTTACGGGCGTGTTGACATTAAGTCGTGTGCGTCATTTCCGTTGTTGGCTTTTTACTGTCGTCATTTTCAGCAGTGTGAGTTGTTGTGGCGGATTTTATGTTCCGGTAATTAAAGGTTTCTTTTATTATTATGGGCTTTGTATTATTTGCATGTTTCATTCAAGTTTATGTAACTTCTGATTCTGTGTATTGAAAATGACTGGGATTCCAAAAGAATAGGACTTTTGTGAAATACATTTTTGTAAAATGGTTGATTTTTCCCTAATTCTCGCCACTTCAGGCTGATGTAATGTGAAACTTAAGTTTCAGTTGCTTAAGATGATATGCGATATGGGACGAAGAAGCAGCAAATCATGCTGGGGGGGAAAAGTAGTGGAAAAACTGCGGAAAACACTTGCGAGACGATACAGCAATGAGAGAAGAGGAAGGCGGCGAGGGAGAGAGAGAAGGAAAGGAGGACAAGAACCTGAAGAAGGAAGAGAGAGGAAGTGCTGCGAAGTTGAGTTCATTGTTATGCTCGAGCATGTGCGGCATTGTTTATATCCGGCGATGTCCTCACAAGGACCACCTACAATAACAACAACACCGCGAAGGAGACGGAAACATGCAACGTCTGAAGACAGAGCGAAGACGGCCAAAGAGACGGAATGAAAGAGAGCGACGACGGCGCGGACGATGAAAAATGCAACGACAACGATGAAGAAACAACGATGGGAATGATGATTAGATATTTTAGACATGCAAGTGGAGCATTAAAGCTGCACTTGATGCACGTGAGACGGAGATGGAGCGACAAGGAACGAGACAGCATCACGCAGAAGTGAGGAAAACTCGATGCCCGAGATGAGATGGAGATTGAGTTGAGCTTGTGAGAGAAATCATCTCTCCACATCCCACCTCCGCCACTCTCTAACTCGATAGCTCTTTCATTCTGTCTCTCACAAACTATATCCCTCTCTCCTTCTTTTTTTTATTTTATTTTATGTTTTATTAGCTTCAAGAATAATAAAAACATTCGCAATGAGGGCAATTTGTATGCAATCAGCCTCTCTTTGTCAATTCGAGAGGAACAGCATCAGAGAAAGAGAGAGACAGATAGATGGAAGGGGAATAAATAAAGAATGACATCGGAAAAATTCAACGGAATCTCCGGCAAAGGGCAGTCGTGGGAGAGGCAGAGGGTGGAGAGGGAGGATGCTATTAATGAGAACTTAATTGAAGAGAATGGATTGTGAATCAGAGTGTAAACTCGAATTAAATCAATCTTGGTACATGATGTAAATCCGGTAATTGGAAGTAATCAATAAATCAATTGAGTTAAAAAAATATATTTTTGTATTTTATTTAAATTACTGAATTTATTCAAACACAGATTTCAAATCTTTGTGTATTCCATTTGTTCTCAAATTCCTCCAACACCTCTGTTTCTTCCTCCCTCGTTCGTCGTATACGAATTGCTGCCCAGCTCCATGTTTCCGTCGCTTTAATATGATGCTATTACAGCTCATTACCAGAACCCCTTCTGCTCCTGTTCGCTTCTTGTCTCATGCTCGCTGAAGTCCCCGCCATCCTTCTTGTATTCATATTCCGTTCTCTCTTTATCTCTCACAACCTCTCGCTCTCTTTGCGTACCGTTGTCCCACCATAATTTTTCGCCTTGTCTTGATGCCTTTCACTTCCGGTTTCCTTTGCTCATTACAGAGCTTCCTGTTCTTCAGTCAGCTTCCTCTTCTTTCTTCTTCCTCCCCCTCTTCCTTGTCTTCCCTCCACCTGCTTCTTCTTGTGCATTCTGCTTTGTGAATTAACTCCACACCACGTCCATTAAGCATTTTCCGACGCCCATAAATCATATTAAAAAGCTTCGAAAACTTAAATTGAAATGCAACACCGAAGCTCTCGCAACTTACCGTAATTGCAGACCATCTCGCGAAAACTTGTTAATGCCCACCAGAGCCGCCGACAACGAACGCGAACGATCCCCCCGGCCCCCTCCAGTGCCCCCCCTGCCCACTGAGAGCTCTCGGCCGCCTCCGGGAGTCGGTTCGTGGAATTCCGTGCATTATGCAAAATATATTCAAACATGAAATGAATTTTGAAAATTGTTATTGTTGTTCTAGTTGGTGTTGTCTTGTGGTTGTTGTTCCTATTGTTGTTGTTGTTGCTTCGGGTCAACTTCTCGTGTTGCTTTGGCATTCACCTGAAACCGCTCTTCTGGCTGGCGGGTTGATATTTTGAGCTGCAGTTGCTGCTAAAAATAATCATTATTGCTGCAGGCAACAACAATACTAACGAGAACAAGAAGAACATTAAGAATAAAAGCAAAAAACAATACCAACTACAACAAGAAGAACAATAACATAAACAAGAACCACCAAAATAACAGCAATAAAAATAATAACAATATTAAACAGCTACAACAATAAAAACACCTGAACCCAAAACAACCTAACAACAACAATTACATCCTTTTCTCTCTCTATCTTGTTCTCCTGCTTTCTATCTCACGTGTAGTTGCTGTCGTCATTAGACTTAAGTGCAGGAGGCAACAGCTTCGTCCTTCTCCATCTCCTTCCCTCTCGCCCCCTTTGTCTGCTTCTTTTGTGCCTCCGTCCCGCCTCGTCCGCTTCTTTTCCTTCTTCTTCTTTTCGGCCAGACGTCACTGAAGGCTGTAGTGGTTTTCGTTCTACAGTTGTTATTGTAAATGTTATTATTTTCATTGTTGCTATTTTTATTGTTGTTGTTAGTCTGTTTTGAATAGTGTTCTTATGTGGTTTTTCTTCGTACACGTGTAATTGTTGTTGTTAAAATGCTGTTGCTGTTGTTTTTCGTAAATCGACAACCACAAAAACACCAAAAAGTGTTGCGAATGCGACCTACGTCAGACTCAGTTGTTGTTGTTTCGGTGCTCGATTTCGACACTGAGAAAAGCTCAGCTCCAATTTTTATGGACACTATTAATAGATGGCTGTGAAAATAGTTCCCCAAGAACAAATTTCGATTTTAGTTCCATTTTAAAAATTTAAAAGCCGTAAAAATATTCACAGCAAGGATTCACAAAACGCCCGAGAAGTTTCGTAAACATTTAAACGAATCACTAAATTCATAGAAAACCATTTTTTATATGTTAAGAAAAAAAAAATAAATTGGATTCTCCCCCGAAAACTGGAGTCGTTTCTTTGTGTGTAAAAAAGACGGCCGCAGGTGAATTCTTCTCGTTTTTTGCTCTTTCCGGCCAAATGCACAACTTGTGCAAGCATTGAACTAAATCCACACGAACACGAAGTACACACACAGACTCACTCGCTCACCGAAACAATCACACCGTTCATAACCACACTTTAACACACACACACGCCCCACCTCACGCGAACCACGTTCACACACTTGTTTGCGGACGAATGCGAGAGGGGGAGAGCGAGAAGGAGAGCGTGCGAGAGGGAGCAGAAACGCCACCTGCGGCCGCCATTATTGTCAACCGGAAGCGCTTGGAAGGAAGGAAGCGCGCGCTTTAGCATCCGTTATTGCGCTTTAATTGCACCCGAGCACAATCGGGCGTCGGCGCCGAGACACGAGTTCTCCGCCCTCTCCCACCTCCTCCCTCTCTCGCTCACTCTCTCTGTCTCTCCCTTTCTCCGCCTCTCTGCGCCCCTCGCCTTCCGGCCTTCCTCGGTGAAGGCGAAGTAAAAGCCACATGAACAACAATTGTCTGCACGAAAATAAATTTTTGGTCGAGAAATGAAGGTTGTGCCTGGGGCCGAGACGCACGGGGTGGGGCGGAACAGGTGGTGGCGATGGGGGGAGGGGGAGGTCACGAGGAGGAGGAGTGAGGGCAGGACACGAAGAGAAAGCGGACGTCAGGTGGCGAAAAAGAGGTCGGAGCCAGTGACGAAAGGAACCCGGGCACCTGGTGAAAAGAGCAGACGGTCTGAGCCCAGCTGATGGGGTGAGGGAGACGACAAGAGAGCGACGAAGAGAGATGTGCTTCGAAAAAGGACACACAATAAGGCATCTTCCTCAGCCGTCCCCAACCTCCGTCGATCGCAAGGAACGACGTGCCAAGAATTCCATTCCTTCCACCACAGGTCGTTGCATGTGGAGTGCAACCGACCGCAGACGCTGCGAGGGCGTGGGAGGACGAAAAGTGGGGGAGGGGCGCCGTCAGCCCCCACGGCGGCCGTCGCATGAGACTGATTGTGAGCTCAAACCCATGTTGTTATCTTTTCTGCAAAAGCATTTTATTAGCTGTTGGCCAAATGATGAATGCGACCGAGGCACGCGAGCCCCAAACGCGGAGCCTCGACCGAATACGACAACAACAACTCCTCCTCAACGTCGAGTTCCGCACTCGATGCAACATGCAACACACACTCACACATAGAACTCTGCTCATGTGGGTATATTTAAAAGTGATTTTTAATTCGCAGCCCGGCCTCAGCACCTCACAAAATTCCTATAAATACAACCTTCACTTTGCACTTCGCCTTCGCTCGCCTCACTTGAGTCTCTGTTTTCTTCTCCTCGACCACTCCTTGCTTCAATTCTCTCATTTCTTCAGCACTTCCGGCCGCTCCTCCTCCTCCTTCGTTGCCGCCGTCATGTTGAGAATAAATTGGATTTTAAGGTTCTGGAAATTTCACTGAACTTTCGATCAACTTTCTCTGGGCGGAGTTGATTCGGGTTCAGCCTTAATTAAGTCCCGTGTGTCCTTTCATCTGATATTGAGAGGCCGCGGAATTGTGGGCAAGGGGCTTCCGACCTACGGAGAATTATGGCTTTAGGCCTACTTTCCACAGGTGCTCGAGTGAATTCGGCCAATCGCAGTCTGGAGATCTCATTTGTGTTCCACGACAACCTGTAGATCTGTTATCAATATAGAAATTAGGATATTTTCAGGTCTCGTTTGACCTATGGATGTGTCGACTAAAGGTCCAGTTTGCACTTCAGAATTTGTGAAACTATTTTTGAGTTACTTGAATTATAGGTTGAGATTTCTATCATTCGATGAACTTTCGTTCTAGAGATTGAGCTGTTTCTTTATAATTTTGCTTTAATTTTCAATTCAATTTAAGAAATCCCTCAAGAGATCTTTATTAAATTAATTTCGTCTAATTTCTGGCAACTGAATCTGGACAATAAATGTCAGGAGCAACAACAAGCTGCCCATCAGCAACAGGTGATGTTGTCAGCTTCATTAACTGTTGGCCTCTAATAAAATACATACACACAAATATCTTCCTGAAGTCACATGTCAGTAGGTTGTAGGTGGTTGTTGTTGTTGTTATTGATTAGATTTTGAGGGTTATTGTTCCGCCGGATGGCGATGATAATGAAGAGACCGACGATGATGAAGATGTTGTTATCCAATATGTTGTCTTTGGACATGTTCTCATTCTAGCTAATATTATTAATTCTATAGAAGATGCCTGTTCGCATGATGTTTTAATTGTTGTTGTTATTGTTGTTGTGATTATTGTTGTTAACGCTGTCGATTTTCATCAAATTTCAGAAAACAATAACATTGTCAATATCTGATGCTGCGTGAGTGGTGAACGAAGGATTTTGGTTTATTAATGAAGAGAAGACATCAGCCAAAACAACAACAAGATAAGCGAGAGTAAATAATAACAAGAAAAAGTATATAGTGAGTGAGTGAGTGAGAAAAAGAATAATAGTGAGTGTGTGTTTGTGTGTATTAAGGATGGACTAATAGTTAGAATAATAGTGAGTGTGTGTGTATTAAGGATGGACTAATAGAAAAACAACAACATTGCCACGGAAACCATTTGCTGTCAATGAATTTTCCCGAAATTGATCAAATTCCCAGGATAAAGCAAGGAGTTTATTAGGTGAGTTCAGTTTAATTTTCCTTCTTCCATTTGTTGTTGTTGTGATATTAACTGCATCCATAAAATGAACTGAAAACATTCGTGCTATTTAAACTCAACAAACATGTTTTCGCTACTGCGAGGAAAAATGTTTATAAATATAAATTTTCCCGCATTTTCGACATCTTCCCGGTTTTCGATATTTCTCCAGATCCGATAGTGAGCGAGGCGAAAAAGTTTCAGAGCGAAATATTGTGAAAAGTTTCGCGGAGGATAATTTTTTACCCGCGACTTTTTGTTTTCAATCCGACATATTTCTTTCTTTTCTTCTTTGTTTCTCCTTCTCCGTTTTCCCATTCCCTTCTCGAGAGGATTTAGTTCGGAAGCAGCCGCAGCAGGAGGAGAAAAGCGAGAGGGCGAGCGAAGGAAACTTTAAAATAAACACAAGGAACTTGGGCGAAGGGATAATATTGGAAGGATTGCGAGGAGGAGGGTGAGAGAGAGAGATCTGAAGGGATTCACGGCGAGGAACGAGGTGTCGGCGGTTCAACCGCTGGTCGGAACCCGCTTCATTCTCCCGTCGACGGAGCCACGAAATGTTCGCGTTGAGCTGCGGTTGCTGCTCTCAGCAGGCTGCGGTTGCCCACCCCGGAGCTGCAGCGCAGTCGCCTCCACACCACGACCTCCATCTCCCCTTCCCACATTCCTTTAGACCATGCCTTCGCCCTCATCGCTCGCCTAATCCTCCTGCAACAACCATCGTCGTTTGCTCCCATCGTCTGTCGAAGATTCCATCGCATCGGGGATATCGAGTTGCATGTCCCGCCACGCCCCTCGTCGCCCGCCCCTCTCAATAGCCGCAAAACTATAACCAATCGACGCTCCATTCCGAGCTATTGACTCGGTGTCGGTGCGGTTCGGTTGGGTTCGCTTGCCGCGATTCCTCCGCCCCGCTGTCTGTCCATCCATCTGTCCGACCATCGGTCCGTCTCGCTGTCTGGCTGAAGCTTCCTTCCTCTATCCCCCTCCCCCCTCTCTCCCTGCTTCCTCGTCTGCTCTTCTCTCGCGGTCTGTTGTTTTCCGCTTCTCACTCTCCTCGTCAGTTGGTCACAACCCGTATCTTTCTTTCTCTCTCTTTTCCCGCCCAACCAATTGGAGGAAAACGTGCAGCTCGACCGAGTTTATGGATGTCCTTTATTAAGTGTTGCTCCGATGTTCTTCATGCTGTTATTGTTGTAGTTATTGTATTTGTATCTGTCGATGTTGTTGTTGTGGTTATGTTTGCGGTTATCGTTGGTGGTGTTGTTATTGTTGTTGTTGTTGCTGGTGTTGGCGACCGCAGTATCGGATGTCGATTTAATATCCGCCAAGTGGTGAGAGTTGAAGGAAGAACACGGATAGCAAGAACAACAAATTCGAAAGGTAACAAAAAGGAAGAGGATTACTAGAGAGTTGCAAAAACAACAACAACAACAACATCAGAGTCATGGAAACAACAATAAGACAACTGAATTGGAGAAACACACAAGAAGTAGGATAATAACAGAAGAAGAAGAAGAAGGAGAACAACAACAGTTACAAGAAAAGCAACAACCAAGAACTATAACAACAACAACTAAAAATTACAAGAACAAAAATAACGAAAACAAGAAGAAGAATAGAACAAATTTCAACATTCACAACGCTAACGGAAAAGCACCAAAGAAATCGCAACAATAACAAGAACAATTAAAACAACAAGCACCAAAAACAACAACAAAATGCCAAAGTCATCCCAATTCATTTTCCTTCCGCTTCCCCTTCAGCTCCTTCTTTGGCTTCCTTTTGTCCCCTGCCACGCCTCCCCTGTCCAGAGGAAGCCGTCGGAGTCGAGCATTTCGAGCGAGTGCCCCAAAATCCGATCGAAGGACGATTGCGTGGAGCGTTTGGCGACTGCGGTGCGGAATCCGTGAAATAATAAGCGAAACTACGAGGGAGGGGGCGTGATTGAGTGTGGGAGGCGGGAGCGAGAAGCCGGAAGTAATGGTCGAAGTAATGAAGGGAAAGAGAAAGGAACTGAAAGGAATCCCCAAGTAAACGGGAATGAGAAGAAGGAGTGGAGGTGGAAGAGAAGGACGAAGGGAGGACTCGAATGGATCGCAGGACACTCCCTGCAAGTTCTCCGGGGTCGTGGACAGCGAGCAGATAGGAGAATTAATGACGAGGATGAGTCCGAAGATGGAGTGCAAATAAGTTAAGAAGGAACCAAAGTGAAGGGAGAGAAACAAATTGCGGAGAAGGGAAAGATAAAGGCGGAGAAAGATAAAGAGGAGCAAGTGAGAAGAGATGAGGTCGATGAAATCCTGATATCCAGGAGGATAGAAGAGAAACGAGGAGAGAAGTTCCTAAATGAACTGGAAGGAGTTAGTTGGAGAAATGAGAGAACGGAGCAGAGGAAGGGAGTTCGAGGCCAAAAAGATTCCAGAGAAGTTGGGTTCATTGAGACAAGATGATAGGGAGGGAGAGAATGAGAGAGAGAGAGATAGAGATATCTATCCCTATAAGTGTAAAGGAAGAAAGAGTCATGGAACAAACAAATCGGAAAGCAAAAAGGTTGATGAAATCGAGAATAAATTAATAGAATCAAGTAAATTTTTTAAATTTTAGTAGAACTAGAAAATCGAGAAGAAGGAGAAAAATCAAAAAAATACCGATAACGAATGGTGGGAAAAGACTAACCTTGAAACGTTCGTTAGGATTCTTTCAACTCCTTTTAACTGTCTCCTCCAATAAAAACCCTTCTCCAACTGACACAAAGAAGAGGTCCAAGAAGAAGAAGAAGAAGGCGACAACGAAGGAGAAACATTCACGAAAAGAACTCTTGAAAGGACTCTCTATTAATTTCAGCTTCGCCTGGCTTTCACCGAACATTTCTCCGGGAGAACAAGAAAAAACCTCTCCAAACGTCTGACAGACTTTCAGAGAAAGACAACGAAATAAATCCAATTTATCACTTATCTCAGTCTCGTTCTCATTTTCATTCTCATTTTCATTCTCTCCGCCTTCTCTTTTTCACCTTCTTCCCTCCCCTTCGCACTTCTTCGCCTTCATGTTCTTTTTTTGGAATTTCTCTCCTTGGAATTTTCAAATATCATTCCTTTTAATTTCGCATTAAAATGTCAAAGCTGTTCCTCTTTCCTCACTTCGTCCTCCTCCACTTCCTTCATTTTCACGTTGAAGTCTTTTGTCTTCCGGCCGCGACGCGACCGCGCAGCTGGCGTCGCACGTTTCGAGGTCTCCCGGTTCCTCGCCAATTAGCCCCACCTCCTCTACTATTTCTCTAACTCGCTCACCCTGTGTCTGTCCCCCCCCCTCTCTCTCTCTCTCTCTCATTACATCTATCTCTTTCACTCTCCTTCTCTCCGCCTATCCTCACATTCACTCTATTGTCTCAGTCCATTTGGTTTCATCCTCATCTCGCCATTGTTTTCCAACAATTTTTCAATTACCTCAAATGGTAATTAATTATTTAGCGATCTCTGCCTCCCACCCTCTCCACCTTCTCCTATTCTTCTTCGCAATGTTGCCATTGCCATTGTTGTTGTTGTTGCTGACTTCTTCACCGTTTTTAAATCGGTCGCCGGTTTCTCGAGTCTCCGAGAGAGAGAGATAAATAAATGATCCACGCACGTGACAACAGTAAAAACGATGGCAGCAACAAAGAAAACGGAAGCGAGTACAACAACAGGCATAAATGAAGACGACGACAACAACAACAAGTTAAACAATGGCAACAACAACAAGTAGAAGAAGAAGCTGATGTAAAAATTAAGGCGAACGGAAAATAAATTCATCGAGAAGAATGCGCCGAAGAAGCACACACAAGGACACACCTCAATACACACACACACGCACACATGTGAAGAAATATATAAATGTAGCATATGTGTGTTTTGTCAAATTATCATTGCCTACGTTTAGGCGTTCTTATGCAAATGTGCCCGAGAGGTTGCTTTAATTTATTTCCGGACTGATTTTCTTAACTTATGTATCGAACCGCATCGCCAACGACAATAGCAACAGAAGAAAAGAGACGAATAACAGATGAAAAAATAAGAAAAACAATAACACAAAACAAAATAATAGAATTACAACACTAACATTGACAAGAGCAATAACAATAAACATATGTAAAACCCGAAGAAGAACAATACAATGTAGCAATAATAAAATACAGCAACAACACCAACCATGTACAATGGCACCAATAACAACACAAAGCAACAACAATAGATTTTCATAACAATGATCTCCACTCACAAACACACACAGAGATGGACTCCTGTTACCCCTTCGCCCTTCACTAACCAGACACAATGAAATGAATACAGATAGATTGAGGCGAAGCGAGAGAGAGAGAGAGAGAGAGGGGGAGGCCAATAGAGCGGGGATGAATGAGAGAGTGATTACGGGAGTGAGTGAGTGAGGGAGAGCTCGACACCGAGCCTGGGCCAACGTCTCTCTCGCACCGGACGTCCTGACACCGGAAATTGAGCAGCGCTTGATCCGATTCCATCCGATCCGATGCGATCCTCTTCGCTGGAGCTCAGCTCGACTCGGGCGACACTTTTGGGGCTTCGGCCGTCGGGTGGCGGAGGCGTGGCACTCTTCCTGTCTCCCTCTAACGTGAGTGGTTGTTCATCTCTCTCACTCACTCTGTCTGTCTCCCTCACTCTTTGAGGTCCCCCGATTCCCGGGCACGTAACGCGGTCGCATTCAATTTTATCGGAGGATCGAATTTTTCCGACGGAGCCGCACCCGGAGCAGCTGCTCCGAGGACGCGGCGACAAAGGGGGTGGGGGACGGTGGGGAACAAGGACGAGAGGGGGCGTGGTCGGGGACGACGAGACCGACCACTGTTGCGGATGTTGGCAGCTGCTGGTACTTCTCTTGTGATTGTTGTTGTTGTTGTTCTCTTCACTGGCCCGGTTGTTCTCATTGATGTTGTTGTTATCCTGAATGTTATTGTTGTCCTCAATATTGTTGCTTCTATAGTTGTTGTTGCTATTCTTGTTGTTGTTGCTGCTGCTATTTTGGGTGACAAGCACGTTCCCATCGTCATCGGCTTCATGAATGAGCCTCTTGCAACGTGTGCGGAATAATCAAAAATTCCTCATTAGATTTTGTTGTTGTCGCCGACGACGCGTCGTCGCCGTCGTCCTGTTTCTAATTGTTGTTATTGTCAGCATTTTGGTCCGTATTTTGTCGCAGTAGTTGAAACAACAGACTATCGAAGGCTACCAGGCGGACAGGCGGACAGACAGACGGAGGGACAGACCGACTGACCGAGAGAGATAATGATGAAGCGAGAGAAAAAGATTCAGAGAGCGACAGATAGCAGACAACCAACGAAAGGACATCGAGTTCGGTCCTGACCCGTGGCTGGCCCTGGGTTTTGGTTTGGGTCCGTCTGTGACTGGGAATTTCGCAGCAGACCAAATGTCCGAGTGTGTGGGAGGCACAGTGGGGGGGAAGAGAGAGAGAGAATGAGTGATAAAGTGAGAGATGGCCGATGAAATGAATAGTTGACCATTCATATTTTCTTTTCCGGCTCAGAATTAAAATCGCGTTCTTTGAAATCGAAAAGCATCCTGTTCAAACTGAAATAATCCATTGCAGAAGTTTCTCTAACAATTATTTCGCTGTTCCCTTAATTTTGTCGATTTGTCCCACTGTTCTGCGCAGCAATTTCCAGCCTATAAAAGCATTCATTAACTTGCGGGGACAAAAGTCAAACAGAGTAACGAAATAAAGAAGTCCCTTCGCTCCTTCCCTCTCACTCTCGCTCCTCGTTCTGTCCCTTTCGGTCCTCGTTCTTCTCCGCTTTTCGCCCTTGTTTATCTCCTCTATCCACTCACGGTCCCCTCCCATCGGGCCTCGCACTTGCTGCCCTTCGTTCGCCTCGTCCCCTCGATCCTTCAGTTCCTCCTCCTCCTCCCAAGCGTGGACTTTATGGCTGACCAACTGTCACCTTCTCCCTCTCGCTTCTCCGACTGTTTGCCCAACCTCTTGCCTACTGTCCGTCCACGCCGTCTGTCCATTGACTCTGGGGACAGCGAAACTCCGACAAGTGTCACGCCGCGAAAGGCCAAAGCGCGATGGAGGAGGAGGGAGAGTTGATAGAGATAGGGAGAGGAACAGAGAGGATCGAAAGGAAAAGAGATAGACAAATAGGGGAGAGCAGAGTAGACAGGGACAAGTGGAAACGACAAGAGACCAAAGGAGTGGAGAAAGCGAGAGAGGAGCGAAAGAGGCTGTTGGGCAAAGAGCGAAGCAATGTGTGAGTGTCCGGTTGGGTCCCCCCGTGCGTGTGTGTGTGTGTTTGTGGTGGACACTGGATTGTCTCCGCGTGTGACTGTGTGCCAGTGTGTGTGCGTTGAACACATGCCGCGCACCAATTAACACGCGTCCCTGCCATAAAATTCGTTAAGAATCGCAAATGACGGCAATGCTGGCAACACTGGCTCGTGTCCTGCCGCCTGCCATTCACAATGGCCAACTAACAACTCCTTTACAATATCATCTCTCTCTCTCTCTGTGTGGGTGTGGGTGTATGAGAGTGTGAGGTGTGGGAGTCGGCGAATAAACTGGGGAATGGACGAAAGGTGAACGCAAAGCGAGCGAGAGTGAGTGAGGTAGACGGAGGCGCTGTGAGGGAGATAGTCAGAGGAAGATAGTGTGAGAAAGGTGGTGTGAGGGAGAGGGAGCTGGGTGGAAGCGAGAGGGAAACTCATTGGGGCGAGTGCAATAAAGTAAAATACTTAGTTATCTCTGTGTCTGGTTTTAAGGTCAACCAAATTGCAGCGTGTGCATGTATGGAGTTCCAGGTTTTGCTGTCTCTCTTCTCTCGTATTCTTCTCTCTCTCTTCCTCTCACTCACACTGCTCCCCCTCTTCCCTGTTAAACTATCTCTCTCATGCGTGTGCTCTGCGCTTATCTCTACATTTTCTCTTAATTTGTTTTTTGTCATTTGTCGCAGAACTTGATGTTATCCTTGTTGTTGCTATTATTGTAGTTGCTATTATTGTTGCTGTAGTTGTTGTTTAGTCAATGATTCTAATCCCGATTAGATTGAAACAGAGAGGTCGAGGTCAAGCGATTCCAAGGACAGCGCGTGGGCGGGAAAGGGCAATGAAGAGGAATTGTCGAGCAATCAAGTGATGGTTGGAGGTGGGAGGGAAGCAGGTCCTTTTGAAAGGTCCTGTTAAGCAATCGAGTTGCGGCTCTAATTCCAGGAAATTCGTTTATTGGCCCCGAGGATTTGCGATGAACCCTTGATATTCGAGGAGATCTTCGATGGGAACCTTTGCAGCTGGTTTAATGAAATTCATCTTCAATTCTTGAACTTCTCCCTCGATTCTCTTCGATTTCAAGAGAATTTCTAAATATTTCTTAATGACATTATTAAGGATCTGCACATTTGTACTTCTTCTACTTTTTTCTATATATGTCTTCATCTCTTTTTTCATCTGTTTGTCTCTTTTCCTAGCAGTTCCTTTGATTCCACTACTGACCTTGAGAGCTTTCAGAATCCCTGCTTCGGTCGCTCGCCTTGAGTTTCCTCTGAAAGCCGTTGTTCTCCCCTTTATCTTCCATTCAGATCCCTGTTGGCTTTCTCTTTCTTAACTTGGCTTTCCTCCCACCTTTCTTTCCTTTCAATTCTCCATCGACTTCCCACAAGCCACCTCATCTCCAGCCTCAACCTCGGCCACATATCTCGAAGTCTATTCCCCAATGTCTGCTATCTATCCCACTCTATCTTTCTACCCCGTTCGGCGCTCTTCCCCCACGATTAGAAAAGCACTTTCTCACTCCCTCGGTCGCATCTGCCTCGCCTTCGCCTCGTGTTAACCTCGAGACGGAAATCGCATTGAGAGGCGGAACATGTTTGAGCCTCGACGTGTGAGAGTGTGTGAGTGGAAGAAGCAAATGGAGAAGGAGGATAAAAGGAGGAAGCAGAAGAAGCGGAGGCATTTGCAATTCCGCGTGCATCACGAGAGCGCAAAGGAAAGTAGAAACAGTGAAAGGAGAGAAACAATGGAAGAACAAAAACAATGAGAGAACAAAAACACTAAACAACAATAAAGCAAAAACACAACGTATGAAATGAAATAGAACAAAATCAAATGGAATAACAAATAGAAGAACACAGTGAGGAGAATGAGTAAAATAAAGGAAAGAGGAACTTAGGAGACGAGGGGAAGAGGTGAGCGAGAGAAGGTCGAAGAGGACGAGAGGTTCATTCGCGCAACGTTCGGCCTCCGGTTCCTCGGCAGCGGGCCGCGTCCAGCTCCAGCCTCCGGCACTCGGCCTCCAGACCCATTGACGCCACGCCACGCCCCCTGGCCCCGACCTCTCCCTGGCGGAAGCTTTCGAAGCTCATCCAACGAAGACGACCATGTGTCTGTCTGTCTGTCTGTCCGTATGATGTGTGTCTGTTCTCGAGCTCCGGGAGGTTCTATTTTTAGGCACTGATTTTGTTCACACTCTCGCAGTCGACAGGATATAAAATAGGAACAACAATGACAACAACGACGACATTTTATTCTATTCCACTTCTCTATTCCTTAGAGTGCGGGTGTCAGTGTGTGTGAGTGTGTTTCTTTGTGTGTGTGAGTGAGCTCGTGCCTGATTGTTTGTGCTGCCCATTTGAGGCAAATACGAACAACAACAACAGCAACGACAACAAAAAATAAAAAATATAAAATTAGAGAGTGAATAAATAAAAGAAAAAATAAAATGACTTTTGACGCCTGATCTCGCT
Organism: Coelopa frigida; assembly: GCA_017309665.1. Taxonomy (NCBI): domain Eukaryota; kingdom Metazoa; phylum Arthropoda; class Insecta; order Diptera; family Coelopidae; genus Coelopa; species Coelopa frigida. Next base: position 532,353 of record CM029562.1, read on the forward strand.
GAGCCAAGGGTCGTATTACCGCGGGATCCGTTTTTTATAGTTTTTTTCATTCCCTCATCCTTTCTTCCTCTCGCACTCTCTCTCTTTATTCCCTTTGAACTCCTGATTGATTCCTCCACATTTGCCTATGACTATATATTCGCATTAAATCTCATCTTAAGCCACTTGAACCATTAACTTCTGCCGCTCTTTTGCCCACCGCTTCCCCATCCTCTTTCGTGTTCTCTTCTCTCTCTGTCTCTCTTGTTTACGCCTTCATCTCCGCTTCGGCATCCACTCTTATACTTATTAGCCTCGTCGTCGTCCTTGTCTTTGCATTCATTCTCAGTTTTACTACCCTTCAACCTCTTCCTCTTAACTTATACACTTTCTCTCTCTTTTTCGCTTTCTCTCTTTATTAACTCGCTTTTCTGTCTCCTTCTCAGATCTCCTCTCGGTTAGCCTTGAAATTTGGCCTGTTCTTTCATTGCCTGACCTTCTCTCGTCCTGTTGCTTTTTCTTTGTTCTGGTGACTCGGCTGTCGTTGTTGTTGCTGCTCTATTTACGTGTCTTTGAGTCGATGAAGGCTCTTTCATTGTTGTTGTTCCCTATCGGATCCTTTCAATTTAATTTTTCTTACGATAACATTCCTGTTTTCTTATAATTAAACATATTTTTTTTATTTGTTATTTTGATTTTATTATTTTCTTTTATTGTTATTTTTGTTTCTTATTGATGAATTTGTAGTGTTTATTATTTGACTTGACTACATTTTATTTTATTTATTGACTATATTCAACTCATTTTACTATTATTTTATTTTGAACTTATCTTTATTGTATTTTATTACTTTTATTTTTTAATTATTATTATTAATCATGAGTGGTATCAATCCAATCCTTCAAGAGTGGAAAATTTATGGCTCGAAAGCTGATTCGTATTTCGAGCGATATTTTACGAACTCTGATTTTAGGCCATTAATTTATTTGCATTATTTTTTATTACTACCTTCGTTATTCGTTATTTCTTTCTTTTTTATTTTGTTTTTATTTTTATACTGTTTTCTCGATTTTACATAATTTGCTCTGTGGCGGCGAATTTTATTCCTTTAATTTGTCAGCCTCTGTGGCCGGGGATTCCCGGGAGGAAACCTTCCAGCCGAAGGCACGATGAATGAGATATGTGCCTGTGTGTGTATGTGTAGGGAAATCGATCTTTCTTTGTGAGTGAGTGGCCGCAAATACGCCTAATTTCGATACCATCTCACTCTCTCTTTTGATCTCCCACCCCTGTCCCCAGGGAGAGGCTTCGTATAAATAAATGGAAGAAGCAATCGAGGGCTGTTTAAAGTTCGAAATTAAGAATTTCGGCAAGAAAAATTCAAATAAATTATATTTCTTAAATTTGTGATGAAAAACGATTTTTATGATTCAAAGTTGAAGTTTTATTTTTTTAATTACTTGTAAATTCCCATGATACAATAGCCCTATTCTGATTCCTTTACTTCTGCTCGCTCTTTCCTTGTGCCGAATTTTCTTAGTTTTCTCCTGATGTTTCTCCTTATAGCTTTATTTATTCATTCTGAAGTTGTTTGTGCCGAGCATAAAGTGATCCAAAAGATGAGCACTTTACTGTAAGTGTGTGAGTGAGTGAGTGAGTGTATGTGTGTGTGCCTCTCAAGCTAATTTCATCTATCGCCTTTTCTTCTTCTCTATCTCCTCTTCTCATCTTCTGCTCCGATTTCTCGTTCTCGTTTTTAGGCCTTCGTCATGAGCCTAGTTTTTCTGCCGTATATCCTTTTCTTCCTCTCTCTCTGGTTTCCCTTCCTTTCGCTTCACTTCCCCCCCTTTTCCTCTCCCTTTCACTCTTTACCGCACTCGTTCCCAGTTTTCTCACGCCTCCAACAACCATTTGAGTCCTTGTTCCACCTCGCTCTCTCTTGCTTTCCCACTCTCACCACAGTCTTTGTTTACTCTCTTTCCCACCGTCCTTCTCCACTGCTCCGTCTCTCTTTCGCCCTTCTCTCGGCTTCTTCGGCCTGACTCGAAGTCTTCGTGACAAAATGTTCTTTCGTCTCGTTCTCGCGTTCGGCCTCGTCGTCTCCGATGTGGTCTTGTTATTGTTATTGCTGCCTTCCTAGTACTTAGCCCATTGTGTCTAGCTGTGTGTGTGTTTATTTGTGTGTGTGTTTGTGTTCAAATTGAGACCCCACCGGCGACCGGAAGTGAGCGGAAAGGAACCGGAAAGGATTTCTGTGTCGTCATCTTTTGCTATTTTTAACTTTTATGGCGGTTGTCATTTTTTTCATTCGTGTTGCTGTGTTCGTGTTTACGATTGTTGTTGCTTGTTGCTCTCACATTGTCGTTCTCGTTGTTGTTGTTGCTGATTCCCATTGTTTTTGTTGCTCGCCCATTTATTGTTTTGTTGTAGCTCTCTTATTATGTTTGTTCCTTGACTTTTTTCCTACTCATTCATTTTTTTCGCCTCATTCATTTTTTCTAGAACTTTTCCTCTTTTGTTACCACTCCATCCCTCCCTCTCTCTCTCTCCCCTCTCACTCGCTCGTTCTATTTAACTTTTTCCCTTTTTATGGGTTTCCTGCGATTTGCTCTACCTCTCTTTCTCTTTCTCGCCTTCCTCTAGCGCTCCTCGCCTCATCGTGTGGCTTGGCGCACAAATGCAAATTTTGAGCTGAAAATTTATTTCCTCGGATGTCCGCCCACCGAGCCCGGCCCCTCCGTGCCCCGCCCGCGTCGCAGGATCCGCTGCCCGAGGCTCAGGGCATGGCAACGGAGCAATCAAAGGAAGTGTCTGAAGTGTAGACACCGAGACTTATGTCGCATTGTAGGATTTCTTTCTTGCTTTCTTTCCCCCGTCCGTTCTTCGTGCTCCCTCGCCGTTCGCCACACTCGGTGTTGTTGGCCCTCGCTCTAATAGGATTAGCGTAAGTGTCTCAGGTTTTGAGGTTTTCGTCACAAGCTCCGTTGTCGTTGTCCTCGTGCTGTCTCGCTCCCTCGCGCACACCTTCCCCCCTCTCTCCCGATAGCGCTGAGGATTTTTCTGTTACTCGACAACAAGGAAAAAGAGAACAGGAATCGGTTTGTGGTATGAATTTCATATGAGCTGAGCCTTGAAATCCTGATCCTCCACGAGGATAACGAAAGGATTTCGATGAGGTTCGTTTTGCGCATTTCAAGCATTTTTTAAATATTTTCCAACGACTGCTTTTGCCTTGGAAACACTTTTGGGAGGCCTAAAATCGGAGAAAAATGTCCAAGTGTCGAAAAGTTCATCAACAACAGAAGAGAGCAACCGAATAAAATCGTGGAATGACAACAAATAAAAAACAACAACACCACCAAGTCGAGAAGAGTATAAATATTAAAAATGTAATAAAAAATCATTGCACAATAAAAAAGTCGCCTCGCCTTGTTCTTGTTGAATATTTGTTTTGAAAGTCGCGGCTATTTTTAGGAAATTCTCATCTTCGGTCCATCCGATTTGTTGTTGTTGGTATTATTATCGTTGTTGTTGTTGTTATTGTTGTTGTTGAGTATCCCGTATTTATAAATGTCACATTATGTCATGACGAATGTATCTAGCAGATCTGGTATCCAACCAACTGTCAGTGTTGCCACCATTGCCTAACGCTCCCAGCTGTCCCCACTACATCCAGTCGCTGCTTCTTCTTCTTCTTCTTATTCTTCGCATCCCCACCACCCCTCGCCCTGCTGTCATAACGGTTTCTTGTCAAAGCCTCTGATTTTCTTTCTTCTGCCTTTCGCCCATTCACCCTCCCTCTCTCTCTCCCTCTCTTTACTGAGTTTCGCGAACAGAACTTTCCCTGAAAACATCTCAGACCGACCGGAGCTGTCTCTTTTCCGCCTGTCATCCTCCTGACTCCCTCCGGTTCTCTCTCTCTCCCTCTTGCCATCTCACTCTTCCGTCGGCATCGTTTCATAGCCGTCCCTCAGGGCTGGACATGTCTTGGGAGAGGATTTTTTGCCGCATAAAAATGTTAAATGTCTATTTATTTGATTGTTTTTGTTGCCATTGTTGTCCCCGTTGTTATTCTGCCATTGTGCTATAACAGTGTTGTTTGCTTTTTTCTTCTGCTCACAATTTGCCTATTATGCTAGTGTGCTCGGGAGTGAGCAGGACGGAGAACTAGAGCTTGCTTGTGTTAGAGCGAGCCGGACGAGTGGGTGGAAAGAGTTTCCTCGGTTGTCTTGTAAATTCTTCGCACAGCTCATTATTTTTATATGTCATTTTGATGGGGTTTCTATTGGAATCTCGAAGCAAGAAGTTCTCAACTCTTCGGACACTTTGTGTTTAAGGCAATAAAATGAGTGGTTTCGAGGACCAATGAAAAGTTTCGCTGCTCTTTAGTATTATTTAAAAAGTCATGGATTGGTGCAGATTCATATAAAAGGAAGGAATTACAAAAACAGTTCGTTCCACTTACCTTGACGAAGTGGTAGAAGAGGACGGCGCCGACGGTCGAGAGGGCGAACCAGACGAAGACCGCGAACGTGGAGATGGTCGAGATGCCGAAGCCGTGCAGCAGGGTCGAGATGATCATGGCGGCCGCGTGGCAGAACAGGAATGGCATGAAGAGGCGCTCCAGGATGTCCCACGGGATCTCGGCGGACTTCTGCGGCAACGCCGAGATCGAACCGCGTCGCAGGGAGGCGCGACGGGAGGCGCGGCGCTGTACAAAAACAACAAAATAACAATTTAATATTAAGAGATTTCATATGATTTCTTATAAAAATTGTCTCCAAATGGAAATCGCTTTTTATGATCTCTCTTTTCTGGGTTTTTATCTATTTATTTTCGGTTTTACTTCGCACTCCTTTTGACTTATCGAAGGACCTTCGATAGATTCATTGATTGATCGATTTCTTCTTTCAACTACCCGAAGTAATTTCGAATTCAATCATCTCTCAAATAACCAATCATTGAATTAATGAACGCAATTCATTGACAAAAGGGCGCATTAAATTCCGTAAATTTCACTCCATACCGACTTCATTAAATTTAAACAATGTGTGTGTGTGTGCGAAGGCCAGTGTGGCCAACCCTGCCGAGGAATTAGAGGCCACCCTCGTCGGCGAGAAGTGACAGATCAGTAATTAGCGTCGGCCGGTCAATTTGCGAGGTGCAGAAATTGAAAAATAAACGCAAGCGCTTCGGAAACAATAAACAAATAAATCATCCGACGCCGAATTCAATTTAAAACACCCGGGGCAGTGTTTACAATAAATCATTTTATTTTCTCGCCGCATATACTTTTTGTTTCCTTCATTTTTCCTCTCCGCTGTTTTGATAAATCCATTTTTCAATTTTCCCATTGTTGTTGGGGAGGTAATTATATTCGCGGCTTTTTTTCCGGTTTTGTTTTTAATTCTTTTACTGCAACCGACAACTCGTTAATTTTTTATTTCCCTCCCTCCCCCGCCGCGCTGTGGGATTTTTATTTTCCTCGCTTTAATTGCTAATTATTTTCCATTTATTAAATTAACAGTTTAGCTTAATTTGTGTGAGAAGCATTTAGACGACCATTGAGAGAATCGCTGTAATTGCTGTTTCATTCTGCTTTCGTACATTTGTCTAGTTTTGTTTTCGTGTGCTTCGCTCCATTCCCTTTCGTTTGTAGTTTTATGGGTTTTTTCGTATTTTTAGTTGCCGCCGCCGAGAATAGAATCGTCGAACAAATAAATTAGATCGTTAATGTTGGCGTAATTTGCGTTTAGAGATTAACGTGTGTGAAATTTCGCAAATTTGGCGGAAAGTTTAGCAACAAAAATGTGTTTTTATTGACTGGAATTAAAATAATTCGATTATACTCGAGTTAAATGCAATGGGTGTATTTCTATGGAAACTCAGTTAAGAGCAATAAATTCTCATTGCACTGGTTTAAATAATTCTAATATTTCTGTCTAGTGAAAATATCAGAATATTATCTGGGATCTTCAAACACGTTTCCTTTGGCTTTTTTCTGTCACTCATTTAGTCGAACGAATTTTTCGCCTCAACAAATCGAAGAATATTAAATCTGGGATTTAATTCGGGTTCCATGAAATAGAGCAGACTGTGGAATATTTGCCTCGTGCTCGATTCCCAGAAAGAGTTCATCAAATCGGCACGCTTAATAATCCCCCCGCTCCCTCCTCCCTTGTTCTCTCAATTGTTTTTCCTTGCGCTATCCATGTGTATTTTTCGGTCTGTCTGATTTCCAGGAATCCAAACACATGTCTTAGTCAATAAATGAATCACATCCGACAATGTTGCTTTGAGCAAACAATGCATTTGACGAAACGACATTTTACTCCCAAAGTTTGAATCCTCGACAAGTTCTTCATGCACCTCGTAAAACCGCTCTCAGATCATAAAAAGTTCAGTCTAGTCTGATTCCTCCAATTCTTGTTACATAGTGTGAACAATTCCAAAAGGTGTCTTAAAAATTATCTGTTTTTAACCGAGCAATCTTCGTTTTTCGGCAATAGAAGATTCAACCAAAAATCGAACGATATATTTTAAGAAAAGTTGTAAAAATATATAAATTTACACATGAAACCGTAGTAATAAATTAATACATAAATCTATGTTGAAAACAGAAAATATGTGGGAGAATCCTATTCGTGTACTATGGCTCATGTTCTGTAAGCCCACATAACATATGTATTATTCTGACATTTTTATGCATTCGAAAAATTCCAATAAAACAAACAGAGGTATTAAAAATTAAAATCAGATAAAAACATCTGAAATATATATATACATACATATATCTCTGAACATCTTTGATTAGTATAAAAATAGGAATCTTGTGGAGCTCGCAAATATTTCGAAATATACATATACAACACGGCTATGTTTTATTCATATATCTATTGGACTGCAGCAAAAATATCCAATGGCTGCGATAGATAGATATCTTCTAGTTCTCTATGTATTGTTGTTTTTGACGCAGAAATTGGAAAAGAAAACATTTTGAAAGTGACCCCAAATTCATTTCGAAGAATTCGCTTGATGTTGCTTGTGGATTTTTATTTTGGCTTTCCGTTATAATTCCTGATGGAAATATAAATTTGAAATTACAATTCGCGATTTGAGATATTTGGGAAATTTCGAGAACTCTTTGTAAAATTCCAAATATTGGGGATAAATGAACCGATGAGTTTGTTACGACTTTTATCGATGTCTGAAGGCCAGACTGAGATCACGTAATTTCGCCATACATTCGGTGCGAGGATTCGATGGAAGTATTTATTTGTCCGAAGAGGAGCGGCTGAGTTTGAGCACGAAGCAAATAAATTTCGGTTGATTGCATATGGCGACGTCGAGTGAATCGAATCGAATTAAATGGCAAATTTATCTCTGTACACGATGGATTGCCCTGACTGGATATCCATGTGGCTCACTGACGGAATCACGGCTGCTTATCTTTACATCGAGATCATCAATCGCGTGAATGAATCTTAGTTCAGCCTCGCAATTTTTATCCATGTTCTAAAAATGCCTTTGAAATGAATTCTGAATTTATGAATTTAAAAATAAATTTTGGTTCTTCAATATTTTTCACGTCTGCAACATCTTCCATGTCTTCATATATCCACTTGCCTCTAAATCTGTCCAATCGATCGATCTATTTCTATTTCTCCACATATCATCAATTCAAAATGATTGATTGATAAAATCACCATATTGTTTCTAATAATACATTTGCGACTTTTTACATTCCCGTATAGTTTCGAGTATTTTCATTGAGTTCTGTCGCGTCCAGAGGGGACTTTCTAAAAATATGTCCCATCTGCGGTTGCACACACCCACACCCACACCCACAGCCACACATCTCAACGATATATCATCTCCCTAACTGTATTTTTATCTCCGGCGGATTGTCCACAGTGTGATTTTCGCTCCCTTGTTTGCTTCCATTCGTCCCGATGCGATGCAATTGCGGAATCCCGCGAGCCTCGGCTCGGTGTAATCACGATTATCCTTCGGGACCCTCCGCCTCCCCCCGCCCCCCGACGCGGGGCTTGATCACATAACGGCCAAGACAAACAGCGGCGAAACGAGCGCGCCTCCGAGTGCCGCCAGGTTTTCGCCTCGCATTTGTTTGGCGCACGAATGTAGGCCGCACCGGAAATCACTGCACTTCGCTCGCTCGCTCGCTCGCCGGGGGAGTGGGCGAGGGGCGTGGCGGGGTCAGGAAATGCGGCGGTGCGCGTCGTTCTCCATCATTCGTGCAACGACCCACTTGGATCGCGGCCATCGAGTGAATTTTTGTAATTAATTTGGCTTCGGAGGGCGCCCCGCCTCCCTGTCGCCCTCCCTCCCGCTCGCCCCTCTGTTTATTTACACGTCGAGCGCGTTTGATCTCGGCCGATCCTCGTCGGAGAGTGGGCGACAGGGGCGTGGCAAGGGAGCGCCAAAGTGGAGCACGACCGCCGGAGAGGGGGCGGGGAGCGAAAGCCAGCGACATGTTGAAGTTGACTCGGTATCGAAATAATTTTGGCTTCGACTTCGGGCGGAGAAATCGAAGTTGGCCGCGATTCATTGCCAAAACGCAAATAAATAGAATAAAAACCCAATTTTCATACGAGTTTGTCGCTTTTATTTCCCCCCCTCTTACGAGGTGGCAACACTTACCATATTGTTATCGAAAACTTGCATTTTTGCGGTTTTCGTCGATGCTCAGCGGGCTCTTGAGAAGGGAAGAAGTGGATGAAAGAGAAAAAGGCGTTGTAAATTAATTTTGGTGCACTCTTCTTCAGTGGTTTTAAATATTGGAACATTGCTTATTGATCTTTTGAAATATTTTTGGTATTCAGTTTTTGTATACGAAAACCATTAATTTTGAATATTAGAAATATTTTAGTTAATAAATTTGAATTTTTTTTAATATAAAAAGTTGATAAATGAAAATTTTTTTATTCCAAATTTTTTTGAAAAACAAATTTAACTAAATAATTTTAAAATTATATTAAAATTAAAAAATTCTGATTTGCACTTTTTAGATTCGCTGTTGTCGTGTAATTTCCTTTATATCGCACTCACTTCAAAGTATTTTTTCTAGAATCTCAAATGATTTCACTTTCCGGCGAGTTTCTCCGATTTCCCCGATTTTCACGTTATGAATCGCGTCGCTCAACTGTTCGAATTTTCGCCGTCTCGTCGTTGGCTCGCCGCTGTTTTCGCGTTCGCTCCTCCGCCGCTCCGTCGCTGCGTTGACGAAATCTCGCTTTCCTCTCTTCTCGTCCGCGTTTTCTTCAAAATTCAATCTTGTCGCTGTCGTCGTCAGCGCTGCTGCGAAATATAAAAGAATATTTTTAAATATTTCAACTTTCACAGAGCGTTTTCTACACGATTTTTCACCGCCCCCTCCCCCGCTCGGTCCCCCTCCTTCTCCACTTTCCGTTTCGTTGCTGGCGATCTCGAGAAAACATCTCTTAATGTGTTCGAGACAAAGAAAGCACAATAGCAGCAATTGCAACAACAAAGAAATATTTATAGAAGCAAATTATTGTCGCCGCCGGCGATTTGACCTGCAGATCACTGCTAATGCATGACAACACTGGCGGCAACACGGGCGGGAAATGAAAAATCTGTTTTTTAAATCCAAAGAGAACCGTATTTCATTTGAATACGTTGACTAGGTTGTTTTAAGAAAAACCTCGAATTTAATGGGGTAAAAATTAAAAAAATTACAATTATTGCGATGTTTAATTGCATTTTAGTTTAGCGTTGCCACCCTGTGCACATATCATATTCATATTCTCTGATTATTTTTGGCAAATGTTTTATTACTATTAATGGCATGGGCATTATTCAAAAACGTCGAAACAGAATGTTTTTCATTGTTGGAAATTAGACAATGAACAATTAATAACAATGCCCATTTCACTTAAAAACTTGACCTGGAACATTTCTATAAAAAATTGTTTAATTTGAGAGTCCGCGAAATAAACAAAATCTCATGCGCAGAAATAATTAATTTAAACAGCTGCAGATGCTGATGTCTTTGTTGTTGTTGTCGCAGTGGTTGTCGCTGTAATTTATGGTCATGTTGTTGTCTTCTATTTTTAATGACGTCTGCTGACCAATATTCCGCTCGCTTGCCGGCCGGCATGTTGGCGGCTTTTCGCTGTCCGAAATTGCGGCCATTTACAAATGATTGCAATTAGAAATTACAATTTGTGTAACGGTGATAATTCCCAAAAGTAATCGCAAATAACAGCATAAACTTGTATGTATATCGTAATTAAAATTAAATCCCTTCATTTGGGTTCGTAATTGGAAACTCGCAGATTCAGACAGATTCATTAGGAGATTTCAACTCCGGCGAGGAGTCGAATTTCGAAATTCAAAAATTTGATTTCCATTCAGAAACACACACCTCCGCACATTTCTCAATTACAAAAATTAAGCAAAGCACACACACACACACACACACATAACTACCTGGGAGTTCGTTGAACCGTCGCACACACATTGGCTTCTCAAATAGCTCGCTTGTATTGGTGAATGTGTCACCCTCTGACTGTCACTGTGTCTGTCCGTGTGTGCGTCGCAAAATTCAGTGATGTGCAGGCGATCGCATTTCAATCGATTCCACCGAGCGCAAACAAATAAATCCCCTGACTTTGACTCTTTGAAATTTAAATTCGAGATTGATCGGAGTTATTTTCGCTCTGATGGTTGGATGGAAGTCGGGGAAACCTTCTCGTAAGAAAATGCCATCCACGCAAAGTCCCGATTCCAACCACTCAAGAGAGTGATTTGCGAAAACAGAAACTGCCAACGAGGGCGCAGAGTGAGAATAACAATAGTAAGGAGAAACTAATAAAACTAGGCCCCGAGCACGATTCACCGCATGGAATCGGTCCAGCGACCATTATCGATGATTTATGCGGAGTAATAAAATGAACTTAAACCAAAATTATTGCAACGAACGCCCACGCGGCGACAGACGTCGGACTGCGACCCAAGGATGGGCAGACGACGGCGAAAGGACTGGAGAACGGAGTTAGGAGCGGACAACCGGATGGACAAATGGAGGGATATTCAAAAATTATGCGTGGCGACCCCGGAGCCGGCCGCGGGGATTCCCGAAACGCAGGGCGACAATCGAGACAATCGTTCCGGCTGAAAATAGAAAGCAAATCCTTGGAGCTCGGAGCGAAAATAGAAATGAAGCAGTGAGGGTGCGAGGGAGACAGCACAGAGACAGAGAGAGTGTGCGAGGGATGGAGAGAGTGAGAGAGCATTTGTTCGGATTTGTTGACCAAAGATGGAAAACAGAAACAAAAGCATCGTAATAAATAGCCGGGAAATCATTGCGGTCAGGAGGATCAGATCCCGCCTGTCCTGCGGTCGGAATTTACGACACGAGGGCACCGAGCGTGGCCAGATTCCACTCCGGGACGGGATATTATTTTGCCCAGGACCGCGGAACATTGAGATCGTAACAATAAGGAACAATTTAAGAAATTAAAGCAATCACTGTTCACAAATGTGTACAGGAATAAATAAAGCAGTAAAATCCACAATTAAAAACTATATATAACAAAGTTTAAAGTGAATATAACAATCAGGATAAAATTATAAATAAAAGGGATTAACAACTATACAAATGAAAATTATGATAAAAACGAATTAACAAATACAAATATTCATGAAAAATACAAAAAAATATGAAATTAAAAATATTTAAGTGAATAATACAAAATTATATACAAAATTTTAAAAAGGAAAATATAATACTAAAAAATATGGGTTAATACATTACTTTTTATTTCGGATATTTATTTTGAATTCTTATTTATTAGCTCCATCGCCATTTCGACGCGCGTCTGTCCGTCTTTGTCTTCAACTGCGTTGTGGACATTTCCCTTTTTGGCTGTCGTGCTCGCCCCTTGACAGCGACGCCGGAGTGTCCTTGAGAGTCGCAGCGAGTCGTGGCCCCTTTGGCCACTCGGTGCGACGATCGTTCGGTCAGTTCGTAACCCCAATTGTTGTTCTTGTTGTTGTTGTACGACTCTCCACTCTGGGCCATTAACCTCGTTTTCGCCTCGATTTCGCTTTTGTTTGCTGCGTTTTTATTGCTATTTCTGCGCATTTTCGCGTATCTCTCTCGCACTCACTCATTCTCTCTTCGATACTCGATGTTCCGAAAATTATTATTGGCTCGGATACTTTTTGCGAACAACAACAGCAACAATAAATCGAATCGCACGCAAATGACAAGAACTTTCCTTCTTCTGCCTCTCCCTCGTCTGCATCGAGTACGGAGTGGAATATTTTCCGTTCGACGGATTCCTTCCGTCGAGACAAATGTGTGTAAAGTAGGACGATTGGTAGGAGAGCATTTCAAGGATATCGATTGCGTCAGGATGAGTTTTCGCCTTGGGTTCGCGAGCCTCGACGTCGAAGATGCAGGATCCCAATTGAAAGTCTGAGCCTCCGTTCTTCTCCTCCCCGCACGTGTCCGTCCGATGATTTGTCATTTTCTCTGCGCACTTCCGCGAATTCGCACCCTGTTGACCCAGTTCCGAACTCGGTCCACCTCCGTGTTCAATGACTGGCGCTCGTCTGGGGGAAATCGCGGCGTTTCCTGTTACCTTCTCCAACAATAGGCATCGTCGGAATTTCGTCCGAGACGATGACGACCTGATTCGGCCGTATTATCGAGGACTCGGTTCAGGTGTCCGGGCTCCTGTGGGGTCTTCCTTTGGGTTTCCCTTCTCGCATTTTCACTTTGTAATAATATTTTTGTCCATGTGTTGTATTTAATATCTATTCCATATTTATTTGATTTAATCTGTTTGATCAAATGGATTTTTTAGTACAAAAATTTGATTTTATTATTTCAAAACTGATTATTTTCCCCTGAATTTTATTTATTTTAATTCTGTGTTTTTGTCGAATTTATCTATGTTGTTTCCTGTTTTTATTGGTGTCTTTTTATGAGAGGATTTTCTACCATGAAGCGAACATCTGGTGTAAAAATGATAAAATCAATATCGAATGATTTGTTTACTTTTTCTCATCGCTTTTGTTGTTGCTTTTTGCGCGTGTAATAGAAATGTGCGGAAATTGATTGAATTATTTCGTTTCGGAAATGTTTCGCATTTTTTATTTTCCATCCATGCAGTAAATCAAAATCAATGAAGAAATCATCATGAAACCATCGATTCTTCTTCATGGCGTTATTCCATTGCTTCTGGTTGGGGATTTCTTTGAAGTGCCAATGAATATATGTCTCTATGTGTGAGTGTATACAGGTCGTGTCAACACAACGCCACCTGTCGGCTGTCAATAGACTTCTCTCTTCATCTCGTCGGCCGGTGTTTTTTGTTCTGTTTAATGAGCTTTTAACGAACCGGAAGTGGACACGAATCGAATTTAACGCTTTGGTGGAGAGCTCTCGGACCATTACCAACAACAACAAGAACAGTAACAATACCGAGTACAACAAGAAGAACAACTACAAATACAACGACTACGAGGAAGGATAGACATATTGACGAAGCAAAGCTCATTGCAGGTGGGTCCGCGCCGAAATCAATGGGTGGCCACGAGATGTGGGTAGTTTATTCCATCGTCTGTCTCCCTGTCCGCCTGTCTGTCTCCCTGGTTGTCTGTCAGTGCGAGGGCGGCACGATTCAGTCAGTCGGAATATTCGGACGACACGTGCTCAGGTGCCCTAGGACGAGAATTGAAGACAGATAGAAATTGTCATCCGAAAGTCATATTTTTCTCGGACGACTTTCCATGCTTTCCCGCGAGAAGTAAAAATATTATTACTGACAATTCTGTTGATCCTAAGCATCTTCAGTTGCATTTTGAGTGTGATAAAAATACATTTCGCTCATCGGGGAGAAATGGGGAAATCAAAATGAGAGGAAGCGCCATTTTTATTGCATATCGAGCAGCGGGCATCCGTCTGGGGGAAGCGCGTGCAGCGCCATTTACAATTTTCACGAAGGAGACTCGAAACACGAGAACCAACGAAAAGGACCCGTCGTGAGACGGAAATAGTTTTGAGCTGCTCGGGCCAATTTATTGCTCACGATTTGAGGGTCAGCTGACACGAGTTATGGACGCCGATTTGGGGGTTAAGGCTTGTGCAGTCGAATTTATCGCTAGCTGCGAACAGCTCACGACGCGCTGAAAAGGTCAGTGCGAAAGACACAACGACCGATAAATAATGGAGATCATTTAAAATTCACAAAATGAGTTATTAGCGAGGGATCGAAATTCACAGATCTCTCCGTTTCTCGCCCGATTCGGCCCAGTGCGGTGGAGAAATCGGTAGTTTCTTCAGTTCTTCGTCTCGTTTCGCTTCACTTGGCTTCTCGCTCGCCGCGGACTATTTATCATGAAAATTGAATTTCCACACGCGCTCAGACCCACTGACAGTTGTCACTTTCAATTACACGCAGTGGGCGTGGAGCAGAGGGCGTGAGGCCTGGGGATTTATGTGTCATGGTTGTCATTTAACACAGACAGCGGCAACAACAACGGAATTTCTTAACAACAAATTCTGAACAACAACTTTGAGAATTCTTAACAAATTTCAACATTTTCCACTTCAATTGCGAAATTTTTTAAATATGATGTTGACACGAGCCAAATCTCACACATATCCAATTCACGCAAGCACACATTTATTTTTGGACTCTGCTGTGGGACACATTCGCACACGTCGCCGCTGAAGTGGTATTGGTGGCGTTTCCAGATGATATGCTTCAATCATCAATATTGTGAAGTGTTTGAGGTTCGTCAATGGAGTCGTCTGAACCATTGAAAAAAACATCTAATTAGTTGGCATGTGGTGACTGCCGATGGCCCAAAGGTTGAAAAGAGCGATGAGAGAGTGGGCGACGAAGAGAAAACAGCACAATAATGCAATAAGCGGCCCGGAGTATTCTTCGTATTCTCGTTTCATCTCCGAAATTGAATTCATCTGAAACGTGAAATGTCCGCTTAATTTGAAAATTCGTCGCAAGCAGTTGACCTTTGGTAAAAAGGGACACCGAGAGGGACGGAGAGGGGAAGAGTAAAAGAGAGAGAGAGAGCGTGGAAGAGTCAGTGACAGATCGAGAGGGGAAACTCAGTATGAGAGAGAGATGTGGAGCGGGAAGGTGTTGGACACAAGCTCGAAATAAATCCCTCATAAAATTTACACGGCAACACTTTTGCTGCGGCGAATATGAGCTGCGCTCACACACTCATTTGCCCCCCCACACACATACACACACATGGACACGCCACCCTTTGATGGCAAGTGTCAAAGTGCACGTTTCCATGTCCATGTGAAACGGTGTCCGTTTTATCTTTTTCGTTTCGTTTCGCTTACCTCGTTACGCTTACCTCGTTACCCACGCCCTCTCACGTCCGACGCCCGCTCGAGCCACGCCCACTACACCGCAATAAAATGCCCTTGCTTTGCATCCTGCGACACGGTGCACATCCTTCGGCCTCCCTCGCACATTGCATGACGTGCATCCGCTTTTAGGATTCTTCGCAATTCCCTCTTTCCCTCTTCCGCCATCTCTCCCTCTATCCACCATCCTCTCTCACTCTGTCGCCCTTAGGCCCTTTCACTCGCCCACGCTTTCTTTCTATACCTTTTTCCTGCATTTTTCTCTGGCTTTCGCTGAGTGTTCCTTGTTTATTTTGTGTAAATTTGTACGAAAATATTTGCTCGAATTTCGGGTTTTATTTATTTTTGTCTTAAGTTTACTTCGGTCCGATTTGACTTCGTTTGGCCAGTGACCACGCTTCATTTGTGGACACACTTCCGCTCTGCTGCGTCCATCCATCCGTCGTGCTCTTTGCCTTCCGAATTGATTCGTCTCGCTCCCTTTCACCTCGCGTGACACTTCTTTGTCTCAAAGTTTTCCGGTTCAGAGTTTTCTCTGTCCCATTGGGAGATAATCCTGGTCATCCTGGTCCGTTATGATTGCCTATAAGTATTTCTATAGTTCTGTATATTTCTAGTAGCATTCAATACTTTTATTCAGTCCGTTCTTTAAGTTTTTCTCATTCTGTCCGCTGCACGATTTCCATCCTTCGTCCTTGTCCCATCTGTCGCTTCAACTGATCCTCCTCCAGATTTGACTCGGTCCTTCAGCACCCCAGCTTCGTCCTCAGAGATTTTTCATGCTTAAATTAACGCCTGCGATGTGGAGTCCATTCTCCACTTGTCTCTTTCTCTTCTCTTCTTTTCTTTTAATTTTGTACATACATTTTTGTGTGTTTTCGTTAAAGTAACTGTTGTAGTTGTGGTTTTAAATAATGTTGTTGCCGTGTTAACTGATGTTGTTGTCGGTGTAATAAATTTCGACCTTTTTTCCGACTAACGCAGTTTTGTTGCATGGGGTTTTCGGTTGGAATTGGCCAGACCGGCAGCTGCTACGACCCTCAGCCTCGTTCTCGTCCTCCCCGGCCCTACCGACCACGCCCCCTCCGACCCCGCCCTTCTGCCCACGGTGCCCCAGGACCGAGGAGCGGAACCAAAGTAGATTCATTTGCATTTCCGAATTTGCATCTGGATTTTTCGTGCTTGCGGCCAGGTCCGGTCGGTGCGGAGCGGGGTGGCGTATTTTTTGCCGACACGCATCCCGAACTTCGCCGACGGCCCTGAGCCACTCTCAAAAATGCACGAAGACTACCGACCACTACCAACTAATGGCAGTAGCTTTGCATCACACGTACACAAACTTTTCCCATTTCGCATTTCAGCGAACGAAAGGAGAGAAGGACAGACAGTGATAGCGGGGTCGGGCCGAAAATGGAGTAGGACGCCAAGGACAGCGGCAGGACACACGCGGTCGGACATCGGTCAGTTGGACAGACCGGCGACATCCGGTGTTCGGCGATGCATTTGCATAACGTAATCAAAAATGTTGTTTTCGGATTTTATTACGTGTTTGCTCAGTAGGCAACGCGTTTTGATTCAATTCGCTGTTGCCAGCTCGGCCCGATCTAGTTAGTTTTCAGATAGATTTGTCCCAGATTCGCAAATGGCATGAACTCTTCAATTTATCGCTAATGCAATGTTTGCAGTTCCGTCCTTTCAGCTGCCCATTGCTATTTTCCACTACGTTTAAGGTTGATAAAATGTACTTCCTCAATTCGTCACTCAGCTTCATTGAAAATCAAATCAATTTCAAAAAAGAAAAAAATCTATTTCAACAACAGCAGTCAAATCTGTCTCTTGACGACGAAGACAATCATTTCGAAAGCTCTGGAAAATTTCGAATAAAAAATATAACCTCAAGCACCAATCGACTTCAACCAACTCAAAGCCAATTAACTGGAATCCGCCATGAGGCCGCAGCAGCAGAACTTCCGCAGGAGCACCGGGAGCCTGGCCTCCTCGGACGACACCTGGGCCAGCTCGCTGCCCGACGGGCCCCCGGGGCGGCTGCGCGGCGGCGCCCACACCTCGGCCTCCGGGCGGCCTTCGGTGGCTCCGCGCGACTCCGTGCTCGGCTCCCAGGACGACCTCTCGATGGAGCTGCCGAGCGCCGAGCGCTGGGACCCGCGCTCCTGGAGCTGCGTGCGCAGCTGGCTCAAGCGCGCCCTGCTGCTGGCCGCCTGGCTGCTCTGCGTCCTGCTGCTGATGACGACGCCCGAGCAGGAGCGCGCCTCGCGGCTGCTGACGGTGCCGCCGGCCGGCGTCGACTTCGTGCTGCCCGCGCCGCCCGCCGGCGACCGCCTGGGCGTCACGCTGCGCGGCCCCTTCCGGCGCGAGTTCACCGACGACGAGCGCTCCTTCCGGCGCGGCCCGCCCCACGTGCTGCTCGTCCAGCTGCAGCGCGCGGACGACGCCGGCGACGCGGCGCCCGCCTGGGAGGTCGCCCTGGTCGACGACGCGGCCGCCTTCGACGAGAGCCGCGACCGCAAGCGCGAGCACGAGTTCGCCCTCGAGGCGGCCACGCCTCCGGGGGCGGCGCTGCGCCTCCACCTCAGCTCGAACCTGGAGCGCGAGGCGGTGCCCGTGCAGCTCTTCTGGCACCTGCGGCCCGTGCCGACCATGCTGGGCTTCTACGTGGGCGGCGCCCTCGTGGCCGGGCTGAGCCTGCTGCTCGTGTTCGACCTGGTCCACCGCACCTTCGCCGCCGTCCTGGCCGCGACGCTGGGCGTGGCCGCGCTGAGCGCGCTGGGGCTGCGGCCGGCGATGCGCACGATCATCACCTGGGTCGACGCCGAGATGCTGCTGCTGCTGTTCGCCATGACCGTGATCATGGCGCTCTACAGCGAGACGGGCCTCTTCGACTACCTGGCCGTGGGCGCCTACCGCGCCTTCAACGGCCACGTCTGGCCGCCGCTGAACCTGCTCTGCCTGGCCGCGGGCCTGGGCGCCGCGCTGCTGGACAACGTCACCGTGGTGCTGCTGGCGACGCCGCTGGCCATGCGGCTCTGCGAGGTGATGCGCGTGCACCCGGTGCCCGTGTTCGCCTGCCTGATCGCCTTCGCCAACGTGGGCGCCGCGCTCACGCCGCTCAGCGACGCGCCCACCCTGCTCGTCGCGCGCACGCCCCTCCTGGTGGAGCGCGGCATTGGCGCGGCTCTGTTCACGCTGCACCTGCTGCCCGCCGTGCTGCTGGTCGGCGCCCAGACGTACCTGCAGCTGCGCTTCCACTTCCGCGACATCCGCGCCATCCAGTTCCAGGCCTCCCCGGAGGCCGAGCGGCTCGAGCGCATCATCCTCACCTGGCGGCGGGTGGCGCGCGGCATCTCCGCCTACTCGAAGGACGAGACCGCGGTGCGCGCCAGCCTCTACTCGAAGGTGCGCCGCATGCGCGCCCGCCTCCACGGCATGGCGCGCGTCGACCGCCCGCCCGAGGACTTCGCCGAGACGCTGGCGAAGCTGCGCGCCCAGTACCCGATCCGCAACAAGGTGCTGCTGGCCCAGGCCACGCTGGCGCTGGCCTTCGTCCTGGCGCTCAGCCTGCTGCACACGATCCCGCTGCTGGGCCACATGTCGCTCGGCTGGAGCGCTCTGATGGGCGCCACGCTGCTGCTGCTGCTGGCCGACATCGAGGACATGGACGCGGTCCTCTCGCGCGTCGAGTGGTGCTCGCTGCTGTTCATCGCCTGCTTCCTCGTGCTCTGCGAGGTGCTGACGCGCCTCGGCCTGGTGCGCGCCATCGGCGACGGCCTCCTGATACTCGTGGCCCGGGCGCCGCCCGACCACCGGCTGGCCGCGGCCCTCCTCCTGATCGTGTGGGCCTCGGGCCTCACCGCGACCCTGACGAGCAACGTGCCCGTGACGCCCGCGATGCTGCGCGTCGTCGTCGTGCTGGCCACCGACGGGGCGCTGCCGCTGGAGCCGCTCGTCTGGGCCGTCGTGCTGGGCTGCTGCCTGGGCGGCAACGGGTCCATCGTCGGCCACCTGGCCAACGTGGTCAGCGTCGGGGTCGTCGAGCAGCACGGCTACCGGCTGACCTGGATGCAGTACGCCAAGGTGGGGCTGCCGATCATGCTGGGCAACCTCGTGGTGGCCTCGCTCTACCTGCTGCTGGCGCACGCCGTCGGCGCCTGGCACGAGGAGGGCGTCTGAGAGCGAGAACTCTCTCAATCGGAAGCAGGACATGGAAATCCCTCCTGATACTCTATTTATTCACGCACACCTCACGATGTATCTCTGTACGGAAATCGAATATATGTCCTTGCCCAAGAAAGAAAGGTCTCTTTGTCCCCTCCATTTGCATGACAAGCGCGACGAAAGCCTCAAAATTAGGGCCCACAAAGGGTCCTGGGGCGGGATCCTTGCTGTCGTCACTTGAGCCGCCTTTGTCGTCATTGTTGAGTTGATTGTGATGAGTTATGGAAAATCTGGCCCCATTGTTGGGGCGGCGAATTCCTCAAAAGGACTCGCGGCAGACGTCGGCGCATTTTTGCAGGGATTTGGCCAAAAAATATCGCGTCCTTTGGAAACTCCCCGTTGTTGGTGGGCTTATTATTCCAAAAGGCACGCGGAAGAAGAAGACGGGGACCCACAAGAGAAATGAATGCAAATGAAATGTGCGAAAAAATCAGGATACAAAGCCTGTGCGGGAGGATTTTCAAGAAGCCCCGGGTCCGCACAAAGGCCGTGATTAACATTTAATGGTCCGAAGGCAGGTGTTTTCATTAAACCTTCTTCGCTATGGGAAGCAATAAAAGTCAAAATGCAAAATCTGCAACAAATTTGATTGGAAATTAATTCCAAAAATCAGCAGAAAGAACTTTGACGGGTGAGAGAGGTGACGCGGGAAGAAGAGAAGCCCGTGAGCAGCTCGGGCCCAACTCCGAGTGAGGAACACCTGTTGCAGGCCTCTCGTCGCAGAGTGGAGGCGCTTCCGGAAAAGACGGCGACCCTTCCGTGGTTACGCTCGAGCATTATGTACATGTGCTGGCATTTGGCAACGCGGTGACCACGAGGCATCGTCCCGAATGCCAGTCATCATCAGTCATCAGTCCGACGCAGACATCAATGCGAGAACAGAGTATTATAGAGGGCGAAAGTATTAGCGGCAGAGAGCGAGAGAGGGGAAACGCGAGAAACGGAGAAGTGGATGGCAGCACAGGTGGAAGGAGGATTTTCCAAATCCTGTTGCATGGCTCCGCTGCGCATATGTGGGATTTTTCGTTACCACGACTCGTGGCCCCGACCGACCTCCGCCACGAGCCGTCGTCTTACCTGTCACTAACAAGGCGAACAACTGCGTCGCAGGAAACGGAGGATAACGAAGGGTTTCCTCCACTCCACTCCTGCCCCGCCTGCTCCTCCCGCTGGCTGTGGTTACAGCAAGATCTCGGGACTTTGCAATTCAAAACCTGTGCGACAGATGCGTCGCCTTCCACGCTGGTGGAAAAGCCAATGACATCGGAATCAGCAGCAGGAGCAGGAGCAGCGTGGATAAATGTCAAATCCTTAAAGGACATTTGCAATGAGTTGTTTGCGAGCATCTCTCTGGCTCCTCCCGCCGACTTTTCTTTATGGCGAAGTTCTCAAGTCGATTAAAATACCTCTTTCTGTGCACACTTTTATCAACGCTCTCTCTTCTCCCCTATTTACCTCATCATCTGGCCCCTAATGCCTATTTTGTCCAATGCCTCTGTCTTGTGTCTTGTCACGATCATAAATCTATCGCAGTTGTCTCCTTCTCATTCCCAGCCCCAACCCAATTTTTTATTAAGCTCCACATTTTCCCACCCTTGCTTGCTTGCCATTCAGTTCATTCAGCTGTGTAAATATTTAGCTCTAGGAATATTCAGTTAGTTTTAACCTTTGACTATTTGCACATACACACAGCGTTGTCTTCTCTCCTCCGTCACTCACATATACTATCTCTCTCGCACGTCTTGGAGCAATCGCACTCACACACGCATTGTTTACGCTTTCATAATCTCATTCATTACGGCGTAAATAAGGCAGGTGTCATAAATTTTAATTAGCGTAGAAAACTAATTTAATTCCCTGCCGTCGCCGGGAACGGTATTTAATTTATGACATCCATGTACTATGTACCATTGGCTGTGTGTGTGTGTGTATGCGGGGAACGTTAAAACTTAATTACTTCTGGTTTATTGCCTTTGTCGTTTCTTCCGTTTAAGGTTTGCCGGTGTCTTTTTTTATTTGTGAAAAACAATAATGAATGAAAGTTCTCTCTCACTTGTCCCTCTGCTCGTTTTTAATGCCCCATGTGTGGTCGTCCCATGGAATGACTGAGTTTTAACGGTTTATTTTCGGTTCGTTTCCCTCCACCCGTAAATCTAACATGTTTGGCTTAATAAAGATCTATGCCATGATCCCGAAGTATCCTTTTATGTAGAGTCCTTTAGTTTAAACGAGCGAGCTTTTGCAGTTTTCATTTACATGGAATTCTCTGTTTGGACTCTCCGCTTGCGAGAAATTCGTGGTTTCAACGTCGGAAAATATGTAAGTCCAGGCTAATGAGACTCAGAGAACTTTCAATGGCGATAAAAGATGATTTATACAGTAGCAATGGGGTAAACAAGGGATATCGCGGTAATACCGTGAACTCTACGAGTTATCAAAACTTGAAAAGTGTAATTTCATAATGCATATAATTTCAAATAAAGTAAACAAGTACAAATTCAATCCATTGTCTTCAGAAGATCCAGACTTCTCAACGCTCTTCTAAATAAAATACCAGTTTTGTTTTTATTTTTATACTGACTGAGGCATTTATTTTATTTTGTATTTTTTTTGTGTTTTTTATTTTTTACATATATAATTCTCATAAATTGTTTTTGTGTTTTAATGTTTTGTTTCTTTTTTTGTTCCTTTTGTATATAGTATTTTCATAATATATATTAGGTTATTTTTTTAGTAATATATTTAGTTGATTTGTTGTTGGTTTTATTTATATTTATGGTTTATAGTAAATTTGTTGTCATATATATAGTTTTTAATTTCAGCATATATATATATGTATATATATAAGATTTTCTTGTGGTTGCTGTCATATAATTTCTATTTCTCCTATGTCTTCAATAATTCTTCTGCAGACTTTACAGTTAATGTATATATATTTCTTTTGTTGTAGGGTTTCTTATATTTTCTCTTTAATTTATTTGGAAATATAATAAAATACATTTACAATTGATTTCAAAATCATAGAAGTCTGAATGGACTTAGTTGTAATGAAATGAAAATTAAACTTACATCAAATTATGAATATTTTTTAAAAGTGTTTGATACAAAATACAGTGGGTTTAAATGATACCTAGAACCTTTATATCAACTTAAGTTTTAAGTTATTGTTTCCTTGCATGAACATAAAATCTAAAAACAAATTCGAAATAATCAACATTTTTTCGTTGAATTTCTTAAAGCATTGTTCAAAACAGTTTCGAAATAAACAGGTATTAAAGCTAAAATATAAAACATCAGTTCAATTCAGTATAGAACCCAATATGATTCATAGTATACATACAGCTTCTTCTCATTTATTTACACAAAAATTCGTTTCAAAACAAATTTATGTTATCAGTTGATCCGTAGAATGAACAAATACTATAGAAATAATTTTATATTCTTCACCAACATAATTTTCTGATTACTGTAGTAATATTTGGGATAATCGAGGAAGGTGGACGTAGACATGAGCTAAATATGCTTTTATTTGTATGTATGTAAAAGTGACAATATTTACAAAAACACATTTTATTTAAATTCAACAATAATTTTTTATTTTAATTCAAACCTTGAAGTTAAAACCTCTGAACTCTTGAACTTAGAATTCGAACAGGTTTGAACCTGCGGCGATTTTATTCAAAATTTAAAGTTCTTTGTCAACTAATTTTTCGCAACCGCGGGGATTTTATTTGAATGTTTTCCAATAGAACTCTACAATGCAAATATGCTGCAGACTTTTTTCAATAACCTTCTTGCGCTTGGAGAAGAAATCAATGGGACAAGATTAACTCGAATGAAAGCAAAAGAAAACGTTGGAAAATCTCTCCCAGAATAATCACATATTACAATAACGAAA
Source organism: Coelopa frigida (assembly GCA_017309665.1). Lineage (NCBI taxonomy): Eukaryota > Metazoa > Arthropoda > Insecta > Diptera > Coelopidae > Coelopa > Coelopa frigida. Next base: position 555,863 of record CM029562.1, read on the forward strand.
ATTCGAATAGCGCTCTTACTTAACAACAACATTTATTAGAACAGTACACGGTGCAAAATATACATCTGGGCTTAAGTTTTCTGGTTCAGTTGGTGCAAATTCAAACTCTTTTGTTTTGGTTTTGTATCATTTCTAATAATATCAATAATAATTGGAGTAAATAAAAAATTGTGCATTTACGTAGCTATATATATATATCTATATATTTATGTATTATATATAGGTGTACATATTAATTGCTAATTTTATATATATTTGTAAAATAAGTGCATTTATGTTTGGGGGTGCAAAAAATCACAACATTCAGTAGAGTTTTCCTCTAAGTGCATGTTTTATACATATCCTCTAGAAGTAGTTTCAGTGTAATTCAATCATTACATCATGGGTTGTGTTGTATATAACTCCTGTGTATATATAATTGCAATTATTTCGGCACATTGACATCTACCTCTAATGCCATCAAGTTCTCTGGGCCGTTTGGTTAATCAAGCTGCGATTTAGCTATAAAGCTGCTTTGGTTTGCTTTTCTCTCGCTCAGGCATTTGCTATTCTTTTAAGTTCGCTTTATTCAGTTATATTTTACGGGTTCTCTATCTTAAACGTTGTTACGTTTGTCAAGGCGTCGTTGAGAAGCGTTTCTGGGGTTATTTTTCATGATTCTATCTACCTTCCGACCTTGTTTGGAAATTCGCTTGAATTAGTTGAACCAGGGTAAGGATTTTTCCGTACTCGGAGAAGAATAGACGAGGAAAGGGGGAGGAGAGTGAGTGCAGAGAGGCCAGAAGCAAGAAGTGGAAGAGAAGGTAGAAAGCGGTGGAGAGGCGAGGGAATAAGTAACCGAGTTTCTCGCTTTCGATTATTATTATGGTATCGTCTACTCTCTGTTCGTTCGTGATATTCCCAGTGGCCATATGAAAGATGTCTTCTTGCTTCAACAGTTAGGACGGATTAGTAGCTGTTTGAGTTTAAATATTCATATATATATCTTGATCAGAATGTTCCTTTAGTAACTCTCAAGCGGGGAATTCAATACTTTCTGTGACTTTGCTTCTGGTGAAAATAGTTTCGAAAAATATTTTCAAACTTCATGTTTTACCGATTTGATTTTGATTTTGCGTTTTCCTTCTTCCTCATTTTAATTAGTTCAATTATTTTTAAAATTTTAGGTACATGTGACTGCTTTTTATAATAAATAAACGACAATGGTGCAACACTTTTTTGCAAAAAAATTAAGTACGAAAAACACTCAAAATAATATAAATATAAACGACTGAAAGCTCAATGTTTTACTCAATTAATTAAATCTGTCTTTAACCTTCGTGAGTGTTAACTTGAGTCAACTGAAATGGTTTTCTGATAAAATAACGTCGAATTGCTACAATTTAAAATTATATACTAAACATTTTGGGTGCATTCAAAATACATTAAAATTTAGTATACTTTTTTTTAATTCTTATTTTTTATCGTTATTCACTTTTAATCTTAGGAATACTTCTCGTTAATTATTAATATTAGTCAATAAAAAATTGTGCATTAAATATTCTTCAATAAAAACGTAAATTGTGCATTGGTGCAAAAACGCTAATATATATATATATATATTCAAAAATCGGTGCAAGAACTACGTATTTTTGCATTACAGTATTTCATTTAAAAAAATGGTTTAAGTGCATTCAAGGTGTTGTCGGGCTTTTTGGTTTCTCGTTATCACATTTGGTGCAAATAGTGCAAATAATTTATACAAAACTCGACATACATTTATTTATTTGGTAGTATGTATATAATATTAAATTTTTAATTCACAGTTGTAGAATACAATTAAATATTTAATTTATTTAAATTTGTTGTTGTTTAACTCAGAAGAAAATCTAAATGGAATATACTGGAAAATTCAGAGTCAAAATTGCAATTGTTTTTATTGCTTTTCATTGTGTACTTGATATATTTGTTTAATTTTCCGAAATTAAATGATTCTATTCAAAAATTGCATTTTTGCTTTTCATTTTTTGGGACTAAAATTGACGACTTGAAATTGCTTAAATTTGTTGGTATGAAATTCGTTAGTTTTAGAGGCCTATTAGGGTTGTATTTAGTTAATAAATTCAAGTGTTCACGTGCTTTTGAAATGAAAACTGATCGGATTTTCTTAAATTTAATTGCATTGCTGAGTGCATTGTTTGAGTTTCATCCCATGTCGTGGTTAAGTGTTCATCTTTATTGTGTTATTGATTGCTTGTTCTCTGTCTTAGTTGGGAAATCCTTCGGTTCCGGTGACTACCGAGTGCTCGTGTTGGTGTTCGTATAGCGTTGGCAATGTGTGAGTTTGTGTGCGCCTGTGTTTAACTCAATCGTTTGGTATGGGATGTGAGAGTATTTGATTGTATGGATTGCGACACAGTTTCTGTAACTAAGAACAAAGCGTGAAGCGTGCGTGAGAAATATAATAGACAGATGAGGTGTGGAAGGGTTGTGTGAGAGAACTATGAATGTAGTGAAGAAAAATAAAATTAGCCATTAAAAATAAGAAGGTAAATCAATCCAAATTAATGATTAAAATGAAAATGGTATTAAATATAAGAACATGATAAAATTTGATTGAAATTTAAATGAATAATATTTGATGACTTGAACAAATTATAAATTCCTCGCAAACTATTTAATATTCAATATTTAACCGCTATGTAGTTTTGTCAAAGTTTTCTAAATTCGAAAATCGGAAAAAAACTTGTATTTGAATTTTTAGAGATTTTAATTTACCAACTTCTTTCTAATAGTTCAGCGAAGATGGCCTTGTTTATTGTGAAGATGGTCAAAAATAGTTGAAAAGCTTGTTGAAAGTTGAAATTGCCTTGTTTATTTGAAGATGGTCAAAAATAGTTGGAAAGTTATTCTCCCTTATCTCAACACATTTTCCTCATTATTTTTCCACACTAGTTTTCTTCAGTATATTTCCGCCTCCCCTTTTTGGTCATTACTTTTCCTTCACTATTTTTTCGTCATTATATTTCTTCAGCATTTTCTCATTACTTTTTATCTCCCCACGATAGTTCTTCCGTCTGTTCCCGGCACGTGGTTTTAAAACTCTGCACGCAGCTCCCGGAAATTAATTACCAGCATTTCGCGCAGTTAACTTTCTAAAGGCAACCACAACCCCTCCCGAGCCGCCCTCCGCCCCCTCAGGCCACAGGCAGACAGACAAATCGACATCCATTGTAGTTTTAAAACAGATCCGCGATCTGGCCTTCGAACTTTTTGAGTTTCGATGCACTAGAGAAACATTCGGGGAAACTCCTCGGAACGTGCGGAGCAAGTGGTTGGCAGCTCTTTTGCCCCATTCGGCGGCCTCAGTTGCCGCTGCATGTCGATCGCTCCGAGAAGTGCGAAAAGTTTTCAAGTGAGCGGTCTTCCGCCCACCTCGTAGTTCGGGATCCGTGTGTTGCGGATCCATGGCCGTGGATGCGAAGGCGGACCGCGACTTGCGGGAAAGTTCGTGAGGTTTCGGGAGATTTATTTTGGCATTTGATATATTTTGGTATTCGAAATCTTTTCTTTTCTTCCACGTCCATCCGAATTCGCCTTGAAACCCCATTCAATATTAAATATTGGAAGAATTACAACTTTTTGGCGAAGAAAGCATTTTCTAAAATTTATCGGTTATATTTTTATTCCTGCCAAAGGTTATATTTTTCCCATGGGAATTTGTAAACCAATCACCACTTGAGTTTGTTTGTATAACTTGCTTTTTTTGGTAACAAGTCAACTTTTCAAATGTCAACTGAATTCCAGCGAATTTGTGTAATTTGCGCCCTCGGCATTACAACAGCTGGAAAAGGCTCCAGGGCAACAAGGGACAGAGAGGCAGACTGAAAGAAGTCTCGACCAGCCATCAAGTTGATTCTCCGAGTCTTGGGAACTGTTGGCGTCTCGACGACGAACTTCTCGGAAGCAACCCGATGCCTTCGTACTTTTGGGAGTTGTTTTAATTATATTTCGCCCACAATACCCACCGCGAAAAACATTGCTAGTACAGTTTTCGAACAAAGTTCTCCCTCTTCTCCCCTTCTACGGAAAATGAGCTTTGTGCTTGGCTGCATTAATTTATTGGAGCTTACGCAAATCAAGACGAAGCCCAGAATTATGCAATGTGAATCGTGTTGATTGCGACAAGTGGTGGCAGCTGCAGCGGCGGTCAGACTAAATCGCGCCGCTGGAGCTGACAATGGCATTGTGGCTCCTCCCTCGGGAGGACGAGGAGACGACGAACCATTCACTCAGCAAATTGAATGCAAATCGGTCTTAACTAATGGTAGATCTTCTGTTGTTTCAGTGGTAGATGTGGCTGTGTTGTGTTCTCACGTTCGTCTTTGACATGGATCTGCAAAATGGGTCCAGTAAAACCTGCAAAGCTTCATCCTCTTCATGTTACTATTATTTTATGGTAAGTTAATTTCAATTATTTTATATCATTTTCTAAATCTATGTCCAAAGTAACATCCCATTGCAGCAGTGGCTCCGGATGTCAATACAGAGTGCCCTTTGACTTTTGATCACTAAGTTTTGACTGTTATTCGTGTTATTGGGTTCAATTATAGCGGGAAATAAAATGTGATCTTAGTGAAATAAAGTCACGGTTCCTCTGCGACATCACCCGCTACAATAGAAGGTAGCTTTTTGTTATTTCGCTCTGCAGATTTAGTGGCTTCTAAAAATCGTAGTGTTTTGTTGGACAATATTTTTAAAGAATTCGCTAATGTCCGTTAAGGGAAAATTTGCATTCAGCCTCCATTGCTTGTTGTGAAGGGAAGTCTCTCGCCACTGATAGGATAAAGGATCGAAACGATACTGTCGGACTGATATTTGTTGATGAGTTTTCTATGAGTTGAAGTGGAAAATCCAAATATTGACGCACTTGACTATTTTTAACTTCAAGGAAGAGACTTCTGAGGTTGAAGTGGTTTTGAATGAATTATTTTTTAGGTGTTTATTAGGAAAATTCTTTTTTTATTTAATTTTAAATCCAACAGTATCTTCTTTCAGAATCAGTATCTATCTTTTTAGCCTTGCCCATGAAGTAAATGCTTACATAGACATCGATTTGCAAAAGTTCTCTCAAATTTCAGTTTTTGAGACCTCAATTAATGCTCTTATTAAATTGTCTTTGTTATTAAGTATTGGTTTTGCTTTAGTGTTCGCTATCTCCTTCTTTTTCTTCCAATAAATGTATTTTAAATATTAATCTTATTTTTCTGCTTAATTGTTTTTAACATTTAAAATTGTTTCTGACAAAATTACTAAAGTACTGCTCGCTATTTTCTCCTTGCTACTAATATTTGAAATGTCTGAAGTGTTTTTCTACTGTGACACCTATTTCTGCAAAAATATATATTTGAAGTTTTTTTCTTTTGTTTTTCTTTTTTATACTTTGAATGCAAATAAGGTGACTTTTAACATCTATTAAAATTGTTGTGTTTATGCTTAGTTTAAGTTTTCTGCTGTTTGCACTATACTGACTACAAATGTTGACCACAGTTCTGTGGTTTCTACAAGTCCGCGTTCCATATTTTTTTGCGGCTACAAAATTTTCTTTTCTCCAAAGAACCAAATTTTTAATATTTCTGTTAAAAATTCCCTTTTCTGTTCTACAAAATCCTCACCCTCCTATGATTAATATCTTCCAATTTTTTTAAATATTTCTTTCTACAAAATCATCTACATTTCCTACAGAACCATTTACGTGTTGACAACTAATGTTTCTACAACACCTGGATTAAATTGTTTTGTTTGGTCGCGTTGTCGCGTTTTAACTTACATGTCTACAAATTTAGTTCGTCGTCTGTCATACTTAATTTTATATTTTTGCCCATAACTGATAGAGATAATTTTGCATGATGGCACTCGCTTTCGTTGAATCGGGGAGATTCGGGTCGAAATTAATGGTGTTGGTACCATAAAACCTGCCTTTAAATCCCTTTTCCCTTCCAGCCTCCTTACTGTTAAAATGTGTTTCCGCCTAATCTTGCGGAAAATGTGTTGCAATAAGGAGGAACATTTTTAAAATTGTATATATCTGAAACTTTTTCAAAATTTGATATATCTGATCTCTTTGTGAAATCAGAATTTGAAATGTTTCAAGTTCTGGTGAAAAAAGTGAATTAGTTTACGATACCATACGGTATTAAAAATAAAAAAACTGTTCAAAAAACTGTAATCAATAATCGAATGCGATTTTGAATTAAGAATAAGTGAGAGTTAAAATGAATGATTGACGTATTGAGACCCTTCCATTGTGTGTTGTAAGAAAAGTCGGTGTCTAGGAGAGATTTTCTAACAAAGATTGGACAAGAAATTAAATCATAAATCAAATCAATATACATACGTGAAATATCATAGGGTTGTTGTAGTTGTAGAAATAAAAAAAGAGTTTTATGTTTTTTGTTCTTTTTTTTCATGTATTTTCGTGTATTACTGTTTGTGTTTATTTTAAACTTCAATTTTCTTAACTTTGTCTTTTAATATTTTAATGTATTAAATATTTAAAATGTACTTAAGAGACGAAGAGAAGTTGCAAAAATAATAGAACAGTTTGAAGGTCTTAAAATAAGAAGGAATTTTTAAATGGTTTTGAAATGCATGAACTGGAAGTTTTGCAACCTCTGAGCGCCTGAATATATGCTTTACAATATTTAAATACAAATAAATGTAATAATTTGTATGTGTATGTTTTTATTTAGCTTTAAATGTATTCTATTCACGTATGTATTTCCTCCATGTGTGAGTGTTTGTTTGTGTCTATGTAACATGTAACAAGTTTCATCTTCATTATCAAGATTCCACTATTAAGAGTTTGGTATTTTTCACAGTTTACATTTATTTAAAGTTAAGCAGTTTTATTTTCTCATATTTTACTATATCGTTTATACGAAATTTTCTCTCGGTCTTATCCAATTTTCAGTTTTATTTTAATTGTAAGCCATAGAAAAAGTATTATAAAAACAACTAAACAACTACAAGAATATTTACAATTTTTACAAAAACAACTGCATCGAAACATTTATTAAATTTGAATAGAATAGTTGAATAAAAACGTTGACAGAAAACTTCATATTTTTATTTTTCAATCAAAAACGAATAAGTGTTGAGAAAAGAAAATAAGGGACAGCAATATTTGAATATTTCTACCATATAACCTCGTCTCCTTCTTCCCTTCTTTTTATTTTCTCTCATCGTCCACACATCTAATTACACTTAATGTTGAGTTTTGCATTGATTCTAATTCTATTAACGGCGAACTCGGTGTGCTCTCTATTTTTCTATCAATCGTTACTTTTGAAAAATGCATTTGAAGTCGAAAGTTTTTGTATATTTTCTATTTTCTTTAAAAAGTACTCACTGCGCTTATTGTTGTGGTTGTAGTTGTTATAAAAATAGGCCAAAAATATATATATATCTTTACTTTTACCCTACAAGTTTTCTCGTATATTCCTTTTGACTTCAATAACTCGCCATTCAGTTATTCGACTGTCTGTTGTTGAATTAATTATTGTTGTTATTGTTGTTGGTAAATTAGTGCGATTTTGTTTTGGTTTTGGTTTGCGAATAGTTGTCCGAAGATTTGTGCAAAATATTCAACTCGTAAACATTTTCTCGTAATTTTCTACTTGTTACTTTAGGTTTATTTTAGAGGCTTAGAGTTCTTTTACATAGAGATAAGGTGGGTTTCTTTTCATTTTTATTATAAACGTTCATATATTTCGCAGAAGAAACCAAATTGAAATTCGCGGAGTTCTAGTAATTATTCTTCGCGTAATACCTTGCTATGCGAATTTTGGGGCAACGAAATCGTAAACTTCCAAAAGAAGAAATTGATAATATTCAAGAATCGAAGCGGGAATGAAAGCTTTTACGGGAATCGGTTTCGTGTAACGAGTTGTACCGGGTTGCTTTCAGTGCAGCATATTGGATATTAAAGGAAAAATGAGAGATTGATCGAATCCACAACCGAATGATGTTTCTTTTATTTCTTCTGTTTCTGAATGATTGTATCGTATTTGCTGATTGTTATTGTTTGTATTTCTCAATTTGTAACTCCCCAATGTAGTCGTTTATAAATGCTTGTCCTACTTTCATTCATCATTCTCTACCGGTTGGTTTTCTCCTCTAGGAATTTTCAGTTATTAATCAGTTATCAGTTCATTTAGTTTGCGCCGTTTTCGTTTTCTAACTTTCTAGGTGCCAATTTGAGACAATTTCGTAACATGTAAATTTATTTATAGTTTAATTTCTGCTTAAGCCTGTGAAGCCAATGGAACTGCATTCATATTAAGTTATACATTGATTTATATACACGCAGTTTCTCCTCTAAGATCTCTTGCAATTAACATTAAAAATAAATCACAGAATTATATTTTACATTCGAGTCGAAGGAAGTGAAATGCAATGCAAAAAGAACAACAAGTACAAAGTAATCGGTAATCTCTGAAAGTAATTCAGCGAGATGTGTGAAAACAAAGTAAATTATTGGTTGGTAATTAAATTCGCTATTGATTTGCAATTCTAAGGATATTCCAAGGGAATATTCGGGAATATTGTTATAAAATAAACTTGAACAAATTTTGAAAGAAGTCAACACAGTGCAATTCGCTAGTAGGGGTAGTTTGGTTAAGATATCCATGTTGTATATATAGTTGTTAAGACTTGGCAATTTATAATTTACAGTGTATTATGTTCAATAACTTCTCACCTCAGTTAATATTCGTATTATTAGGGTTTTGTAAATATTTATCTGTTGTTTCATTAATAGTTCTTTATACATTTCATCAGCTTTTGTTATTAGTCGTTTATGTTAATTTGTTTAATTATTTTAATATTTACTTAAATATTTCAATATATCTACAATAGCTGCCTCATCCATGAGAATTGTTTCATTATATTTTATACATTTTGTTAAACTAAACTGACGTAAGTGGAACGAATATTCAATTCAATGAAATAACGAAGCGCAAAAGTTGTCGTCGCCGATGAGAATTTAAATGACAAAACGATAAAAACAGGAACATTGAAATAACTCCCTTTACTTCTTTTTCTAGTCTTTCCCGGTTCGTTTCTCAGTTCTCCTATTTTATGTTTTAGAAGCCACCGATTATTTATCCATTCTCCTTTCAAAAATTACAGAAAATAATTCATTACTCTGAATCGAACTTGCGAAAATAATTGCGAAATTTAACGTCCTCGTTTTCTTCATCACTTGTGTTTAATTATAGTATGTTGTATTATCATACCAAACCAGTCATTTTGAATGCAATTGTTTGTTAGTTCAAAAATTCGTAATAATAATCTTTATATTTAATAAATATTTTTGCAATTTACATTTAAATATGGAAAAGAAAATAGACAGTTCGTATTATTGAAAACAATCGAAAAACTCTATATATATTCGCAATTTTTGCTCATTTAATTTTGCTCAGTAAATATATTATTTTTTTACAGACGTGGTCAAAAAATTTGCATTTCAATTTTCGAAACAATTAAATAATCAACTCTTTGTCATATATTATTTTTAAATATCGAAATGAAGTCTTTAAATACTTTAATTTTAATTACTTAACTTTGCATTTATTTGCAGAATTTGATTTTGTTTTCGGTTGTAGTTGTTTTTTTTTGTTTCTCTATTTAGGTGTCTTTAATTGGCATTTTCACAGAATTATTGAATACTTTGTTTTCCACATACCTTCTGCTTGCATATTTTGTATACATTCAACTTTTTGTTATTTCGAACTTTCGGTATTTTCATATTATTATTTTGTTGTTGTATTGTATTTATACCTTACACATGCATTTTTGAAATAAAATCAAACATTGTTCTCAGTTAAGAATAATAATGATAATCATATGTTCTCATAATATTTATAGTAATTCATATTTTATAATTAGTATTTATAATATATATTTATATATAGATTTTCATATTTCTACATACTTCGTTTATTTCTCTGTCCTCTGTGGGTGAATTTCACCTCTTCATCTTCTTCTGCTTTATACACTCTCCGCATTTCTTTTACCTTCTCTGTCGCTTTATTTCCTTCTCCTTCTCGCTCTCGTTCTCTTTCGGTTCCTGTTGACTTTCATCAGCTTAGTGTCTAGTAGTTGAGTTCTTGTGGGCGTGGCTGTTGAGGTGGTGATGTATCAGTGTGTGCTTCATGAATGCGGGTTCAGATGTGGCTGGGGCTGCGGGTGTGGCCGGGTGTGGACTGCGCTTAACGCCCTCGCGCCCACCGCAACAGAGCATCGGCCAACACATCCAGGTGAGCTTTCGTCTGCAAGGATTCGAAGAAACGCGTTTAAAAGAGAGATTCATGAAGAGAAATTAATTAAAAAATAAACAAGACTACTCGTCAATTTCGTTCAAACTACCAGTTATAAAACTTGAACCAATCACTCACCGTTTTGTAGAACATGCAGGACCTTCGGTCCTCGTCCTCGCCCTCCGGGCAGTCGATGAAGCCGTCGCACAGCACGTGGTCGTCTATGCAGCGGTAGCGGCCCTGCACGTCCGGGGTGGGGCAGGCGAAGCGCTCCATGCCGTCGATGGCGGTGGGACATTCTGCAAGAGGAGAATTCCGCATGATTAGCAGGGTTAAAACTCGAGAGCAGGACAGCAAAACAACTAGCCCCCAACTACATTCACTTTTCGTCACTCAATCCCACGACTGTAGCTTAGCTTTGTGGTTTCTATCACTCTTCCTGCTGCTGCTTTGACGTCGGCAGTATGTTAATGGCCTCTTCATAGTTCACCACTCCAACCTGTCTGTCTGACCCGCTGTCTATGCTTTGCACCTTCGTGTCGTGGTCCCGTCAGCGCTGACGTCGGCGTCGTCATCGTCGTGTCGGTTGTGTTTTCGAAGTGAAGGATAATTCGACAATAAAATGTAGTATCTACTGCATGTACCGTAATGAAATGGTTGAAGGGGCGTCGAGTGTAGTTGTGTGTCTCTTTATGACACTCTCTGCGCTTGTGGTCGTGATGTCGGATGAGCGTCGGACGTCCTTGATGCCAAGTGGGAAATTAATGATGATTCGTTTGGTTCAAATGTCGTCAAATCATTCAATCACCGAACGCAGAGTTGAAGGCGGTGGTTGAGTGGTCGGCGGAGAAATGGAGAAATTGAGTATTCGGGTTGGAGCAACGAGGAGTTCCGAGTGAAATTCAACTGAAGTCAAATAGAGGTTAGGCATGGGAGAGCGAGCTGAAATTCACAGTTAAAACTGATTGAGACGGTTGAATCGGATTGTCTGAACCACTTTAGAGGGAAATCTCATGTCATAATATCAAATCATTGCCCTGCCCTTTACGCGTCAAGTCCATTAATTAATTACCAATCTGAAGCGATGGAACTATTGCTGTATGTATATATTTCAACAAATCAGTGGCAAATGCCACACAATTTTCCATTGAATCGCATTCAATTTCGCATCGAATACCAGGTTCTTAAATGCGATCTCGCTGAACCGAAAAGCACAGTGGTTAAAAAATGCATTCCATTAAAAATCACCACTCAACGGGGAAGAGAAAGAGAAGGAGAGAGAAATCGCACGAGAAAGAGTGAGGAGGGAGGGGGAGAGGGGGAGAGCAAAGCACACATGGGAGATTTTTTTCAATTTTAGTGATTTCGCACGCAAACAAACATGAATTGCGTACGTGCTTGCAGCCAAATACCACACACGTACTCACACACACACGTGCATAAGAAGTACATGCCCAGTTGTACATATGTATGTATGTATGTGTATATGTATGTATGTATGTATATGTCACCGAGGATTGACTACATGCACATGGACGTAAAGCGAATGCCGTGAAACCTGAAACTTTTATTTATGTATTTTTATGCTGCGATTTAATGATTTTCCTCTCCTCCTCCGCCTTTGCTTTCGTCGACTCCAGCGAGCGATTTGTCCAGGTAGGAGTTGGAGAGCAGGCGAGGGGGTGGGGGAGAGGTCGGTGAGGGATGGTAAACACGCTAAAGAGCATAAATCGAGGAGTCGTCGTCGTCGTCGCCGCCGTAGTCGTTGTCTTTTTTACTGTTGCCGTCGTCCGTAACCGCTGAGACATAAAATCCTAATGTTGCCAACCGGATCAGAGCGAATGCAGTTGCAGTCACCAGTTGTTGTTGTTAGTATTTTTATTGTTGTCGTTCTTACGGTGGCAGTCGTAGTGATGCCAAGTTTGCGCGATTTTTTCCATTTGACAATCATTGACTCAAACGACGCCAGACAGCGAGTGGGTGTCGGTCGTCCATTCATGCATCTGTCTGTCTGTCTGTCTGTCTGTCTGTATCTCTCTCTCGCTCTTCATTTCCCTCTGTCTCACTCTCCATGTTAGTTTTCTCTCGATCTACACACAACGATACCAACAATAACAACAACGTGAACAACTCCAGCAACAGCAACTTTCGCACAAATACATAAAAATAAATCACTTGTAGGACTCGACGGCGCCTCTGATTTAATAGTCGTTTTTTGCTACCCCTTCGACTGCTGTTGTTGTTTTTTATTTATTTGAAAATTCCCTCGCTTCAACTTGCATCCGTCCCCCACCTCCCACGTAAATAACTATCCACCTAAAAAACTATCGTTATTTATTTGAATTTTGAGCTATTTTTAAGTTAGGTTTCGTTAATGTTATTGCTATTGTTCGTTGTTGTTGTTTCGTGAGCCATTGGGATATTTTTTTCCACTTGTTATTTTTGTCTGTGTGCGGGTGGGGCGAGGTCAGAGGTGAACGCAATCGAATGGATTCGGGCGAAGGCACGACACGACCGGACATCGATTTCGGGCGCCGTGATCGAGTCCGAGTGCCATTTGGACACTCGAGTCGATGGCTTTATTCGTGGCGCCAAATAATATTGATTGGATATTAACTCGGAATAGAGACAAATTAGGGCACAAGGCGTGTTGTTTTTACATGAACGGGAGTGGGGCGTATGAGTGATTTGTAATTGTGGATTTGGGAACTCAATTGCATCGAGATAGAGAAGTTTCTGTGATGGTTTCACCATGGCGTATGAGTGATCGGCAATTTATACTGTGATGCAGAGAATATGGAAATGGAGGAATATGAATAAAGACTAAAATATCCCACGCATTCAAATATAAATCTCAAAGCATCGTTTTAGGGGAATGAAATGGAAGACAGAGATAGAAATATACTTAAAGCACTGAACGACAACAACAATAAGCCAGAACTCGATTCTCTAATCCGATTTCTCTCTCTTTCTGCGTGGGATTTTTTGGGATATCATGATTTTCTTCTTCGTGAATATTTGGAATATTCTTGTGTACAACGTTATTGTTGTAGTAGTTGCCAGTGTTGCCGAAGAAACATTGTTGTGGTCGAAGGGCAGCAGTTGTAGTTCTTTTTGTATTTATGGGATGGGATTACTCTTGTTGTTGCTGAAATATGGATGTGAAAGGATTCTTGTTGTGGATGCAACATCTGAAATAATATCTATTCCCACATATGTAAGTGTAAGTGGAGGGTCCTTGTGTATGTGTGTTTGATGGCCGCATTTTACGAAAATATATGGAATACGCTGTCATTTGCAGTCACAGACGTCGCCTGACAGCTTCGCATGCCATCTCAACGAAATCTTGTTGTTGTTTGTCCCTGTTGTTGTTGTTCTACCGTTGTTATTCTCTGTGCTTTCTCTTCATTCTGCTGCAGCTTACAACACACACACACATAATGTCCTTTGAACCCAGCCAAGCGACTGACACGAGCTTCGGCAGAGGCGGGATGTCGCAATACTCGAGATCGAGTTATTGAACCATGGGTGGAAGTGGATCGGAAATATATCTCTTGTTTAAAAATTATCCAACTTATGCAAATAACATATTTCTCTTGTTAAATGCATTATAAAAGCGCATGCCTTTTATATGTATATTTAGAATTTCAAATTGATTTCTACAAGTGAATTAAATTTGAGTATAAAATTCCCATCGACTCTTATCAATCGATTGCCTCAAGTCCCATTTTCCCGCCTCGATAGTTCCAACTCTATCCCGGAGGAGAAGAGAGAGGAAGTCTTTTCCTGCTCCTCTACTTCTCCTACAGCTTCTTAACTCGTTCTTCCTTCTACGGAAGTCGTCCCGAAAATAAACCAAAACTATTTTAACATCCTTTGATATCCTTCCTTTCCCAATATAAAACTATTAATTTATTGCCCGAAACGAAGCTTCCTACAGAGTCTTCCATTCGCCCTCTCCCTCCCTTACTATCTCTCTCTCTCTCTCTCTCTTTCACTGCTTCTGCTTTTTGTTTTCAACGTCGTTTCGTTTCGTTCATTCCTTCCACTTCGTTTTTCTCCGATACGCTGAAAATTTCGCAGTTCTTCGCGGAAATTTCCTCGAAAAGAGTGAGTCCAAGACGCAGACATCGACAGAGACGGAGACAGCGAGTGCTCCCCGTCCCGCTCGGACGTCGCGTGGGGAAATTTGCAACTTCGACGAAATGCTTGCAGCTTTCGAGGCGCCGCCCTGACGAGACGACAACAGGCGGTGGGCGGCCGTCGTCCGTCCGTCCGTCGCTTGTCGCTCGATGCATTACAAAAGTTTTGCTCGCTCACTCTCCTTCTCTCTCTTTATCTCGGGGCATGCTCGTTGTCGTTGTTGTTGTTGTTTGTGCATGGAACCCATACTTCATTCAGTGTTTTGTCATCAGTTGGAGACAACAAAAACACAGCTGAAAGTTTCGCTTGGCACCGAAAACGTTTTGCGTTGCACTTAGAAACAACATTTCACTCAAATGCATGAGTGAGCGTGAGTATGTGTGTGAGTGTGTGTCTATATCCGCATGTGACCGTGTGAGTACATTTGCGGTGGTGTGGCGTGTGTCTGTGTGTGTGTGTGTGTGCGCGCGATGTGCATTTGTCACTCGCGGCAACCGCAACTCTTCACCCGAACTTCCATTCAATTTTCCAAGAGGACGAAAAAGCATTTGTTTTGCTGGATTTTTGGGGATGTTGGTACCAGGAAAAGGGAATCTGGGAAATATGTTCTTTGAAATTTATTGTGATGTTCCTAATATAATCTTTAAGTTGGGGCATTGTTTTGTTTTTCATAAATTCTTGGATATTAAATAGTAAAAACTAATAATAAACAATAACCAATCGATGATTTCAATGAAAATTATATTATATAGATTGTCGCGATTTAAACTGTATTTTTGAAGGGTGGCTTTTTCTTCTTTTTCCTCCGTTTTCTGCTTCATACACCTTCTTCTTCGTCCATCGCCGCCAGGCGTCAGGACAAGTGTCGGCCACTTGTGAGAGAACGGCAAAAGTCATTGAATTGTTTATTAATGACTCGAGAGCATGAACGGCATCGGAAGACATTCGCGCAGACAGCCAGACGGGCGGAGGGCACTTAGAGAACACTCCAAGAGGTGCGAAATAGACGGAGTACGTTCAAACGAGAGAGTGGGAGGGAGGGAGAGAAGCAATGCCGTTGTTGCATGCAACGGACGTCGTGTGGAAATCGCCACAAGAGCGGAAACCGTGCACAAAGGCCATTCGCACCAACAGGCTTCACACACACAATCATAGGCATCCCTTGTTCGCAGGAGTAGTCAAACAGAGAGATGCAGACAGAGTGAGCGAGAGAGAGAAGGAGGTGAAAACGGAATTCACTCGCCGCTTGATTCAACATTTTACAACAATATTGCGAATCGACTTGATTGGGTCGATTTGTCGAGATGGAAAACATTCATTGCTGAAAAACCATTGATAAAAAGAAATTCGTTCATGGAAAAATCCATTGATGGAAAACTCATTGATGAGAAGTATAAGTGAACCAAAAAATCATTGATGAAAAATGCCATTGAACCAAAAATCCATAAAACTATTGTTGAAAAATCTTCTGATTAAATGTCTAGTGAACGCACAAAAACTTCTCCATGATAATGAAAAAAACCCAAACAAAAAAACAACCAAAAACCCAAAGAGAACCGTGACCAGAAATTGATTACTTCAAATCAGCAATTTATTGACCCGTCCACTCACTGCGGTATTCTCGTCCTTCCCCCAATTCCTGCCTCCTTCATTTTTCACGATGTCCACTGAAGGCACGAAATATATTTCACCACCTGCGGCGACGGAACTTTTCGATCATCGAAGACACGGCGGGCGGAGGGAGAAGGACAGACAGCGAAAGATGAGGAGGGGGGAGAAGGATGAGGAGGAGGGAGCGAGAAAGAAGAACTACGCCAGAGCAGAAGAAAGGAGGCGAAGGCAGAAGGAGAAGGAACCCTTTGACCGAGAGCTGCAAGCAATCACATCCAATTGATGTCCTGGCAGGACATCAGCCCGGAACGAATACACAAATAGCCATGGGCGGTGGCCGTGAGAGCGAGACGGAGAGAGAGGAGAAGAGGATCGATGGATACAGTGGAAATATTTCAAATTTATTGGATATGAGAAAACATAGTTGTAAAAACTGAAAAGGGAAAAACGAAAACAAAGAAGGAGAATAAAGTAAAAAATGATAATGAAAAAAAAAAAAATAAGAAAAAAGAAGTAAAACAACAAATTAGAAAAATACACTCAAAGGAAAGAAAGCAAGGAAGAAGGAAAACGACGATGAACGAACCGAGGGCGAAGGGACAACTTGACCGCGTCAAAGGATAACGAGGGAGAAGAAATAGCGCTGACGACAGCAAGAAGAAAAAATGGTGAGAAGGAAAATTCATCAATTTTCTTGTCACTCATAATTTACTCACACACCGACTCATCGACACATGTGTGATGTGTGAAGGACACACGCACAGACAGCTCCAACGCCCTACGACGTCAGAGCAAAATATCGAAGCATTTTTATGGAAATTTGAGTGCATTTTATATTAATTCAATGCCTACTTTCCTTATTCAGCATAAAAGTATTGGTTCAGATTTCGCTTTCACTTCCTCTCTTGTGGAACCAGAAAGTCAATTTTCGAAGCTGTTCCAAGGAAAGCGACTTTTCAACCTTTCGAAGTCTGATTTTAATTGAGTGTTTACAGCAAACCTTGATTTGTTCGCTTTTCGAGGAGGTTGAAGAAGCTATTGTGAAAGGAATACTCTTCCTATCCAGCTCATTCTATCCTGATCCCGTAGAAACATCCGGCGTGAGTTCTTGTTTTTGTAGTTGTTCTATATTTTCCCCTTGTGCGTATTTAATTAATATTAATTTTTGCGTGTCTGTTGGTATCGTGAGATGTCGTTGTTGTTGGATGTTTTCCTTCACCTTTTATATTACTCATTTCTCCCTCTTTCTTATGTCTTATTTTCCCTTTATTCTCTCTCTCTCTCTCTCTCTCTCTCTCCCGCCGTCTATTGTTTATCCAAAGACTTCGCGAAGGCGTTGACGATGACAGGGACATTGATGGCAATGGCGAGTGAGGGGCGGGGCAGTGGGCGGGATCGCTCCGACCTCGCATGTCTCATGTGACAGCTTCTTCTGCCTGCCCGGATTCCTGGGCCTCCTGACATCTTCTTCGATCTCCATCTTCGCTTTCACCCTGTCGTTATCTCGCTCACACGCCTCCTTCGTGTCTTCCTCACCCTCATTTTCCTTTCTCTCACCACGTTTCTGGCCATGATTCAACGAAACAGGAGAAGATGCTGCTGAGAGAAGCAGCATTAGAACATGAGAAGCCCAAGCCGAGCCTGGCCCACCATCAGCCAACAACGACCCACCGCCCACTCCTGCCTCCGCGCCCTCGGCTCGGCTCGCCCGAGGCCATAAATTGTTTTCATGGATCTTAATGAAATTGAATACGCCGAAGCTCGGCGCCTTCCGCCGTGGCCTTTGTTCAAATTGCCTCGCAGCTAATTTCGGGAAGTTTTTCAAGTGAGCGAGCGCGTGGTGGGCGTAGGGGGCAGGACGAACTTCTCGGGATGCTGGCAGAAGGCAAGAGAGAGAGAGAGAGAGAGGGGAATGCTCGTCTTTGAAGGTGGATTTTTCTTAAACACCTCATTAACTTGTGATCATTAAGAAACATTTTGTGTTTTTCCCTCTACACATATTTTGTCTCCTCTCGTGTTTGCTTTAAATTTCTCAATTTTCTTCTCCTTGGCGTGTGGTTTGGGGAGAAGAGAAAAATTAAATTTCCCTAAAAGGTTTTTTGCGTGTTGCGCCCTGAAAGCGAAAGCTGGCTGGTGTAATTAATTTGATGGCTGTTACGAGTGCAACGTGATTAACCTTGGGTCCATTTGTGAGGACTTGGCGAAGTCCATCAGAATTTAAAGCAATAATTAAATGACTCCGGAGGACCTTTGCAAGGGATTCGTCTGAATGCCGGAGAAACCCCATTTGGGTATTATTCAATCGAAGGTTTTTCGATTCCTATGAATGCCATTCGAGTTCCGTTTTCTATAATAAAACCCTGTATAATTTCCGGGAAACCCCTTTCGAAAACAGAACGAGATTTCCTCCAAAAATCACTCATACGCCGTGCGGAGCTATTTTTACTTTTGCCTTTTACTACAATTTAAATGCCTTGCCAAAGCTCTGGAAGCCTGAGCTTGAGCAATTTGCAAACTTTGTAAACTCTGCATACGAACACACACACGCTCACACACATACACATGTGCTCAGTGCGCACACACGCAAACAACAAACGCTTACGGGATACTTTAGAGAAAATCACTTAAGCTTCACTTAAACTTCTCAAAGAAACCTGCATGCAAGTCGATCCCAAGGGAAAGGGAGGGAAAGAGAGAGTGGGAGAGACGGCGAAGGGCGCCGACTTTCGGTTGTAAATTCGGACAAAGTTAGGCCAAGAGATTTGTTTGTTTGTCCGTTTCTTTTTGTTTGTCCTTCCCTCCGTCCGTCCGCCCGTCTCTCCATCCATTCGTCGGACTGCACGGCCGATGACTCCGGAGTCGAGTGCGGCACGAGGAAAACTTTTCGGCGAGCCAAGAAACGAGAGAGGGTGAGCGAACAATGGAAGAAGGGAAGCGGCGAAGACTGGGTTTGGTTGGAAGAGATCAACGAACTAATTAAAACAGCATAAAATAAGAAGGCCACGTCCAGCAAAGGTGGCCAACGGAACACAGCGGAAAGGAAATCCGAAACGAAAACACGAAAACAAACCAAGAGAACAATGAATGGGTAGAATGAAGTTAACGGCGAAGGAGTGAAAAATTATTGATCACAATCTTGTAATTAAAGAACGTACAGAAAATAAATTATTAAAGAAATTAAACATTAAAAAAGTATGAATATGGAAAGTTAATAATTACAGAACACAAACAATTAATTTTTGAAGTGAATTAATAATGACTAAATAAATTGGAAAGTTAATTAAATAAAATTACAAATCAAGGATCAAATAAAAATATTTCACAGTACATGCAAATGATTAAATGGAAATTAAATCCAATAATATGAAACTAAGACCAAACTATGACACAACATTAATTTTACTATACATAGAATGAGGGAGACAAGAAATAAGAAAGATAAAGCCAGAAATATATACCGAGTAGTGAAGGAGACTATTTCGTCTGAAAGTCAATAAAGAACTATATGAATGCAGAAATAAAGTCAACGCAAGACTGGGATGGAAATAAACAACATAAAAGAAAGCACAATTTAGTGAACTTAAGTGAAAATAAAAATACGAAACAATGAGCAGGAGAAGAGATAGAGGAAGGAGAGATGGGAAAATGGAGATAAAGAAAGCGGCAGATAGATAGCGGGGAGAGGGGGAGAGAGAGCAGAACAATGCCGAAGCGAGAAAAGATTAGCAATGCGGCAGGTAATGAGTCTGGAAGTACGTGATCAGGACTAAGTTCACTATGCTTGACTGTATTGCCCGACATGTGAATGAATGTGGGTGTGAGTTTGCTGAGATGGTATGTGTCCATCAGTCTGTGAGTTTATGCCCATGTTTTATTTATATTCAGCATCCACTTTATGCGTTCGTCTGGACGAAGGCGGAGGCGACGTCGCGGCCGTTGCTGCGATGGCTGCCGAGGAAAATGGCTTAATTCACACGGAATGGCGAAGTGGAGCAATGGCGGGAGGACGAAATGACGATGGTGAAGCCAGCAGAAGAGCAAAGTGTACGAACCACAACATATGGCGAAAAGACAGAGGGAGGATGGCAAATAGGTGGCAAGAGCAGTGGAAGGAGAAGAGGAGGAGAAAAGGAAATAAAGTGAGGAGCTCAAAAAGTATGTTAAATCCACATTAAAAGATTTCCAAGGAAGGTAGTAAGGCAAGAAGAGTGAGGGAAGGTGATGTGAGGATGAACGAGACGATGAATGAGAGTGTTTGTGTGAGAGAGATAAAGATTGAAGATTAAACAACCTGAATTCCCCGATAAGAGGATGCTCCGTTGATATGGCTCGAGTTCGAGACTTCAAGACGTGGAACCTTGTCGATGTGGCAGAGAGTTCTTCGAGAAAGAAATTTGTTCGAAGGAGAAAAACTCACAAATACAGGAAGCCGCAATAACAAGATAGCAAAAACAATTGATTGAAAATCTAATTAAAATCTTCTTTGATGTTTCTCTCCCGAGGATATGTTTACCTTTCTCTCTCGCTCCAGCTCTCTCTCGAGAATAATTCCTTTTGAGTTCCGGAGAATGCAAAACCTGTCCTTTATGGAACCCGAAATAACACCCCACACAGCAACAATGACAACAATAACAATAACAGCATCGGCAAGGACAAAAGAAGCGACAACAACAATGTCACCAACAACAACAATAACAACCAAAGCAACAATAGCGCGAATAACAAACGCCACAACAATGTTTAATTTCTTAGGCAAACATTTGGACCTACATTTTTCCAGCCCTCAGGTCGACTTGTTGCTCCAGTTATTGTTGCTGTATTGTTGTTGTCGAGGTGGGTGCTGTTGTTTGTATTTTTAACAAATTGCTGTTGGTGCTCGTCGTCATCGACGCCGACTCTGAGCGAGAAGCCACGCCCAGAGGCGATTAAATTGCTGTCCGGGCCACCAGGAGCAAAGCGAAAACAACATCAACATAACAACAACAACAATAACATCGTTCGCTAACACTTTTGCGCAACCTTTGGTCGCCTTCTGGCCATGATCCTCCGGACCCATCAGTGTGAAGCCTCGGGGCATGTTTTTGGTGAAATCGTTGTCGTTGTTATTATTATTGTTGTTGTTTCAGATACAAACACCGTTGATGCGTCGCCGAATGAAACCCGCAAAACCAACTCCACTCCCTCCACCCACAGCCACTGTCGATTTTTCCTTTGGACCACCTTGCTCATGTTCATGTGTGAGTGGGAATTTGCGAGTGTTTGCTTCTGCGGTGGCGTGCTCATGTGTGTCAATGAGTGTGTGTGTGTGTGTGTGCCTTGTGCCACCTGTCTGCGTAGGAAGCAACATATAATTGCTTCGTGTGTTTGTTCTTTTCGACTCCTTTACATGAACTCCCACTCCTCATTTTCTCCCGCCTCTTTTGGAGGATCCTTTCTTAATTTTTTTATATTTGTTATATATATTGCACGTCTTTTAATTTTAGTACATATTTCTAATAGTATTGAAATCTTATATTTTTTTTTATAATTTTTGTTTGTATAATTAATATTAATATCGGGATCTCCATGAACGTTTTTAAAAAATTCCAGAATTTTCTTAAGCTTCCTCCCGTTCACTTTTCAATTTCGCCTTTTTCTTCCCTCTACATGACACAAACACTCACGCAATTATATGGACGGAATTACGAGACTTTTTCAATTCAATTGAAATAAGAGAATGAGATAATGAAATCTCTCAGGTGAGACCGAGGAGAGAAAAATGCGCAAAATTTGCACTTTAATGGAGCGCGTGTCCCGGATCCTGAATCCCGAATCCGGATTCTTCTCGGGTCCCACAGCTCATTTCGGGTGCAACTCACAGTCCCGAGTGAGAGGGAGATAGCAAAAGCCGAAGATCCCACAAGGAGTGAAGGAGAGAGAGAGGGGAAGAGGGAGAAAGAGAGAAAGAGACAAGATGAAAATGAAGATGCAACAAATGCGAATTTATTACGAGCGGGAAATTTATTTAAATCCTTGGACAGTCTTGAAAAGGCGGCGAGTGAGAGAGTATTAGTGCTCACACACACACATCGTAGATGCACATCATGCGAGTGTCTGTGTGCGTGCTCTTAGAGCTCATTTGCATGTTGCATCGTGGCGAAACACATTGAAAGCATTTCGAATGCAAAGGAGAATTTATTAGCCGAGGGGAGTGAGAGCGAGCGCAGAGGACGAAGCTGTGGATTAGAGCGAGGCGAAGCGGGAGTGGAAAGTGGAGAAGGGGAGGGTGGGGTGCTGCAAAAATGGAGATGTTATCCTTGCGGGAGAACCCACGCATTTACATAAGGGGGAAACTCGATGTGAGGAAGGAAAACTCTTTACGAGACCGAGGAATCCACCATGGACGGGAGGAGTTTTATATGAGAGCAGAGTTTTATGTGAGCGGTAGGATTTCGCTCTGTGGGTGTCTAAAAATAGCTCCTTCTTCGCCCCTCCCCGGGCCCAGGAGTGACGGACTCTCAATCAGCTTTCTCGCTCGACTGAGTTTAATTTAAAAGTTTTCATAATTTATCCCACTCTCTCCCTCTCTCTCTCTCTTACTCCTTCTCACTGCTCCGCTTTTGCAGTTTTCATTGTTCGGACCGAGGGCGGCACCATTAACAACAATTCAAATTGCAACAATCACTGCAATTACAATAGCAACGATTGCTACAGCAACATTGCTGCGAAAGTTAATTCAATTGTTGCGAGACTTTGCGAAGAATTATTGAACAATTCGCTTAGGGACGAAGGACGAAAGGGAGCAGCAGTAACAACAAACACGCTAAAATAGTACCAACAAAATTACAAAACTAAAGACAGAGACAGAGGCAGAGACAGACAGTGTGTGAGTGAGAGAACTGCACTGAAGGACGACGAAGATAACGAGAACTCAATCAACGACTGCTGCTGCAACGAGCCATGTTTATTGCAGCAGCAACAAACGTGTGTTGCGTCCTCCTGCTTCTTCTTCTCCTTGTTGTTCTATTGTTCTTAGTCTTCTTCTTCCTAATGCAGTTGCTTCTACCTAGTTCATTGTTGTTGATATTTATTTCATCATGTTGTTGCGGTAGTCGGAGGAGTTGTCGTTCAAAGTGCTGTCAATGTTGGGAATTGTTGCAATCGCATTGCTTTTGTTGTTTCTGTCATTTCTCTCCTTCGTTCTTTCTGTCCTTCACAATCTTTGCTAAATGAAATTTTCTTCTGTGAAACTTTTGTATTTCGTTAGTTAAGCACTGTTGTTGCAGAAAAATTGTCGTTGTCGGTGAGAATTTTGTCGTACTTCAAATATTTCCCATAAAGAAATTCTCGTATCAACTCAAACAAGTTTCACTCTGCGTGAACTAAAAGTAATTAAATAATAGTGAACGATAAATTAATAATATCAAATAAAATAAAATAAAATAAAATAAAATAAAATAATGGAAGCGAATGGAAACGATTCATGTGGAGTGAAATAAAATAAGTAAACAACTAAAAAAATTTAAAAATCTTAGTCAGTATTTTCAAATTTATAAATAAATTACAAAATTTTTCTGCAATATTTTAATTGATAAAAAAGGAATTATTACAATTAGGAACAAAGCTATTCAACAATTATTTCATTAAAACTATGCGAACTATTCATTTGCAGGAAAACAATGAAATGTCCAAAAAAAAAATAATAAAAACACACACAACAATTTCCCAACTACAATTATTTTAAGCTCTCTAAAAATAGGTCTTTAATTACACGAAGGCAAAGGAGAGAAAGAAAGAAAGAAAGAAAGAAAAGGGGGAGAGAGAAGGAAAAGAACAAACATCAAAGAAAATTATTTCCGTATGCACAAAATTAACGTCACACACACACACTCACATCCAGACACGCATGCACACAATTAAACACATGAATGTAGAACAAAAGCTCACACAAACACAGACACATACACATACACACACACACACACACGGGCACACACAGGGAATCCGCGGAACCATTGAGATTCACACATTCATAAAGAGGATCGCGTGCGAGGAGGCCATAAACGACCACCACGACCAACAACAATAACAATCATGACAACAACCACATACGATACAACAACATCGTCGGCAACAACCCAATTGTTACAAAAACAACGCGACAACAACCACAAAGGCCGCTTCAGAACCTGCAGCAATCAGCAGGAGAAGAACAAGGCGATAAAGGGTGAGGTGGGCGATGAAGAGAAGGCGATGGTGGTAAAGGAGGCGGAGATGGTGAGGCAGGGGGGGAAGGAAGAAGAAGAAGGAAAATCTCCCCAACCCACTCACAGCAGGCAAAAGCTTCGAGACTTCTGGCCGAGCGAGAGCGTTAAAAATTCCAACTAAACGAAAAGGCAAACAGAGTAACCGTTTTCTCGCCAGCCCCTGCCTCAACCCCCCGCCGAAGCCACCCCAACCTTCCTCACCTCCCCCTCACTCCACCTTTCTTGAGGTGAAACTCTGAAGGGAAGGAAACAAAAGCTCGTCCTTTCGTCTCGTCGCCCGCTCGTGTTCGGGGGCGAAAGAAAAGCTACAATGGCGTCACTTCCGACGATTGTGGTTCTTTTTGTTGTTGTTGTTTTTGTCATTGTTATTGTTGTCGAGACTGAGGTTATGGTTTTAGTTCTTCTTGTCGACGCCGTGTTCTCCATAAATAAGAGAGAAGTCCGATGACGAAGGGGGTGAGGATGGTGATGAAGAAGAACGAAGAGGAGGAGGGAGCAGGCAGAGAAGTCGCTGAAGAGAAGGAGGAGGAAGAAGTGATGAAGGACGAGGTGCAGGAGGAGGACGGAGAATAAACCTAAATCAAATTGAGGATTCGCGTCGCGCCACCAGAGGACGGAATTAACGTGCGGCAGGTCGGAGACACCTGTTGAGGGAGCGCGCGGTCTCACAGCCGGGCCAGAGATCACAAGAGAGTGATAGAGAGAGCGATAGAGGCGGAAGAGAGTTGGGGAGGCAGACATGAACCGATGTCAGGAGAGAGCAGGAAGTTTCCTGAGGAGACTTCGAGGAATGAGCTTGAGGGGAAGGAGGTGGAGGTAGGGAAAAGGAAGGAGAGTGACGACGATGCCGGGAAAGAGCGAGAGGGACGCTGGTGTTATCGTGGTGAAGGCATGAAATGAGACCGGTGAAGGAGGCCGGAGCGGCGAGCGATTGAACGGCGAGGCCGCGGAGCCATCGGGGCGAAAGTAAAGAAAATAAAGACGTGGCCATTGGCGCATTATTTTTAGGCTCTCGGGCCGCGGCGAACACGACGCCCCCAACAACAATAACAACAACTACAACTACTGCTTGTTGTACAACAACACGAAGACGACGCTGACAACTCTGACGGCGACGACGACCAGGACTTCAAGGTGAAGCCGTTTTAATGACCGCGCTATCGTTCGAAGGGAACCTCATTTCGAATTTCTCTTCCTTTCGCCCTCGCTTCCTCCCCTTCGGGCTCCTGCAGCTGCTTTTATGACTGTTGTCGTCCTTGTAATCCGACGTTCGATTTACGCTTTGTGTTTCGTAGTTATTCGAAATTCGTGGATAGCTTTTTAAAACTTTCCACAGACGTTGGTTTCCCTTCGAATTGCGATCATTCATTTTGTATTTTTAGCTCGGGGCTATTTTCGGAAGTCTTCGAATTCGATAGATTTCGATGTCTGATTTATATTTAGGGCCTTAATTTGGATTTTTATGCCAATGGATTTCGGATATTTTCGATTATTCCTTCAGAGGTGAATTCCTCGAATTTCAAGGATATTTCGGCAGGACGAACTATTCTAATTGAAATGAAAATAATGATTAAATTGAGCCCGCACTTAGATCGAAATTGAAGTCGGCTAAATGCTGGTGGGACTAATATTAGGTCCTTGCGCCGCACACACAAACACACACCCGCCCACGCCCTTCTGCGTGCCCCCGAGGAGCGAGGGGGAAAGTGCTCGCCCGAGCTTTTTCGTATTCAGTTGAAGGTAGTAAAAATAAAAATAATTGTTTTGTTGCCGCACAACAACAACAGCAATTACCAACTATGTGGTGTAGAGGGAATTATATTTTCGGCTCAAAGTAATTGCGAGACAGACAGTGGGAGGGAGAGAGAAGACAATAGGAGGAAGGACAGAGAGAGAGAGGGGGTGGGGGAAACTGATGGCAATTGTCCTTTTACTGCTGTAGTTGCGACGGCTTTGTTGTCGTTTGACAAACATTTGGCAACTCGGTTAAAATGAAACCGCATGCTGCTCTCGTTCCCCCTCTTCCCGTGTGACGTCGCTGTCTGATGCCTTATGTCTATCCAGCTCCCCGTTATGCCCAAAGACAGACGTCCGTTATGTGATCCGTCTCTCCGCCCGAAGTCGCCTCGGCCTTGCGCAAGCTGGGGTTCGTTGTTCGTTGTCTTCGTTATCTGCGGTTAATTTCGGTCTCCGGTTGGCGCTTTCGAGCCAACAACAATCGATTATGCCTCCGGTGAATATACTGTTGTATAAATACACGCCGGATTTATTTAGCTAAATGAGTGTTTTGTGGCTTCCAATTGAAATCAATTGGGCAATGAGTAGGAGTCGAGAGATTTTCAACACAAATCAGCGAACATTTAATAAATTTATGTTTGCACAGCTAATTCAATCATATCGTCATTGTATTCATGTGAATTGTATTTAAAACTCGGCAATTTAAACTATTCGCCCACCGTTGAATATTCATTGAATAATCCACTGTGGAATAATCCGCACACTAACCCTCGTGGAATTGATTGGCCACAGTTTTATTACTAATTCATGTGATGCTTCAAACATTATTGCTGAGAACAAAGGCGAGAGAAAAATAATGAGTGTGGACAAATTAAATTCCAACGGAGATTAGAACGAGAAGGGAATAAACGGACGATATTGCGCCGTGCGTATCTAATTCGAGTACAGCGATTGTCTTCGGCCTTTCTCTCTCTCTCTTCCCTCTCCCTCTCTCTGTGTTGGCGAATAATTATGTGCCGAACAAATACACTTTTGACATTCTCCCAGCGACAGCTCAAAGAGAATTAATGATTGGATTCGAATGGAATTTGAATTTGAATGGCTGGCGAATTCCGGGAATTCACTAATTGAAATCGTTCGCCGCAGACGATGGACAGCAGGCATGGAGGACTAGTTAAGGTTACGGCGCCAGTGCTAGGGTATTAATTGGATTTCGATTGCCCAATCCGAGAATCTTTCGCAAAATTATTGGGTCGCATTAAGTGGATTAAATCGCATGAAGCCACCAGCTGATGGAGATGACTCGAGAGATTTTGTTAAGAATTCCACTCAATCAATCCGTGTGATTATCACATGTCGACTTATTGTTCTCGCTTTAATCCCACGCCTTCTCCTCTCTCTCGGTCTCCCTTTCTCCATAGCTCCCTCTCTTTCTCGCCCCTTTCGGAAATGCAATCCTTGAGATCATAAATCTCGACACACACACATGCGACATTGTTCTCGATCTCGACAACAAAAATTCCCCATTCGCATATAAATTAAAAAGCAAATTTCCTGTAAGTCCCGCCGAGCATCCAGGACCAACAAGTGTGTTGTTCTCGGTATGAGCGAGCGTTGTTCAAATTACAATAACATGAGCTGCACAAACACACACGCGCTGGTTCGAGGAGCCAAGATGGAGCAACATCCAATACACACACAGCCCTATTCCGGATATCCTTTAATGCAATAATTTGTAATTCAATTTTTCTCCAACATGGAATGGAACGGAATGGATCATGAAGTGTTGGGAATTTTGTTTCGAACATTTTCACTCTAATAGCTCTTGTTGCTCCCCTCTCTTCTTCCCCTCTCCCTCTCTAGTATTGGTTTTTGTGCCTTCTGTCTTCAGTCTCTGGGGAAATGGAGGAAAAGGTTTCCTTGTACGAACTTTTCACTAACAACAGAAAATTTCTCGCAAATGATCGACGAGTCGGCCGTTAAACGAAGATGACTCCGCTGGGTTCATGATAGGTGATGTTCAATGGGCCCCGAGTTTTCAGACACAATTCGATGGAGTCCGCAATGGGTTCCTGAGAGAGTCGGGTGCCAAACTTACAGTAGTTCGCCAGGGTGTGATTTTCGTCCCTATGTGTGGTATTTGAGTGTGATTTCTTTCATGTGGACTCACCTGAAAATAAAGAAAACATTTCGATTAGAATGTGATTATTTACTAAGTCTTAGATAACAGACATTTATTTTGAACTATTCGAATAATTTTACTCTATATAAGGGCAACCGCACTTTATCACTTAACTAACCCTCAACTCATTTGCATCGTTTTAACCTCGTTTTCGCACTCTGCTAAATTAGGCTAAAACACGTCACACCCACTTTAATTTGTAATTTTAATCGTTTTTATTATTTTTTGTATTTTTAGTTTAAATTTCGAATTTCATTTTTTTAATTAATTTTAGAGATCTTTATTTTCAACTCTCATTTTTATTTTTAAACCTTCAAATTGTATGTAGTACATATTTGTTCTTCCCTTCTATTTTCTTTTCTTTACATCAATATTCTATTGCTTATTTCCAAAATTATAGCTTGGCCACAAATATTCCGACAATCATCAATTATCCTCCCGATCTATAACAACAACAACTATAATAATGAGACTAAAGAGAGTGGGGAAGAGGGGGGAAAATCCACTCGACAGCAACGAAGAAACTGAAAACGACGCGGACGAACGGTCTTTAACCTGAGTGCGACAGACATTCAGTAGAAGGACAGACGGAGAGGGAGGAAGAGGCAGACAAGGGAGGAGAGCGAGGAGGCCGAAGCGAGGCGAATAGACAGAGGTGGAGAGGCCGACATGTGGCGGCCTAGTGGACAGACGGGAGGAAGTGAGAGTGCCAGGGGCGGAGGGCGGAAAGGGGCGTAGCCGATGTCTGTCCGTGCAGCTGCAATTGCAGTGCTTTCGACGTCGGGCTGAACGCCTAAAAGCAGACAACGGCAGACACGTATTGACAGTTGAACAAACCGTGAAACGACAACAAAAACAACGACGGACATAAGACAAAAGAACAAGCGAGAGCGAGAGAGGGAATGGGGGCGAGAGAAGAAGGCGAAGCAAGAGAAGAAGAGTAGACAATACAATTGGTCGGAGAGAAAGAGAGAGAGAGAGAGAGAGAGAGACAAAGTGGGGAGTTCAGAGCTCCTTCTCTCTGTGCATGTATTTGTACTCGTGCTCGTGTGTGAATGAGTGTTCGGGAACCTGTCCATGAACGAGTATTTGTGTCGTTTTTCTGTGTATGTCTGCGTTTATGGTGGTAATAAAATATTTAAAAATAAATGGACAGCAAAAAGCAGCACAAGAACAACAACGACAGCAACTGCCAATAACAAAATGGGCGATATCAAAGTGAACAACAAAAACGCCAACTCAAGTTTCGTAATGAGGTCAGTGCTTGGCTGACGTCGTCATCCAATCTCTCTATCTGTGTACGCGTGTGTGTGCGTGTCCATGCGTCCATGTGTTTGTTTGCGCTCGTCCGGCACACGTCGATTGACAGGACGAAACTCATGGCGTTTTCCGTTTGCCCTCCATTCATTACACGCGCCGTAATTTAATTTACTCGCAATTCCGGACCTCGCTACCTGTCTCTTTCTTTCTGTCCCTCTCTTCATCACTATCCCTCACTTCCCCCTCTAGCTATCTGTTGCTTCCCTTCTCTTTCTCTTACTCCCCTTTGGTCCGCTCTCTCTCTCTCTATCTCTGTAGGCAAATTTATGGTTCGCATTAAAAAGGATCCGAGAGGACCCAGCGATTGTAGGGCCGAAGGGCAGAGAGGGAGACCCAGAGACAGACAGAACGAGGTGGATATAATTTTACGAGCGATGGCACGTGATTTAGATTGAAAATTCTGGACGACTGGACGGTTAATATTATCCTTAAAAATCCCCGCCTTACTCGGGAGAAGCAGGGCAAAGCGAAAGGTAAAATTTTCACGATATTTTCGGCGCTCGCCATCGCCCCGGGCAAGGTGGACGATGACGAATTATGAGCTGCTGAAATTTAATAAAACTCTAAAATATTTACGGCACCGCCCGAATTCACAGAACGTGATGACTTCGAGACGATTTCACTTGGGAAAATATCAAAATTCAAGAGCGAAGACAGGAGAAAGGGGGGAGGTAACTCTCAAGTAAATCGCAAGATTGCGATGAGTTCCGACATCAATTTCCATCACGTGCCGATTTATTATCAGATGCAGGTTTCGGAACTCCTTTTACTGGCGCATGTTCATAAAATCCTAATGGGAGCCATCGCAAATACTCCTCTAACTTTTCCGCGATTTCTCCTCAGTGACTTCGTAATCGTCTCCTAACTTTGAACGACTCTGCAGTTCTCCGTTTTAATCACCATCCCCGTCGTTTCAATCACTATCATCATCGTCCTCCTGCCTCCACAACTCAAACAGTCGAACGCGATTTTAATGAAAAAAAGGAACACGTGGAATGCACTGTGTGATTAACAATTTTCCATAATCACTCCTCTTACGGCGACTTTAATCCTTCGCATTTCCGTCGTCGTTCGACGTGGCGAGCGACAGACATGTGGAAGTCTGTCCTTGCGGAATATTTAACAGCCTGCTGTTCGCAGTTTTAAGTGCTGGTTGGGGAGAGGATTTAAGGACTCAGCGAGGATAATACTCGAGGAGACTTCGTGGGTGTCGCTGATGCTGCAGCCGATCGTGGTGATGGATGCTGGTTCTGTGTTTTTGCTAGTATGGCTTGTTAGTGAGGCTTTCGTTGTTGCCAATGATGTTGCCATGATGATAATGATCATGTTGCCTTCTCTATTAAATTCGACCTTAACGTTTCTTCGAATTTCAAACTAAGTTCCATCGCGGAAGCCGCTCTTCTTCTTCCCTCTTCTCTGCACACTCAATTTCTTTTCCTCTTCTTTCCTCGTCCAACTCCTCTCGAACTCGTGTCAGAAGCTCCTCTTTAAAGTCACTATCTGTTTCTTTTCGCCTTCAAACTTTGACTTTTCCAGCTCTCTTCTCTCGTTTTCTTTCCTATTCTATATCTCTGGCTCCTTCCCTTTCTCTCCCCCACTGCTCTCATGATGGATTTGAAGTTATTTTCGCTAAGAATCTTTTAATTTACTTTGAGCCTGGTGGAATGGAGAACACGAGAGGCGAGAGCACAAGAGAAAAGATAATGAAATCAGTCGAAAGACGGAAAGACTAAGCTGTGGAAATAACATTTCGCAGATTCTTAGAAATAATACATAATTCCTTTAGGAAAAATTTAAACCACTAATTTTTAGAAACAGCATTTCCCTCTCCCCCTGCTTTATGCTTTCAAGTTTCGCCTCGGGCAGTTTACGAGTTGTTTGCGCGAATCCTGACAGGACAATCAGGATGCAGTAGAGTGGAGGAGGGATGGGAGTAGAAGAAGTGGAGACGGAGAGAAGGATCGGGGCCAAGTAAGAGTAGAATCTGCAGAAGAGCAGCGTCAGCTACTGCAGTTTGGCTGAGAGCGAAATAACTTCTTGATTCCCGGGAGAGAATAGGAGAACGATGCCGAGATATGAAGAGGCAAAGGACTATGGGAAAGACATGGCAAAGAAATCCAGCTGAGCTGATGCTAGGGGAAATCGAGTTGAAAGAAGCGGGAGAAATTCTTATCTCTGCAAGGTTGCTTCGGAAATAAATGTCCAGAACTGCGAAGTTTTCTCCCCATACTTTCTCTGACTCTTCCTGGTTCCTCTCGCTCCGCCTTTGGTTCTAATGACGACTGCCTCTCTCTCTATCTCTCTGTCTCACTTCGATGTCCTCGATCAGGACACGAGCTTCTCAAGGAACTCAAGGATCCTCCCGCCCTCGCCACGGTTGAACCGTCCGCTCGTGTGCTCCGTTGCCATTGGCGACGACGCCAACGTTGGCGGCATCATCAGTGCTGCCAACGCTTCGAAATCGCCCTCGGAGCAGCAACAAAATTCAATGAACAGCAAACTTATGGCAATAACAACATCAACCACAAAATAACATTAACAAAAGTAAATAAATAATAGGGGTGAAAATGTTTGTTGTACAAAAAGCAACAACAAGAAAATATGTATCAATAAGAATAAGAACAAGACAAGACAGAAAAACAAGAGCTAAATATTAATCTCTGTGATGCTGTGATTTTCTGCTTTTCTTCTTTCTTGTTGCTCTTCGTGTATTGCTTATATATAGTATTTTATTGTTGTTGTTGTTCTTCTAGTGGACTCATTGTTCGATACATCAAAATAATACTGATGTCATTAGTTGTAGATGTTTTCTTTGTTTCTTCCTATTCAACGAAATAATTATGATAATTAATTAAATAATTAAAATTATTAATTTTCTATGAACATTTCGAAAATTCTTAGAAAAGTATGAAATGCCTATGAAGAAAATAAATTATTTTTTGATAAAATTATTTACTTTTCATAAAATTATGAAGTTTTCACAAAATTTTTTTGTATGAAATAATGAATTTTCTATGAAAATTATACATTTTTGCAACTACGCATTTTCTACGAAGGTAGAAAGTTAATGGATTAAAGTGAATCCAAAAACCCCATGGAACAACAACAACAATTATCAAACATCATCCACCAATTGCATTTGGAGAAGAAAGCACAATATTTTCGTGTCCTCATGTCCTGTCGTGTCCTGTTTCTTCTCGCCTTGTGTCGCTCCCGATTTGGCTGCAGGACATGTTTTTGTTTTCGACAGGATATGCAAAAGTTTTGCACGAAAAAAAAATCGGAAAAACAAATCAGAACAAAGGAAAATAGAGAATTTTAAAAAGCAACGAACAGAAGAATAAAAACAAAAATAATTGTCAGGAGAAGTGTCAGAAAGAAAACAACAGGAAGTTGAGTGAAGTAGAAGAAGCAGGGCGGAGCAGGCCAAGAGGGAGAAAGGAAGAGAGAGGGAGAGAGAAAGAAAGAAAGAAAGATAAGAACAGGTCGAATGAGTGTGGAAAGAGAAATAAAGTCTGATACGAGAAAATGCAAACCAGGAGTTGAACCAGAAAATGGTGAGAGAAGAATGAGAGAGAGATAGTGCAACGGAAAGAGAGCGACAAGAAAAATGGGAATCTGAAGTTTGCGAATTGAAGTGGAAAACTTTTCAAAATACTTGCGGTGTTTTAAGGAACAAGAGGGAGTTGAAGAACAAAATGAGGAAAATCTCTCCGAGGCAGAATAAGAAGTGGCACACTAGAACATCAGATGGGGCAGGTCTGCGGAAGAAGAAGAAGCATAAAACTCCAAGAAGAACAAGAAGAGCCGTGGCAGAAGAAGCAAAGGCTCGGAAGAACCTTGTGGAAAAGAACTACGATGATGATGAAGGAGCAGATGATGAGAAGATTATGAGCAGTCCAAGAGGGAATAGAAACAGCAATAACTCAAGTCGCAAATAAATAGAGTCGCGAAGTTTTCCAAGGAAATGCATAAATTTTCCAAGTCTTTGGGGAACCGACCTGTCTCTGCCCATTCAAGGAAGGCTACTGCGGAATCGGATGAAATTGGAGAGGACAACACTAGCCAACAACAACAACAGCAACAATTCCCCAACAACAACCTCGCCAGAAGATCTCAAGCCGGAAGAAGTCCTCAAAGCCCTCCGGAGACCCGGCGAATTCGTGTCAGACCCCGGAAAATCCCCCAAAAATAATCCCCAACCCCTGCGCCTTATCTAAACGAAGCGAAATCATTTTCATTCTCCTACGTCTACGTGTTGATTTGTGTGCCTTTTGCTTCCGCCGACGACGCTGCCCAGGAATCCGGCTGCTCCTCGACGCCTCCTCGCTTGCCCCAAAAACCCACCGCCCTGCAAGCCCCGCCCCCATCCTCCGCCCATCCCAGCCCTCGAGCTTAGGCATCGGTTACAGCGAAATTTCGAAGGACTCCGACCGTGTCTTCCTTCCATTCATACATCCGAGAGTGTAGAGAGAGAGGGCAGTAGTGTGTCACGGCGGGACAGAGAGAGAGAGGGAGAGAGAGACAAACCCGACTGACGACAGCGTCGGGCCGACCTCGTTACGGGCCAGAGGTCGAGCGACGTGCGGAGGCTTCGCAAAACCCCGCCCGAAGGTGTGAGCGACGGAGACGCGGCCGTCGTCATCGTCGCCGATGTCTGCGGGGGACAGGGAGAGAGTCTGAAGCAGGGGGAGAGGGCCAGGGGGGAGTCGTGTGGGCCATCAACAGTTTCGTTTCTTGTTGGCGGGCTGCTCTCGGTCGGATTTCGAGATAAATTCGCAGCCTTGTCTTGTCTTTCGTTGACTTTCGCGACGAGCGCGGCGAGGGGCGGGACCGGGTGGGTCGTGGGCCTCCCGGCGGGGTCCTCGACGGTGCTTGCGGTGCGAAGGAGACGGGAGAGGAAGAGCGGGCTTTTGGCATGGCTTGGCTTGGCTGACGAAGGTGGGTCGCGCCTGCCAATTTTCTTTACCTTCTCGAGTATTTATTTTCCCAGCTCGACGGCACGTTTTGTGTTTTGTTGTTGTCGATGTTATTGTTGTTATTGTTGTTTTCGTTCCTATATGGAGCTTTTTTGTTATTGTATTGTCGGAGGATATTTCTGGTGGTGGTTGTTTTCGTTGTTGTTGTTGTTGGCGAAAGTTGTTCGTTGTTAGTTTAACAACATTTCTATTTTTAGCAGCAAAATAATTTAACGCCATTTCTCCAACACGCTCTCCTTCGCTCACTCTATCTCTCTCTCTCTCTCTCTCGCTCTCAGCTCCGTCTGGCTCTGACTCGCTCTCTTCTCGCTGTCATTTTTGTGCGTTTCCCGTAAATGAATTGTTGTTGTTCTCGTTTGATATCTCGTTCTGCATGTTGTTTCTTGATTTTGTTGTTACACTCCTGCTGTCTCTCTCTCTCTATCTTGGTTTCTGTTTCTACAGATGTCTCCCTCTAACTATGTCTACCTCTCTTTCACTCTCTGTGTCGCTGTTTGTTGGCTCTTTCGGGTTTTTTAGGTTAACAACTTTTCGTATGGATTTTTGACTTTCCTTCTGAGTGGGTGGAACGCACAAACACACGCACACACACATACGCAGGGGCGTGGTCGTCCTGTCCGCGTCCTCGTCGTTCTCGCTGTCGTCCTCGAGCTTTGGCGTGTGCACAAATTGCGCCTCATTTCTTTTTATGTCGCCTGCCATTTTGGCCATTTACCTTTTTTCGCCTTTCCAACACTCTTCATCTCTCCCACTTTGACTCTCTCTCTCTCGTTCTATCTCTTTCCCTCACTTTATGCTCACCAACGTCCCCCTGGTCCTCGTGGCTTCGGCTTTGATGACGCACTTCCTTGTTGGCTAATGAATATGTATTTAAATTAATCTCTCGCTGTTTTCTCCTCTTATTCTCTCTCTCTCTCTCTCCTCTTTGTCCCTCGTTTATTCTCTCTCGATATTTATTCTTTGCGCTCTGTTTTTATTTTCGGGAACCGAACGGGACTCGTAATTTCATTAGGAAGGCTTAAAACTGTAATCCTCGGTAATGGCCGTGGATCTGGCCAACAAAGAAGCAGCTGTTGACAATTTCCTTCCTGCCCGCAGTTGGACCTCGATTTTAAACTTAAACTGAAAATTCTCCGCATTGAAATTCCATAAAAGGATCTTCGCGTTTTCCGAAAAATTAAAATTTCTCTCAGATTTTTCACATCTCCTCTATTTTTCCCTTTTATTGAAAGTTTCACTGTAGGACTCGATATGATGGAGTCCTGTATTATGATATTAACAAAAATTCTCTATATTTTCCCACCTGTTGTTTATTTTCCCCGAAAACTTTTTCGCTCAATTTAACGTAAAATGTTCTCAAATGCAATTATGATCCAATAGAGAGAATGAAAAGTTGAATGGAAAGAGCACAAAATAATACCCTAGAAAAATTATGATTAACTCCAAATGAAAAAGGGAGACAAAGAAACAAAACTCCCGCAACAAAGTGGAGGCAAAGGCAAAAAACTAAGGACAATAATTGGAAGTTGTGAAAAAAACACGAGAACGTCGATGATTGTAATATATAGAAAAGGGCCCGAGTACAGACAGAGAGCACATCTTTCCCCCTTTCTCTCTCTCTTGTCCACTCCATGGACGGCACAACCTCCGGTGAACTACGCTTACAACAGAGGGTAGAAAGGAAACAAAAAATATGAAAAAATAACACAAAACATTCAGTTCCATGGGGGAAAGAGAAACTGCAGGAAAAAACGACGAAGACAAGAAGACAGCAACAAAACGGCAATGGACAAAACGACAACAACAATAAACTAAACAATAACAACAATGGAAACAACAAGTAGATAAAAAAACAGCAAAAAACAGCAACAAAGAATAGTCTAAACAACAACAATACGTCCGTCTGTCTGTCCGTCCGTCCGTCCGTCCTGGGCCGATTGTCGCAATCTCCCGCCTCCCACCGCAGCCCACCTGGGAGGGAGGCCAGCTCAAATTATATCAAGAGAGCAGCAGGGGGACAGAGACAGAAGAGGTGCGAGAGAGCGAACGAGCAACGGATGCCGACAGGAGGAATAATAACAATAAATAAAATAATAATAGTAACAAAGTAGCAACAAGGCAAGTCCACGTCGTACGGCGGCGCTGAACGACGAGACGTGTGAGAGAGATGAGAGAGTGCGAGCGAGACGCCTCCTGCTTCGCCCTTGTCCTGGACAGAACAACGAGTGACCGAGAGTCGTCGGCCGGTGTGAAGTGAATTTAGGCGCTGAGTTTTGGCGTTTGTCGAGGAGCGCAGAAAAATGCCTCGCCGCTGCAAAGTATGCAAGAAAATAGAAATAAAAACGCCGAAAGGGGGCGTGGACGGGTGGGGGACGGGACGGGGACAGCAACGACAACAGCAATAATAATGACGGAACGCAATTATTTTGTATCTGGAGAAAATTAGACAGAGAAACAGAGGAAAGGGTGGGGTGTCAGAAATAGAGAAGGAGATGAGAAAAAGAGAGAGAGACAAAGGGAAAGAATGAATGGTAGAATCGCAGAGCGCTCCTCGAACGAATGGACAAGGAGAGACAGAGGGGACAGAGAGCAACAAATAACAGTGAAAGGATGAGCGAAAGAGAGATCGAGCGGGAGAAAAGGACGGAGCGAGTCCGACAGGAGCCTCCAGGACCAGGCGCGAAGGTCGTCCATGAGGAGACAGAGGGAGAGAAAACAACGATGGGGAAAATAAAATACCAGAAAATAAACTCTCGGCTCTGACGTCAAGCGGAAATTTGCTCAATAGACGATGGTAATGTTGTTGTTGTTGTTGTTGCTTCTACTGTTGTTGTTATTTTTATTCCCGCTATTGTTGTTTCTATTATCGTTGTTGTTGTTGTTTCCATTGTTATAATTGTTGTTATTGTCTTCTTGTTGCTCTTCTCCACGTTGTTGCAGTCATTATTCTTGGTCTTACTACAGTCGTTTTTGTCATTCTTGTAGTCGTTTCCTTTTTGTTCTTGTTATTGATGTTATTGATGTTATTATTATTGTTGTTGTTGCCTTTGTGGTTCTCATTATTGTTGTCGTTCCTTCAGTGAGTGTTCTTGCTGTTCATGGCCGACTCGAGCCTAGAGCTTGAAGCGAGCGGACGATTGAACATTGTCATTGAAGAAGACATGGATATGGACATGGGCATAGACAGGACATCGACATGGACAGGACAATGCCGAGGGACGACAATAGCGGAAAATAGGAAAACACAAACAAACACATCCGAGAGCAGAAATAACGAACTTCGACCCTGTTGTAGTTGGAGAACAACATATTAGGTGAGAACCAAATGAAAATGAAATAAAATAAATGATGAGAAATTAAAATGTGATTTTTGAGATTCGGAAAATCTTTTCCATTGTGTCTTCTTCAACTGAAGTGTTTTTTGTTGTTTTTTCTCCTTACTTCGGACCCTAGTTCATCCACTCTATCTCTCTTTCTTTCTCTCTCAATTAAAATGAGGTTGGTGGAAGAATTTCCATTGCTTCTGACGAATTCAATTCATACTTTTGGGATTTTCAACATTAAATCACTCTCAGTCCACAGTTAAGGAGAGATTATATTGAGAACGAAATAAAGAGAAGAGATAGAGAGACAGAGAATGATTCAATTAAAAGCTTTTTAATCATTTATGTCCACAATTAGTCGACTCCGAGGACTATTTTCCCCCGATGCTGAGATGATGAGTGAAATGCATGAAGTTCTTTCCAGGCGTTCGAATTCGATTCGGTAAATTTTTAATGCTTCGCTCTCTATTGATATTATTATTGCTCGGAATTTCACATGATTGAATTCGACAAACACGAACACATGCAAACAAGTGCATTTGGACGACGCTCGTTCAATTAGCAAATTGTTGCAGCATACCTCCAGGCGCTGCCGCAATATTTGACTATTGACTCGCCGCCATGTGTTTGCATACTTGGGGCGCTGCCGATGAAATCAACAGGAAGGAGACCAAACAGATCGATGGACAAAGGAAGCCGAGGCCGGCCAAGTGGAAACCTCGAATCTTCTCGTTTCCGATACAGGAATTCAATCAGGCTAAAATTTCGCATTCAGAGCAAAAGTTCCAGCCCCTCACTAACACACGCTCGACCACGAACACACACGCACGCAAACTCCTCCCACACGCCCACCGGACGAGGCAGCATTTTCGATTACATTCGCTAATGGCGGCCATTAACGTAATTGAAGTCGGCTAAAAATAAATCATTATTTAATTCTAACCAATAATTTCGCTTCTCGTCGCCCGACGTCATCGCCATCGTCGTCGGTTCCGCCTTGTGTCTTGCTCGTGTCTTTCTTCTGTTCTCCTCCTCTCTCTCTCTCTATTTTTCTGTCCCTTTCTCTCTCTGGTGCGGCTGCTCGTCGTTTAGCGTTCGAAAGCTTTATCGACTTCACACTGCATAAAATTTTCGCACTGCGAATTCGCAGCAATTATTTATGGACTGCTTCTCACGCTGTTTCTTCGTTCTCTCTTCACTCACTTCCTCTTCACTCTCATCTTTTCTCTCCTTCTCTTCCCTCTTCTTCCCTTTTTCTGCTCCTCTCTCTCTCACTCTTCAGTCCCACCTCCCGCAGTCTTGATTCTCAATTCATTTACATTTACATTTGTGCTTCTTTCGACCCTCTGGGCTCGACGTTTGCCACCAGGGCTCTGCTGGGACCGTTCTAGCATACACTTCCATCTTTCTCCTCACTATGTTCTCTCTCCCTCCACTCCCTCTCTCCCTTGCTCACCACTATTGGGTTGACTTCCCGCAACCAACGGTTTTCCACCGTGAGCCAACTTCTCACCTCGCCACTTGCTCCGCTCCTCCTTATACTTAAACGGTTTCCTCCACTTCGGACTCGTTCTCTTTTCATCTCTCTTCATCTTCTGGTCTCATCTAACCCATCTTCTCTCCTTTCCCGCCCCTCCTTCGGTTGGTTCTCTCTAGGTTTTTCGTCTAATTACGTGGCATATTTTTCGGCGTGTTTACACCATGGGTCCACTCGACACCCTGATCATCATCATCATTGCTATTATCGTCATCAACGTTGTTATCGTCATTGTAGTCATCATTATCGTCATTGTAATCATCAGGAGCACCACCGTCACCGCCGTCGTCATCGTCGACAGAGCCGGAAATTGCTTTCATGTTGTGTGAGCGCGCTTAGTTTTTAGCTGTTCTCGCTTCCACCCTTCGGTTGGCCGCACCAAGTACAGCAACAACAACAACAAAGTTGTCAACAACAACAAGAAAACCAACATCAAAACCAACACCAACCAAACCAACAACAATATCGCAACCATCAACAACAGAACCAACAACAACTTGAAGCAGGTCGGAAAAATTGCAGTGCACGTCATTGACGAACTAGGTTACAGCGTGGACATGTCTGTCTGTCTGTCTGTCTGTCTATCTGTTCGGCGGTCTGTCTGTCTGTCCATCAGTCAGTCTATCTGTCTGTCTGTCTGTCTGTCTCTCCAACACATGTTGGGCTGTCCTTTTATAATTAGTCCATCCGTCCCCTTGCTCGTGGTGTGTCCTTTTGTCGTTTGGTCTCTCGGTCTGAGCGTGCGTCCGTTTCTAGAATAATTTGTTGGTCCGACAATCTCTCTCTCCGTCTCCTCCTCCTCTCTTTCCATCTCTGTCTCGACATGTTTATCGCTTGACTCTCCACGTATGACCTTTCTGTCTGTGAGGATTCCTTCCAAGTGTGCGAATGCGACTCGGTTGATGGACGGAAGGAGGGAGAAGGGGTTGCTGAAGGGGGCGTGGTCGAGGGTTGGGCTGGGTTGGGCTGGGTTGGGACTAGGCTAAGGGTTGCTTGATCCCTCTGTCCGTAGGTGATTTCCATCTACATGTGTGTGTGTTTTGTAAATTTCCATGCTTATTTATAACTTTTATGGAAATATTATTTTGGTCGTTGATTTAATGATGAATATCATCATCAGCAACAAAAACAACAACAACAAACCACTCGACAGTTATAGTTATACGTCAACAAAAACCACAACAACAACAACAACTATAACAATAACAATACAAATGCCATTGACAACAACAATGCGAGCTATAATAACAACGTCAACAACAACAAGAAGAAATGAAACAAGCAGAATTTACCAACAATAAAAACAATTTCTCTAACTGAAGAATCTCCATAAAAACAAAGTACGACAACAACAACAACACTTTGATCAACCCACAACGAAAACATGGAAAATTAATACGAAATTCTCTCTCTCTCTCTGTCCGAATCGGTTGTTTGGCTTTTGTTTTTCCCTTTGAAAACGAACCCAAATTAATCAAACATTTTAATTAACTTTATGCAGATTTTCCAGGGCATCATGAGAAGAGAAGCAAATGATGAAAACGTGCAAAATTTGGTTCCCAGAAAAGATGGAAGGTTCTGTAAAAATCGACAATCGAAAACTCTTGAATTCTAGAAAATAATTTAGAGAACTAAAAAAATATTTGACTTCAATCACCGATCGATTTTTAATGAACATTTCCAAGAAATTGTGCTATTCTATTTCATGTGACTATTCCATACACGGAAATGAAATATGAATTCTCCATGTCGCAGATAAGCTCGCACTTTCCAAGAAGCCTTGAAGGGAACATAAAAATATCCAATCAAACATGGAAATCAACTCCCACTTCCCCATCTGGCCATCAACCTCCGAATACAAGTTCAACTGGGATCACATCTGGCCATAACACCTCGATTGAGAACTCCCCGAACACACACAGACACGCGTTCGTGTGTATGTAATGGCGAATTCCACAAATCCTCCTCCGAAATGAACTTCATGCATTCATCGGAGCGGAAATAGAATTCTCAGAAGAAAGAAAGAAGAACGAGCATCGCACTCGAAGTGAGTAAAAAGGCTTATGTCTGCGAGTTTCGAGGAAAATCATTCGTTGCCCTCGACATTCGACATTCGACAAGCGCACACGCCCCTTGACCCTCCCTCACGCCCCTCGAACCCCCCACACGCACCTTCGACTCCCCCGGTCTCCACGAGAGCCACGACCTGCCCAAGGACCTCGAGTCACGCGCCACTCCGACAAGAAATGCACAATCTCGAGGAGATTCTCTTATTCGGAGGGAGACCGCAAGGGGCAGGGACACCCCATGAGCCAGGGAGAGTGGGAGCGGGCAGAAGTCACCTGGAGAAAGACGAGACTCGTCTCGATTCGATTCCCAGGCCGCCCGCCGACCCTCATCGTCGGATGCTAATAACCTCAATGACGCCTCGTCAGCTAAACTGTCGCCACTCACTTCAAACTGCTCCAAGCCAGCCGCAGCGGGCGACTTCCCTCCCTCGTTCTTTCTCCCTCCAACTCACTGACTCGGCAATGTGTGGGTGTCCGTGTCGAAAACCGCCAAAAGACCCACCTGCATTTGAATGTAAATGAGAGCAGGCATCAAGCACGAGGGAGGCAAAATAAAACAGATCTGACACACGGGGAAGCAAGATGAAAATATTGTGAGAAAAAGAATACAACGCAAAAAAATAATAAGAAAAATGAAATCACAAAAACTGTTATGAAAATAAAATGACAAACAATAATATTAAAAATAAAGGCCAAACCATTAAAATGTGAAATAAAACAAAATAAATGAATGAAAATGTCTCAAAAATAAAATGAAAACTAAAATAAGCCAGAATAATAATACGAAAACAAAGGTTCGATAATGTAAATAATAATATGAAAAAAGTGAAAAATAATGGAAAATATAAAATCGCACAACAAAAATGAAAGTAAAAACTAAATGGAAAATAAAATGAAAAATGACGAGCGACAATAAAGAAGAAAGTACGAACACAAAAATGTGAAAGCTTTTTATCACACATGACGAAGGGCGACGTTGTTCATTCGCCCCAGCATCAGCTCCAACTCGAGTGGCAGGCAGCACCCTTTGGGGACCTCTCAGCGACAGCCGGGGTCGTCGCATCGCCCCATCGTCGCGACGGCGACTCCTCCGCCTCGGCTCGTCTGGGCCTCGACGTCGCCGCGGTTGTCATCTCGACCGAGGGTCTGCTCGAGTGCTAACCGTCTGCTAACTGTAAAGGTAATTGCTTCAATGGCACCGCACTTGCCGAACCGGCTTCGCCCGCCGCCCAACCCCGAAGT
Source organism: Coelopa frigida (assembly GCA_017309665.1). Lineage (NCBI taxonomy): Eukaryota > Metazoa > Arthropoda > Insecta > Diptera > Coelopidae > Coelopa > Coelopa frigida. The sequence continues at coordinate 598,553 of CM029562.1, forward strand.
CACCCCGCCCCTGACCCTCGATCGCCCCAGCCGCTCCTGGTGGGGAAGTAGGCAATTTCTCGTTTAAATGAAATCGTCTTGAACGGGGCGTTTCTGAGTGGAGTGGCAACGCCGCACTCGTCTCCACTTGTCTACTGGCGTCCTCTCCATCGGTCGCCCTCGTTGCCGGGTCGTGGGGCGTGGTCTGCGACAGAGACGATGGAGGGTCTCTCGAGAACTCTGATTAAGTGTGGCCCGAGTGCGTTGTGGCGAATGTGCGGGGGGAATCTTCGGTCCCAGGACGAGTTTCCGCCCTAATAACTATTTTCTTTGGGTTCGACTCAGGCAGCCAGCCTAGGCGGACGTTGGCTCATTAGAGCAGCGGACCCCAAATCAGGGAGGGACCGAACGCTCTTTGATCTTTCGCCATCACGAAATGTCAGTCAAGTTTGTCGTCCGAATGTTCGGAGGATCCGTCCGAGAAAACTTCGGCTCAGCCTTGGTTAATTGAATTTGATTTTCTCATTCTCACTTGACTCGTTCGCTTCACTTCGGTACACAAAATGAATTTCTCGAATCCCAAAAGTATGCGACGGTAGATAAGAGGAGAGGAGATGAAGGCGGGGGAGGAGGAGACGAAAAAATTGAGTGAAAAGAGTGAAAGAGAAAGCCAATTGCTGCCTCGAGACACCATGTCCAGAGCAACAGAAACAACAATGAAGACGAACACATGCAATGGGCACACTCACTCACACACGCAAAGATGTTCAACTTCCGCCTGTGGCCATTATGTCGGCATTTCCTGCCATTTTTCCTTCTGAGCGCATTGTTGCAGAAAAGAAAGAGATGCCAACAACAAGCACGACCACTACAGCAATGAGAGCGAAATGGAGAACCGGAAACACTTGCACACAAATGCACGCGTCGTCCGCTGCACGCACACACCAACACATCGACACACACACACACACACACACACGCAGAGACTCTCGTGCAGACGCAATTAATTTGTATTTAATGCCAGAGTTCAAGAGGACCGACTGGAAAAACGATTCTGGCAGTGGAAAATTTTCGACTGACGTCTCCGCTTCTTTCGATGTTGCTCTGGCTCTCAATCCCCCACTCTCTCTCACTCTTTTCTCTATCTCTCTCGCTCTCTCACTTAAGATCACTTCATCTCGCCCTTGTCCGTTGTTCTTCTCGCTCTTGTTGGTGTGTGATTATTGCTGCTTCTATTTCGAAAATCAACTTCGAAATTCACCGCAAACAAAAATATCCTTCGACGCCGCAGGACACGCGGCGGCCGTGGTCCTGGCTTAATTTCCAATATCCTATCAATCACAACTTCCCACAACAAAATCAATCCCGAGACCGGAGCAACAACAACAACAACAACAACGACGTGGGTTTGGGCGAAATTTTCGAATATTTCGAAGCTTCCGACAAGTGACGACGAGAGGAGACGACGAGCTGCAGGACGGACGATGGTCGAAAATTGAAACAGGAAATTCTGTGTTTTTGATTGGGCATCGATTGGTTCATCCTTTTGTTGTTGTTATTGTTGTAATTGTAGTATAAGTTGTTGCAATGGCTGTTGTTTATAATCCCAATGAGTGTTATTGTTGTTGATCTAATATTTGTTGGGATTTTCGGAATTTATCTGTCTGTCTGTCGGTCGGTAGGGTCTCTCTCTGTTTATCTGGCTGTCCGTCTTTATCCGCCTCGACCTCTGTTGACTGTTTGAGAAGTGGTTGATGGTATTAATGGTGATGTTGTAGTAGTTGTTGTTGTTGTTCCTCTTTCTGTTGGTGATCAGGAAGTTGCCGTTGTTATGGGTTCTCTCCCCTGGCATCTCAACTGTTGCCCTGTTTGTAAACGCTTCCGAATTCGAGAACAAAGTGTTGCAAACTCCCCCGAAAGTTGCAGCCAGTGCTGCCACCTCTCGACATTTTCGACACGAAAACTTGTCGGTGGAACGGAAGGAAGGAAATGTTGAGACCGAGCATGAGAACGAAACCAACCACAGGTCAAAGTTTGAGTGATTGGGGGAAAATTTCAACGAAGGGTTTTCATTTAATTACAGAATTATCTCCAGGAAACTCACTCTCTCTGTCTATTTCTATTTCACTCTCATTCTAGTCGAAGTAAATTCAACCTTTTGGTTAAAAACTTCCGGAATATATTTTCACGCTCCAAAAAGTATGCTGCATATTCAAGAGATGGAAAGAAAAATACAAAAGTTTTCGGTTCTCAAATGTTCATCAACTTCATTTGAATTAATATGATTATCCATGCGTAGGAATCGAGGGCACATATGTGTAGGCGTTCGATGGATTTTTTCCGGCTGTTGCCAAAATATTTTCCCGCAGGTCGTCCAACTCGCTTTCAGCCACTCCACTCCGATCTTTTCTCCACTGTTATTTCTACTCCCTTCAGCAAATACAAATTGTTGCATAATGTTTGGCGATTGGAAAATATTTTCACTGAACATCAGTCGTGAACTCGTGTTACAATATCTACGGCAACATTGAAATCACCAACGATTCCAGCCAACGATTTTCTCTCCTTCTCATTCATTCATTCATTCATTCACTCTATCATCTGTGATTTTTGCAGCCGTGGGCAACAGGCAATCGTGCAGTCATTTTAACTTGCAACACGACCTTTCTTCCTCCTCTTCAGCTTCGCGATACTCGACAGGTTTCTCCAGTCAGCCATTCACACAACTATTTATCTGTCTGTCCAGCCCTATAGCTGTCTGTATAGCGGGATTCTCTGCCTAGCGTTCTTCGCTTTTCTGTCACTGTCACTCAGTCTCATTCTCTCTGTGTCGCTGTCTCTTCGGTCTATCCACCAGCTGTCTGTCTCTCTGCCTTCCGTGCGTCTGTCCGGCGACCGAGCCGAGTGGTCAGAGAGATCGGGGACTTAGTTTGGATTGGCAGCCTATTACGTTAAAGCCAATCCAGCGTCGACGATGCGATTTACACTCGCGCCCCCCTGCATCCGACACTCCGGCAGCAGCGACGCCGACTCCCGACCTACGCCCACTGTTCCCCAGCTCAACCCGGCTGCCTCTAGTCCTGGATCTGACCACAACCGGCCACCGTCCGATTCTCTGTCTAGCCGTCAGACTTCTGTCGATCCCTCGGCCCCTTCATTCTATCTTCCTCATCCTCCCCCTCGTTCTCTGGTGACGAACTTAATCCGTGCTAAGAACAACGGCAACAACAACTATATCTCCCCCCTCTTCCTCTCCCTGGGCTTTGGTTTTTCCCTCAACTTTGTCCCTCTTCACAACTGCGCATTCCTCCCTTACTTCTCCTCTCGCTCGCTTTTGCTAGCAAATGAGGTGATTTCTCTTCATCCCGGGTGGCCGGGGAGGTGTCGAGGTTAAAACTCCAGGTGGTTGTTTTGTTGCTTTCGTTTTTAATGGAAGAGGAGGAGAGCGAAAAGGAGAGAGAGAGAGCGATAGTGAAAGGGGGATTAAGGAGAGAGATAGAGTGAAAAGGTAGATGAGGGAGTGATTGGAAGTGCGAAAGAAATAAAACGAGTTGCCAGTTGGAGTGGAAACAACAGCAGCAACAACATCGACAACTACAGCAACAACGAGGACGACGACGACGACACCTCAACAAATCAGCAACAAAATAAATTCGTTTTTGCAGGCATTCATTTTGCACCGAGGCCACGTTGCCTTGGCCAGAACGAGACAGATGGAATGGGGTGGGCGTGGTTGGGGGCAGAAGGGAAGTCGTTCAATGAAGTGACGGAAGCGGAACACGTTAATGGAGTTGTTGTGTTACGTTTCGTATGGCTTTTTTATTATTTTTGCCCTTTGGCTGGCTTTATTTGGATTTGATTTGATTTTATCGCTCGCTTATTTTTAGCTCATTTTATTTGCGAACCGACGCAACCTTAATTTTATTCTCGCAGTTGTCGTTGGTTGTAGTTTTGTTGTTTTTGTGGTTGTTGTCGTGATTGTTGTTGTTGTTGTTTTTGTCGCCAGTTGTCACCGAAAGAGCTCCTCGAGATATAACGAAGATACCGACCAGAGCCGAGCCACCGGCAGCGGAACCGGAAGCGACGACATTCGACGACGTCAGCCACTTCCAGAGCGGAAGCGAGCTTCGTTCTCGGAACCGCCATCGCTTGGAAGCCGGCGCCGATCGATCGACCTAAAAGTGACCACCAATGTTTTGCACAAACAGTCGTTCGACATCGCTTTCCTTCGCTCGAATCAATAGCAATGAAATTCTGCTGAATTTCATCGGAATTTTTAAATTAAATATTAAATTCAATTTTAATTATATTTGCCATTTAAGTGTTTTAAATGACTTTCAACATTAATTCCAAGACATTCGTTTCAATCGAATCGGAATTCCATTTTTCAATTCCAACCTCGAGTTCAATTGTTTTCACATCAAAGGCCTTGTCATCTGCAAACGCTTGTCTCCACTTCGTTTTCATTTCCTCCTTCCGACTGTCCTTCTTTATTTGGCCACGTTCCTTCCCTCCTTCCTTTCGTTTCATTTCTTTCACATCAGATGTGAACTTTTGCATTTTTCATGGCATTTGCGAAATAAAATTAAATGTCAAACAATCAGTGGAATCCCAGATAAACGAACGATAATTAATAATTGTCGACATCGACGATTCCTTTGGTTTCCGATTTCAAGGAATCGAATTCAGTTTCAAGGACTCGCGGACTCGGAGTCGTCGAAGCTCGGAAATAGATTCAATTTTTCAGCCATCGCTGTTCTGAACTCACCACGAAACTCCGGTCTACTCACCACACCGACTCCGGCGACATCACGCACACAATTCCCATTTCGACCACGGGTCGAAACTCGGAACACAATGGTTAAGGTGGAAGAAAACAAATCATGGACTTACCTAAAAAGAGAGAGAAAGACATTAATTAATTATTGAGCAGGACTGAAAATAAGTCGTAGGTTGTATTTTTAAGCAACCATCGACAGAATAAGAGAGACAGAATTAGATATTCCAGAGCGGTGGAGGGCGTGTGGAGGGAATGAGGAACGAAATGGACAGTTCATGATAGTGGAGCAGATACTAAAGGCAATAGAAAACATACGAATTAGAAATAGAAATTGGTGGACTGATAATTTGGAAAATATATGAAAAATTGATAACGGAATATGAATATAAAATATGATTACTTGAGTTATAGCCTAATCCATGATTTTACGTTTTAGTTATTTTTATTTAAAGTTTCTTCGAATTGAAGATAAAAAGAAAAAGAGTCAATTAAATAAATTTTATGGTCTGTTGTTGTCGCCCAGAACCAGAACCTGAGGCTGACGACTGTGGGCTCGGATGCATGCACAATGGCTGCATAATTAAGTTTAATCATCAATTATCCAATTTAGTCCGCACACGCACACTTCGTCCCAGTCACACACACATGCCAAGGGAGTCGGAGAGAGCGAGGCAGCGCTAGAGTGGGAGTGAAAGGCACGCAACAAAGTGCATCCGACTAATTGGAATTCATTGGGTTTTCAGCTAACCGATAAAGTTTTCCGACATGGGTCAAACCGCCAACTAAAGCAGAAACTCACGCATTATATCTACATCTCGCTCTAGCCCTCTCTCTCTCTCTCGTCTATCTCTGAGCACCAGAAAATTATTCTTGCTGAATTTTGATGAAATGTTCGTGGGTGAGTTTCAGGGAAATTTGAGTGTGTGAGCACAACATTATTCACCTCACCTCACATTTGATGGTATCGATAGCGAAATGTCAGAAAGTGAAACCGTGTGAAGGAGACAGAGTGAGTGCAGCTGATAATTGGAGTGAGAGTGAACGAGAGAGCAAGCGAAATGGGGTGAGGGATGCCTCAATTCCAACTTGTTCGACTTGCATAGAAACATTTTATTGTTTCTGATTTATGATCTCCCTCACCCTTAACGACATTTCCTTGATAATAGAAAACCACAAGAAAACAAAAGAAAAGTCACCCACTTTTACCACACCACAAATACACACAGAGAGACAGACGGATGTCGATGGAGATTTATGCGAATAGAACACAGGTGAGACCATCCGTCCGTCCAACGTGACCGCCAGCGGCAATAAATCTCATTTAATTGCGGACACGATGTCACATTCATCTCCCTCACATCATTCCCCAACAATGCCAATGACAACAAGAGCAATAGTCACAACAACAATCACTACAACAACCACGGAATCAGGCCAACACAATTCAAATGTCCAAATAAATATGCGATCAATCGACATCCACAGCCCACATTCCACAGGGGGAGGAGTTCACCGAAAGGTCACCGTAATTTGCTCCTAATGCGACGTCCTTTATGTCGCACGCCGTCTCCCTCACTCTCGCTCCCTGTGTCTGTGTCTGTGTGACAATCGTAATTGGACCCAGTGATGCCACATTATTGTGAAATATTGTCGAACACTTGGATACGCTCGGAGATTTACTCGAGCGATTCGTCCCCGATCGATTGAAGGGGGCTTCAACTCATTCTAGAGGCTCTATCTGTCATTTCGATTGTTCTCTCTCTCTCTTAATATTTTTAACTTTGGTTTTAACAGCGAAAACGATTTTATTCCTAATTAGATATTATTGAATTGTTTGGTACTTAAATTAATTGCAAATTTCTCTTTCATTTCAGGCGAGTTCTTCAGTTTATAAATGTGGTAAATATTGTATAAATATTTTTAACTTTTATTTATTTAATTTTTGATTTAAATTTTCATACTTTGATGTCGACGAATTTTAATATTTCTATTATCCTCAATATTGTTAAAGTTTTGATCAAATTAAATTTTACTTCTTATTGTTCTTTAAATTTTCGGTTATGGGATTTCTTCAAATTCTTATTGAATAATCTTTATTCTACAATTTTTCTTTTAAAAAAGTTGAAAACTTGAAGTCAAAATTTTAGACACCTGACTCGATTTCATAAATTAACACAAAACTCAAGCGAATGTCAGAGATCAAAGATTGTTTGCTTGCTTGTTTCGTTTTCGCAAATGTATCAACCTTTAGCATTTCAACTCAAAAGCCGCCGGTGACACTCGCCGGTGACACTCTCACACAAGCACAAATACACACACACACACAAACACAAACACATACAATCACACACATGTCGCAACAGGTGTTGTTGCTGTTGATTTTTCGCCGCTGTTTGTTTTGTTAATTGGCCCACACAGCAAGTGATTCAGTCACAAAAAGTTTCCACTCGCTTCCTGTCTGTCCCTGTGTCTGTCTGTCTGTCCACGTGCCTCTCAGTCTATCCGTCTGTCAGGCTATCCAACTGTCTTTTAGTACACATATTTATTTTCGGAAAATATTTCGTCCTATTTGTCTGTGCTCTGGTATTTTGTGTATCGTTGTTTTCCTTGTCATTGTTGTTATTCTTATTGTTTTTGTAATTCTCATTATTGTTGTTATTGTTGTTGTTGTGGCTGTTGTCAATAATTGACGAGGGTTTACGCCGTTTAGCCGTAGTGTGTATTCCATTTAATTTGATTAATTTTATTTGCCTTCGGACGCCGCCAAAGTAAACGAAGATGGAAAACTCGACTTAAATTTCACTCCTTCCTCGGGAGAAGCCAATTTATCGAAATAAAAATTCCCTTGGAATATTTTCCGTTTGATTCTAAATGTTTCCTGTAGATGAACGAATTTCTAATAAATCACTTGAATACTCTGTGCATAGTTCGCCACACGTTTCCATTCCCTGGACACACTGAAGACGGATTTCTCTCCATTCCCTTTATTTCTCTCGCTCTCTTCTTCTCCCTCTTCTCTCTCTCTCTGTCACCCATGAATCCCCCGGGGCTGTTCGAGACACGAGTCAGCCACAGCAGAATGAAGAAAACTTTTGCAGAAATAGTTTATAATGATTTTCAGGCTTCTGGGGATGAAACCACGGTGAAAATTTCAACCAGAGAAAACCAAAAAGAGTGCAAATTTTGTTGAATTTTAGAAATCCTCACTGAAGAAAGGAAACAAAATGTCGGAGGTCAGGATCAGGAGAGGGTTTTGCGGCGGAAATCGCAAAAATACAATGCCAACAATAGAAGAGCAATAAAGTAGAAAGACACAGGATCAACAATGATGGAAGCGCAACATGAAAAAATAGCAACAATAAATATACAGCAACAACAACAACAACAGAAGAACTGCGCAACAATAAATTCTTGTTAGTCGAAAAAAATTGTATAACGAAAGAAATTCGTAATAAAATTATAATGATATTGCGAGGCAGTATAAATAAGAACACACACGACCTCACGCACACACACACATAGACATAGTGAGAGAGAAAACCGAATACGCATGCATACAAATAAGGATATGCCACAGCATGCTAGAAGTCGTCCTTGAACCATAGCATTTTTTATTCCATCCTGGGCGAATGATTTTCCGAAAAATCCTGGTGAAAAAGGAGTTGCAGTCGCTCAATGTGTGTGAGAAAGGGTCATGTGTGTGTGTGTGTGTGTGTGTGTGTGTTGGACGAGTTCCTGCAACTGTCTGTCCGACTGTCTGTCTATCTGTCTGTTCGCCCAACTCTCTGTTTGTTGGTTTCGCCTTATTTGCCGGAATTAGAATAACACGAGCACAATAGCAGAAATACAAAAGAAATAAAATATTGATGGCCATAAGGAGGGAGCGAGGATCGTGAGCTGCAGGAGCCAACATGTGTTTTTCGACCAAACACGCAAATGGAGAAGCAACAACAACAACAATACCGATGATAACAACATTCAAAGACAACAGCAACAAAAACATTGAAACACAACATCAGAGCAATGAAAATAACAACTGAATAAAATAATAACAATAAACAACACGCAGTAATTTTCGTGTTATAAACATAACCCATACATAAACACACACACACGTAGTCCCACTGACAACCGAATCCAGGAATTGGTGGGAAACACAATGAAGTCTGCGGCGAAGGACGAAAACAAGGATATCACATCGACAGCCTATACAGACAAGTGCTCGATTGTGTGTGTATGTGTCTGCGAGTGTGCATGTGTTGCGTTCCATGCATACTTGTACTCATTTTTCTATCGATCTCCCTCTTTCTCATTTTCATCTTTTTCATGTTCTCCTTTGCTTCTGCGTTCGGATTCGAGTCGATATTATTTTTGTATTATGACATTAAGTTATGTCAACGGGGTGTGTAACAGAAATAAGAAGAACAAGAAGATGGACAACAACAGCAACAATAACGAGAAATACAGAAAACAGCGACCAAACAACAACAGCATTTATGGCACAATAATATTTATATCAGAATATATTTGTTATGATTGATTCGCGAACAGACTTGAACCGAGTTGGAATAGGTAGAAATAGGGAGCAAGAGAAGGGGAGAGATAGAGAGAGTGAGTGAGAGACAGGTTGACAGATTGAAAATGGTCCGACATGTCGAAGTGATCGAAGCAATTCCTATAAATTAAGATTTTCCTTAAAGGATTTCAGGAACATAAGAGAATTTAGGGAAATGAGAGAATAGTTACTTCCTTCCAAATGTATTTTCTCATATCAATTATTTAGTATACCGTATTTTTTTATTGATTGTTAGTGATCTTTTTTATATCTCAAAATATTGTTTTTCGCCTTTGTGTAATTTTTATTGCGTTATTCAAAGTAAAAGTTCAATTTTGAATTCCCTCGAGCTCCTGGTCAGATCTCTCCAGATCCGCCAAGAATGACGAGTTCATCACTCGGAGCGTTTACAAAAGCGCAGAGCGCAGACAAAATACATAAATTAATTTCCGAGCGCCTAAAAACACGCAAAGCAATAGTCGAACAATCCCACACAGCGAACCCTGTCGTCATCATCAGCTGGTGCAAGTTCCCAGAAAATATCCGCAAAAATCACCTCCGGACATTTTCATTTTCAAATAAATTGACCATCTCATGCCAGGGCAGCCACGTCACTCCATTCAACTTCAGCTCACCCCATTGCACTCCATCCCATTCCCCCCAATTTCTTCCCGTTCCACGCCAATTCACTCCCGCTGCATTCGCTCTAATCGCCCCAAAACGCGTTGGTTAGTGGAACAAAACGGAGTGCGAAAAACGATCGCTCATTATGCATGAATTAATCCGCTGCTGTCTCGCTCCCACCCGTTCCCCGTCGCACTCTTTCGCTCTCTTTCACCCGCTCACTCCCTCCAATGATCCGTCTTTTCTCGCTGCGGGCGGAGTTCGCCAAAATTTGAATAATTGAGGAATCGCCCATGGCGGGTGCACAAAGGATACGCGAACAGCTGTGCGGGGGCCGAAGGAGCGAGGGAGAGAGAGGACTAGAGCACAAATTGTGTATGAGAAGGACAACAACAACAAGAACAAAGTGGACTCTCATCCACAATGAATAATTGACATTCATTTGACACGAGTTCGCACCGAGAAATAAAGTACAATTTAATCGAGAGGGAATTATGAAAATAATCGGGAGTTCCAAGGGCTCTCTCCTTCGCCCTCTTACAGTACATCTCCTCCCCCTCTCGTCCCTTTGACCCCCCTCCCACTTTTCCTCGCTCTGGGTGGCCATTTGTCTTGCGGCACGGACGTCGCTTTGTCAGTTCCTCATTTGTCGCCTCGTCATCGGCTTTTTGCCTCCCATCATTATCATCACCATCCCAGTGATTCTCTTCGCTGCCGTGTTGTTTTGCCATTGAGACTCCATTATTTTGCGCCATTTTGTTGTTCTCTCCCCCTTTTTGCTCGACTCCCTCTCCGTCCCGTCCCGTCCCTTCCTGTTTCTATCTCTATCGTGTCATTCTGATCGACAAAGTCCTTGTCATGCGGATTGTCAGTGCTGCCCCTTTCGATATTGTTGTTGTTGTTTTGTTGTTGTCCCCTGTTGTCGACAAATGCTCCAGTCAAGTGACCAATCAAAACAACAACAACAAATTATGATTGATTGAGAAATGTCAGCCAGCAAAACAACTGCATAATAAAAACCAGTTCAATACAATAAAAATAACAAAAACCACAATATCACCAGGAAGCAAACTATCAACAAACACCACAAAGAAACTATCACCAACAAGCAGACTATCGACAACAACAGGGAGAAGTCAGCAACAACAAGAAGTCCAAAACAAATATATCAACTACAACAATAACCCATACAACAACTCAACTAAAAGTCGAGGAAAAACAACATGAACGCAACTTGCTTGGACGAAGATTGATGCGAGACGTTGATAACGTTGACAATGGTAGAGGCAGACAGAGACAGAGAGACAGAGAGAGAGAGAGAGTGAGTGAGGGAAATATGGTGAAAAACTCTTAGAGACGAGAATAAAAACTTCTTCGAAAAAGGAGCATTAGGCAGAATGAAAAGGCAAATTACGATGCAAGTCATCCCGGGGAAAGGGTTTCTGCAGGAGTGCTTAGTCTTATATATAAATCCAATGAGCAGTGGAAGAAAGAAATGAGTGAGAAAGAATAACGAAAGACGAATCAATGGCTCGATGAGACCGAGGTCAATGATTTCCCTAGAACTAGTCGAAGAAACCCAACTAAACTCCGAGCTCATCGTCTGAAAACAATGTAAAACACTTGTTTGCAACTTTGTGACCTGGCCGAAAGCCCATTAAGGATAACCAACCGCTAGCTTCAGTTCAGCCCCACTTTGCGAGGGTTCCCAGAAAAATTACTTTCACTAACAGGATCCACTATGTGAACGTGGCCAAGGACCAGGGGAGGAGCCGACAGACAAGACAGAAATAAGCAAGGATGGAAAGTCTTGACGATGACTCGTTAATATTTCCAGGAACCAGGGAGAAAACCCACGACAAGGAGAGAGTGGGAAAGAGAAATTGGGTGCGAATGGGGGAAATGCGAGTGAACATAGAGAGTGGCAAAGGACGACTGGAGAGCGGAGAAGCAGAAATATAGAGATTGATTTTAGGAAACTGCTGGTCCTTTCGGGAGGAGATCGAGAAACCATCGATGTCAAACTAAATGTTGTGAAAGTAAGGAAGAGGTAAGAAGAAGGGAAGAACAGGGACAATAACGAGGAGAGAGGAGAGAGGAGAAAGGAATAGGAGATAGTAAGGAGGGCATCCGGGGGAAAAATCGGAGAAAATATGATATTAAAAGTTCCGATAAGCAGCGCTGTCGATGGGAATAAAATAAAAAAAATACCGAGTAAAATACTATAAAAATATTACGGGAAAATATCGGTAGAAAAGTGAGGTGTGTCAGAAAGAGAGGGAACGAGAAAGGGAGCGAGGAGTTGCTGCATGTCAAACGTATTCGTAAATGATGGAATTGTTTTCCAGGAATCGTCCCACGACGCCTCGACTGGAGACGACAATGGCGCCCATTCGACAACAACAGCCATAGTAACAACAACAACAAAGTCAACAACGACAACAAAGTCGACAACGACAACATTATCAGCGGTGGCAGCAATTGCAACAATAGCAAAGAGAAAAAAGTAAAAAACAACACAGTTTTTTTCACTTTATTTTGCATTCGAATCGGTGTTTGTTTGTTTGTTTGTTTGTTTGTTGTTGTTCTTCCCTTTTGTTGCTGCTGTCGGTTGCTATTTTTAACTTTTCCTCAAGTTTCTGCTGGCGAAAACAAAATACCCACTACAACAACGGCAACAATAACAACTCCATCGAAAGAACAACAAAAGCCAAAAACAAGAGTCACCGAAAAATTTCATTCATATTGCGAATGAGCGACGAAGATAAATAAAATAGAAATCGGGGAAAAATACACTGAAAAAAGTGCGAACAGTTTTCGGGACGAGTTCTTTTTCAATGGAGCTTTCATTGTTGTTGCTTTTATTGTTTATATATTTCGACCAAGTTAATTGTTGTTGCTGTTGTTGTTAGGGTTCTCGACTCTCTATGTTGACTGATATTTTATGCATCCGTCCGTTATTCGGTATCCTTTTGATTATTACTCTTGTTGTTGGGTCAAAAAACCCAATTCGACAAAAAAAATAAAAGGAAAGACGCAGTTAATAAAGGACAAAGTGTGTGCGAGAGAGAGCGAGAGAGAAAATATATGGAGGCAGCGGACCGTTTTAAAAATGGCTCCGGTTTCCGGTTGAGAAGGACAGGGAATTTAAATAAAGCCGAAGATGGAGGAATGAAAGCAGAAAGGACGAAAAACGAGTAGAGAGATGGAAACAAGTAATAATGGAGACAAGGAGAAGAACAAATTGAAGAAGGATGAAACAGAGAAAAACAAATTGAAGAAGGATGAAACAGAGAACACAAAATTGGAAAGTATGGAAAAGGAAGAATAAATGAAAAACAAAAACTTAATGAGTAGGGTAAGGGAAACAAAAAATTAAGAAGGATGCAGAAGAGAAAAATCATGAAAATCATCGGACAAAAAATTAAGACTGAAGCAAAATTGAGAGGAATCAGAATGAATTGGAAGATAGATCAAGGGAAACATTTTCACTGATGATTGGGGAGAAGTCGTGTGGGAGAATTTCAGGAAAATTTATGGAAAACCCCAGGGCACGGAGAGAGATGGCGATAATTCGTAAAGAGGTCGATATGGGAAATATCGAAGGGCGAGATGAAAGGGGAGAAGGAGAATGCGAGAATGAAAGCGTGACCTTGAAACAGGTTAAAATATCACGAATTAAATGTCTATATTTGGAGGAAATCTGAGGATATTTAAAGGGAATTTTTAATTCGAAATTAAATCAATTCAAATAAAAATTGGCTCCTTGCCACTAATACATTGACAACTGTGTCCTGTTTCGCCGTCATGTGAAACGTTACCGTTATTCATAAGTATGAAATCTGCACGTGAAACCCACGAATGACGCGATGACATCATTCAAACTGTGCAGAAGTTGATTTTCTATTCTCGGTGTCTCTGTTATTTTTACTGCATTTTTATGCGATTTTCATTATTGTTTTTGTCTGCAAAAATCCTTTAAACTGTTTTGTATGGCATTCTAAAAATAGAGAGAGCAAGAGAGTGAGAGAGAGAGAGAGAGAGAAAGGGAGCTCTATCTCCGACGATGCGGATGCAGAAGAGAATGAGCATGAGAATGCATTGACAAATCAATAAACAATGACATCAGCAGAAACAGCAAAGATAAATAACCACAATAACAATGGGAATTGTAGCAATAGCAATGGAAATTATAGCAACAACAGTAGTGGGAGCAACAATAAGAACAACAAAAACAATTAGAGAACTGACGACCACCAGGATTCGACATTGCCAACAGCAGCATCAATGGGTTGAACAACAACAAAGGCAACAACATCATTAGATAGAACTGCATTATAAACAACAACAACAACAAATATGATGCCACCTAAACTAACAACAAATTAATTTGGAATGACAACACAAGGAAGGATTTACAAATACAATGCTAGCGATGGGAACAACAACAGCAACAACAAAACAGAAAACACGATGACAACAACAACTACAAGAACATCGTGAACCTCATCAATTGCAACCACAAAATCTCGGGCAGCCTCGGCGACAACTGCAGCAGCTTCCAGCGAGCGAAACCACTTGAGAAAAGCTTTCTAATTATAACTCCCACACACACACACACACACACACAAACACAGAGAGCGAGTGAGTGAGTGAGAGAGAGACAGCCCATTGATGTGGCATCTCAAACCATCAACAACACCATCGTCATCGTCAGCGCCATCGTGGCCAACAACATCATCAGCAGCATCGTTGGCAACGTCATCATCGACTTCGGCTTCGCCTCGCTGTCTGTGGCGAGTCTGCAGAGTCGGTGACGAGGGCGGTGCGGGGCTGGGTTTGTACAGAGCTCATTCAGTAGCCAGCTTGACGACAACAATGATGTACATGTGCATGTGTGTTTGTGTTTGTGTTTGTGAGGTTCCGCTGATTCACACAGACCATCAACGATTTTCTACTTAGTACAAGTTTTTCATTCAGAATCGGAACGCAGAGGAGAATGAGTAGATGGATGGGGAGACGAGTGAAGAGAAAGAGGATGGAGAGGGAAGAGGAAAGAAGCGAAGACCGTGGATATGAGAACAAACCGATGATGCTACCGAAAAGAGAGAAAGTGCCCGAAGAATTGTCTCCTCACGTCTTCTTTCCCTTCCGCTCTCTCTATCGATCGTGCTTTGCCTCTCTCTGTTGTTCGTCCTCTTGCTCTGCCTCTTCTCCTTTCTCCCGCTCGTCCTCCATCTCCGTCCTCACTCTCTGTCCCTCTCTCAATCTGTTTCTGAATCCCAGATTTTGAAAGAAAGTTCATTCATTGGTTACGAATCCGCCATATCGTTGGATCGTTGGGAGAAGGTGGAGCCGAGGAGGCAGAGGTGGAAGGAGATCGTCCTTTCGACCCCATTCGCTCTCTGCCGTTGCCTGATGACTAATACCAATGCATACTTTTCCACTCCTTCTCTCTCTCTCTCTTTGCCACTCTCTGCCGTTGCCTTCTTCGAGCTACAGTCAATGAAGCGTCAAGGACTTTTCGGTGATTTAATATCCTTGTTGTTGTTCTAGGCAGCTTCTGCTGACGCCAGACTTTCAAATGTGTTTGTATGTGTGTGTGCGACGTACGTGATGCAACGAGGGCGTGTGTATCACAGAATTTCTGAATGAAATTCGCAGTAGAAAACGATTGAAAATAACACAAAGAGAAAAGAAGTAAAAATCAAACAAATAACGACTAAAACCTAATCAATAAACGCCACTAAACAAAAGAATTAAAAACCAACGAAATCATAAGAGAAAATACGAAAAAAAATAAAGTACGAAAATAAGAAAATACGTCGAAAATTATACATATATGTATAAAAATGGATGAGATTTTGTCTTTTAGCAACAGAAGGGAACTAAAAATTTGAGATGTTAAAATAAAAAAGAAGTAAGAAAATAAATGAACAGTAGGAGGAGAAGGAGGGGAAAATGCAAATCCCACGGATGTGAGAGGAAAATATGATTTACGACAGACTTCGAGGCATGAATGGGATGATGGATGATGCTGGGCATGGAGGGCGGAGGAGGCCAAGAGAGATCGAAACGATAAGGAATGAGGCTGAGAGGCAAAGGGACAAGAAGAAGAGCCTGATTGAGAAAACGACTGCAGAGAACGAGATGGTGGGAAACACGACGTCTGTGGAGCAGAGAGATGAATGATGGGCAAATTGGAAAAATATATGGATGGATATTTCAGTGACAATCTTGAATATATTAAGAATGTTGAACTTTGGTGAAACTGTTGAATTTTGGTGAAAGTGTTGAATTTTTGAAAATGTCAAAATTACCCTACTTATGAAGTTTAAAAAAGTTATACAGATATAATTTTGGTACATCCATTTTGACACTTTTTCATCCTTTTGACGAAAATAACTTTGAAAAACAAGGGAAATTAGCTTTCACTTTCAAAGGCCTTTCCCTGCTTCCTTCGCTTCGGCCACTCTCTCTGACTAGGGAGCCGCCCAGACAATCAGGCGTCAGGCGTCAGGCGTCACTTCACCTCATGTCGCTTCCACTCGAAACTCCCGCCGTCGTCTTCACTTCACTTGTTTCCCACACATCGTCTTCACACGTCGCACAAGACGAGCACGGGCAGGGGACGAGGGCAGCAAGGAGGGGAGGGCGGGGCACTTCATTCCACTTAATGCTCGCCCTCCCCTCGCCGCGTCTCCTGTGTCCTTCCGACTAATTCATGTAATATTTATCCGTCAACACCTCGCAATCGGTCGACCGCTCGCTCTTGACCTGACCTGAGCTCAGCCCAATCCCCGAGGGACCCGACTCCATCATCATCACTGAGATCACCAACAACAACATCCTCATCATCATCGCCATCATTGTCATCGCCATCATCTCGGCAAATTAACTCATATTACATGGGCCGGAAAAAAGCAAAGAAACAACAACATCATGGAACATGTGCAGCGTGCGGCCGTCGTCACACACGCATCCTCGGCGTGTCCAGCGGTGAGAGAAAATACAACAACGAGAAGGACTACGGCAGCAGCCAAGTTATTAACAATGACATTTCATGGAAATCCACTTCAGCCGAGGATGAAAGGAGACGCGCAGGACGAGGAGGAACAATAAGTTGCATAATTTGTTGTGTTCGGAGGAGGCGGTAAGTCCTTTGTGGTTGTTCTTGTCCTTTGTCGTCTTGTTGTGGTGGTGATTGTTGTAGTTGTTCGCATTCAGGGCTAATTGGCAATGGTAACAATGGCAATTACAAAAAACAACAACAGCAACAGTGTCTTTACATTCTTAAAGCGTTGCCACAAGTTTCCTTAAATTTCGCCAAATTTTCGTAACTTTATTTTCAGCTATTTCGTTATTTTTATTTTATTTTAAAAGACCAAAAAAGGAAATCACGGTTGTCCTTTGACATTTGCCTCCTCTTGACTTTACTCACACACACACATATGGGGAATGTGTGAGTGTGTGTGTGTGTGTGTTTGCGTACGAGCAAGGACATGACTTTTTATTTATTGTTTGGGGAAAATTGGAGCAGAATTTTTTGCAGTTCCTTTTCATTGTTGTTGTAACATGGTGTTGGGCATGGTGTTGGTGTTTTCGATTTTGTTGTTGTTATTCTTCAGTTTGTTGATGTTGTTGTTGCTTGTTTTGTTCTTATTTCGGTGCCTCCGAAGGATGCTGTCACCGCTGCCACATGCAGTTAGCAGTCAGTGTGAGTGTGTGTGTGTGCGACCATTATGGGCCATGTTGACGTGTGTATCATGCGTCGACATATGTGTGCGAGTGTGCGTATGTGTGTGAGTTCAGCGTGGCTGCTGCGATTCACCGAGTGCGAGGATGCGGTCATTAGAATCCATTTTTCATCTCGCATGCACTTGAGTTGGGAAGACGGATGAAAGGAGGGAGGCCAGAGGCAGAAGGGCAGAGGGGGAAGGGCAGAGGGGGAAGGGCAGAGGGGGAAGGGCAGAGGGGGAAGGGCAGAGGGAGAAGAGAGAAGACCGCCGTCGTTGGCCGCCCCCATTAGAATCCATTTTTCATCTCGCATGCACTTGAGTTGGGAAGACGGATGAAAGGAGGGAGGCCAGAGGCAGAAGGGCAGAGGGGGAAGGGCAGAGGGGGAAGGGCAGAGGGGGAAGGGCAGAGGGGGAAGGGCAGAGGGGGAAGGGCAGAGGGAGAAGAGAGAAGACCGCCGTCGTTGGCCGCCCCCCGTGGAGCTGCTCAGCGGTTACCGCAGCCCAAAGTGTTGGCAATGAATGATGATGGTGTTGCTGTTGCTGTTGCTGCTGCTCCTGACGACGATCGGGATGCTGAACTTGACTGGGAGGTCGACGTGAGGCAGGGAGAAACAAGAAGAGAAAAAAACAAAATAAAAAGCAAAATAACATGACCACAAGGCTGATGTTGATGGGAAGAGCGAAGTCGTAAAGGTTCTGATCTTCTGGAGAAGATTTTCAAAGCATTTTCAAGACAGATTTTTGATCAACAAATTTAGAATATGACCGAAATCGAGGAGTCAAATCAAGATGAGGATGTGACGTGAAAGCACACAGTTCGATATTTGATAAAAAATCAAATGCCGAGATAAGAAGTACAGGGATTCTGTGATGGGATGCTATTCCAAGAAATCTCTCCTCAGGGCGAATCATTCAACTTCCATTTAATCTTGATTTTAGAGAGAACCGATTACAGACAGTCCTTGAACTAATTGCCCGCCCAAAGGACAACGAGCAAATCCTTGCGCTTTATCCATAATTCATTGATTTGTTTCACACACGAATCTCACGCAATCCTTTGAGCAGAAAACTCCACAAATCCTCGGAGATCTCGGAACTCAACCTCGAACAGCAGACGAGGCTTCACTTTCCCTCAGAATGATGACTTCATGTGAGTGAGTGTGTGAGTGAGTTTGTGACTGTGGACTAATTAGCAGCAATCACAGCAACAACTCCAGTCTTCCCCTCGTCGCTCTTGGTTGACGGAGGGGTTTCTCAAGTGCTTCCTAATTAAACGATCCGCAAAGAAATCACTTCCAATTCCCTTTCAAAGACCCTCGAATGCATCGCAGGACATCGCAGGATTTCCACAGGAGTCGCACACAAAGGCACACATGTCCTCAACAACAGCAACAACAACGCGGTCGTCCAGTAGCCGTCGTCGATGAGAGGAGGCGAGGGTTTTCCCACTTCCACCAGCGCCGGACCTCGCTCCGGTGGTCGCCGGGAGTCCTGGCAGCAGGATGTGTGAACGTCGTCCTTGCGTGTGTCAGGCCGAGTGCGTGCGTGTGTGTGTGAACACATGTTGCGTGTGCGTGTGCGAGTCGCCTTCTGTCCGTCCGTCCGCAGGTCGGTCGGCCGGCAGAGATCAAGCGGCGTTCGAACGACATGCGTTCGCAGACGTCACACGGAGGATACAAAGGACGACAACAACAACAACAACAACAGGACCCACGAATGTCGACATGTTGTCTGGCTTCGTACTTCTCCATCTATTTCATTCATACTACTCTTGTTGTTGTTGTTGCTGTTTTGCTCTCTCTCTCTCTCTCTCTCTCTCTCTCTCTCTCCTTCCCCTCGTTGGATGCAAAATCCATTGAATGACATTGAAGACAAAGCGACATGAGTGCGAGAGCGGGATGGATGGAAGGTGGCTCCCCCTCTCTCTCTCCTCTATCCCCACGCACTCTTTCCCTCACTCGCTCTCCCTCTTCTCGGTGCAGTGCATTAATTCGACTGTCTTTTAACAGGATTAAAATGTTCGTCGCAGCTGACATTTGAAGTTAGTTGAATTATTTATCGGCCTTAATTTAATGGATTTTTTATGCTAAACACTGCGCATGATTAATCCAAGGATCCCACGACGTGGACAGATGCGGGACGGGGTTCGCTGAGGGTTCCCAGGGTGATCAGCGCTGTGACGTGTGGGCGTCGTAGCATCGCGCGTTCTGTTTGTTCCCTGGCCCCAGGGAAGGAAACCATCCGGGGCATGAAGTGGAACTGAATTTTTGCCACCGCCGAACCCGAGCCTGACTCGACCTGAGAACCCTTAAATCACTCAGCGTCTCAAATCAATTCACAAATCGTCGCAGAAATCAAGGGATTTCGAAGATTTTCAAGACTGTTTTTGTTGATTTATTTCCTTCAACCTCCTAATTAATTTAAATTATTTATGCATTTTTTTCTTATTTGTGAATATTCAATTGAAACAATTTCTTAAATATTAAACTCCTTCATGTCTTCTAAAATATCTTCCAAACGAATTTCTTGCTTTAAATCCCCCTCTGAACCGTGGGTGCCTTTATCAATATTGAATATCCTTCGAAATCGATTTCTCCGTCCTTGATTTCCCTTTCCCCTTCTTAGCTTATTTTTGGCCTCCCCCCGCTTCTCCCGCGATCCGCTCACCTGTCGCTGGAAAGGTCAGATAGTTAATCAAGCCCAATTAAATGATTACCATACGATGGTGTGCGCGTCACGGCCATTTGCCCCACTGTCCCCTCCACCGTCTCCGCGTCAAAAAACCGAACTTCCTTGCGCTATCGGATAGTCCAGAATAGACCAAGACAAGACATTCGGAGGCGACGAAAGGGCGAAAGGAAAAAATCTCATTTGGGCGAACAGCAAAAACCTCCATCGAGAAGACAAGAGAAATAACCATGGGGCGGGGAGTTAAAAACCAAAAAATATTGGAGACGACCCTTGATAAGATATGACAGATATGCTATATTGGAAGGAGACAGCGTGTTGAATGAACAGTAAATGAGCTGGGGAAGGACGACAGACGTCAACATGGGGAAAATGGAAAATAATACCACATTCTCATTATACTAACCACCAGCGCCGGACCTCGCTCCGGTGGTCGCCGGGAGTCCTGGCAGCAGGATGTGTGAACGTCGTCCTTGCGTGTGTCAGGCCGAGTGCGTGCGTGTGTGTGTGAACACATGTTGCGTGTGCGTGTGCGAGTCGCCTTCTGTCCGTCCGTCCGCAGGTCGGTCGGCCGGCAGAGATCAAGCGGCGTTCGAACGACATGCGTTCGCAGACGTCACACGGAGGATACAAAGGACGACAACAACAACAACAACAACAGGACCCACGAATGTCGACATGTTGTCTGGCTTCGTACTTCTCCATCTATTTCATTCATACTACTCTTGTTGTTGTTGTTGCTGTTTTGCTCTCTCTCTCTCTCTCTCTCTCTCTCTCTCTCCTTCCCCTCGTTGGATGCAAAATCCATTGAATGACATTGAAGACAAAGCGACATGAGTGCGAGAGCGGGATGGATGGAAGGTGGCTCCCCCTCTCTCTCTCCTCTATCCCCACGCACTCTTTCCCTCACTCGCTCTCCCTCTTCTCGGTGCAGTGCATTAATTCGACTGTCTTTTAACAGGATTAAAATGTTCGTCGCAGCTGACATTTGAAGTTAGTTGAATTATTTATCGGCCTTAATTTAATGGATTTTTTATGCTAAACACTGCGCATGATTAATCCAAGGATCCCACGACGTGGACAGATGCGGGACGGGGTTCGCTGAGGGTTCCCAGGGTGATCAGCGCTGTGACGTGTGGGCGTCGTAGCATCGCGCGTTCTGTTTGTTCCCTGGCCCCAGGGAAGGAAACCATCCGGGGCATGAAGTGGAACTGAATTTTTGCCACCGCCGAACCCGAGCCTGACTCGACCTGAGAACCCTTAAATCACTCAGCGTCTCAAATCAATTCACAAATCGTCGCAGAAATCAAGGGATTTCGAAGATTTTCAAGACTGTTTTTGTTGATTTATTTCCTTCAACCTCCTAATTAATTTAAATTATTTATGCATTTTTTTCTTATTTGTGAATATTCAATTGAAACAATTTCTTAAATATTAAACTCCTTCATGTCTTCTAAAATATCTTCCAAACGAATTTCTTGCTTTAAATCCCCCTCTGAACCGTGGGTGCCTTTATCAATATTGAATATCCTTCGAAATCGATTTCTCCGTCCTTGATTTCCCTTTCCCCTTCTTAGCTTATTTTTGGCCTCCCCCCGCTTCTCCCGCGATCCGCTCACCTGTCGCTGGAAAGGTCAGATAGTTAATCAAGCCCAATTAAATGATTACCATACGATGGTGTGCGCGTCACGGCCATTTGCCCCACTGTCCCCTCCACCGTCTCCGCGTCAAAAAACCGAACTTCCTTGCGCTATCGGATAGTCCAGAATAGACCAAGACAAGACATTCGGAGGCGACGAAAGGGCGAAAGGAAAAAATCTCATTTGGGCGAACAGCAAAAACCTCCATCGAGAAGACAAGAGAAATAACCATGGGGCGGGGAGTTAAAAACCAAAAAATATTGGAGACGACCCTTGATAAGATATGACAGATATGCTATATTGGAAGGAGACAGCGTGTTGAATGAACAGTAAATGAGCTGGGGAAGGACGACAGACGTCAACATGGGGAAAATGGAAAATAATACCACATTCTCATTATACTAATCATAGGCATGGACCATAAGCGGACACAAGGACAGACCGACATCAAGTGGACAAAATAAAGGCCTTAATGCAGACACAAAAGGCCAAAAATAAGTGCGGGACAGTCATGAAGCTATTATTTAGGATAGACAGCAACATCTTATGTCTATACTAAGAAGCGAAGAGATGGGAATGTGTTGTGCAGAGGACAGGGAGAACGGGAGGGAAATATATGGATATTGAGCGAGGAGAGTGTGAAATCAATGTCGTCCGATGTGAATCTGAGACAAGCGCAGCCCATGAAGCCAATCAAACCACGTACTGGAACTAGAGTAATCGCCCTAGGACAATAACAATAACTATAACCATCGGAGGATAGCAATATGGCAATCAGTGAGGCGGAAAAGGGTCAACGGGAGAAGTTTCGGCTGGTGGACAGCGAGGCAAGGGGGAGGAATCATGGAGGAGGAGGAATTAGTTGGATTTCTTCGTCTATCAAGTAGAAAGAAGTGTATGAAAGATAGTGGAAGAAAGAGATATGGCCAGAATTAAAGACACTCTAGCCAAGGACTGGAATTCATCGGGACTAATGATAAGAGGAGGTAATGACAATTGACACTAATGACAATTGAGACTACTGGTGGTAATATAAACCATTCCAAATAACACCTAACCGTCAGAAGTGAAAACCTGAAACTATTAAAGTGCCATTAATGACGAATGGGAATAGTTTGGGACCATAGGAAATAGAGAGTGCCAAAATTGCGGAGAAACACTTGTCGAGGCATATTTAAAACTAAACTAAACACAACTATGGATTCATATCGGGAGTTATAATGGGAATGTGGGGGAGGAATATAGAATTCCTGTGGGTCACCGACTCCAGACCATTCCGACTCCCCCGAACCCGAGGTCGAACTCTGTTGAGTGGTCGGAATCGGGGCGTGGGAGGCGGCGGTCGAGGTCGGTTCGCGTGGCCGGGTCAAATGGGCTGGAAAATTGGGCGATTGGCGACTCACCGATTTGTGGCACGTCGTACTGTCGCTGGCCGCGCGCCGTGCGCAGCATCAGCTGGTTGGCGATGCTGTGGGTGACGGGGGGCGGCGGGTGGACGGGCGTGTAGCCGCTGCTGCTGCCGCCCGTGGCGCCGGCCCCGATGCCCGACCGCTTGTGGTTCGGGTGGAGCACATTCTGCTGCTGCTGCTGCTGGCTGAGCTTGTTGTTGTTGTTGTTGTTGTTGTCGGCGGCGTTGGCTGCTGCGCTGGCGGCGCTGTCTGGCGCTGCCTTCGAGGTCGCGTCGGCGGCGCTGCCCGCGCTCGTGGCCGGCGTCTGCTCGGCCTGCTTGGAGGAACTTGTTGCAGAGGAGTGTTGCTGTTGCTGTTGTTGTTGTTGCTGTTGCGGCTGCTTGGTGGCGACGGCGGCCGCCTCGGCCTTCAGCACCGAGACCAGGGTCATCTTGTTGTTGCCCTGGCGCGCCTGCTGCTGCCCGAAGTGCTGCTGCTGCTGCTGCAGGCCCAGGTGCTGCTGCAGCTTCTTGTGGCCGAGGAACTTCTGCTGCTGCTGCGCCCGCTTGCGCTGCCACTTCTGCTGCAGGCGCGGGTCGACCGGCTGGCGGTTCCTCGGGGTGGCGACGCCGCCCCTCGCGCCCTCCTCGTGCGGATGCCCGAACAGCTCCTGCAGCGTCTGGGCCGGGTGCGCCTCGAGCTCCTCGAAGCCGTGGAAGGGGTTGCGCCCGCCCGAGTGGTGGTAGAACTGTGGCTGTTGTTGTTGCTGTTGCTGTTGTTGTTGCTGCTGGGGCAGGTGGTGCCAGCCGCCGTCGTGCAGCAGCTGCTGCTGCTGCTCCGCCAACAACTCGTCCAGGTACTGGTACCCGTCGAGGTCCGGCAGCGCGTCGTCCTCGACGTCGGGCTCCGCGTCCAGCTCGAAGGCGTCGAAGGCGTCGAGGTCGTGGTAGCGCCGGGCGTCGAAGGGGTGTTGCTGCTGTTGTTGTTGGTGGTGCGGGTGCGGATGCTGCGGCGCCTCGGGCAGCTCCGCCGCCGGCTGCACCACGCGCCCGTACTCGTAGCGGCGCGGCGCCGGGCCCCCGAACGCCTCGCCCGAGTCCTCGTACTCGGCCTCGGCGCCGTCGTCGGCCCCGAAGCGCGCCGGCTGCTTCACGACGCTGCCGAACATGAAGTTCTCGGCCGCCTGCTGCAGCAGCCGCGACGCCGCCGAGGACGAGGAGCCGAACTCGTCCTCGTCCGGGTCCTCGGCCGGCCGCATCTGGATCCGGCCCGTGACGATCGGGCGGCCCCGGCGGCCCGTCGCCGCCCCGCCCGCCGCCGCCGTCTGCATCGCGAGCTCGAGCATCATGCGCTCGCGGTCCAGCTGGGCCTTGTCCGCCAGCTCCTGGCTGCGGTCCGCGCGCCCCCCGAACGCCGCGTGGGGGCGCTGGTGGAGCAGCGGCTGCTGCTGCGCTCCGAGGACGCCGCCCTCGCTTCCCCCGCCGGGCGGATGCGAGCTGTGCGCCTGTTGGCCGCCCAGCAGCAGGTTGTTGCTGTTGTGGTTGTTGTTGTTATTGTTGCTGTTCGCATTGCTGCCGGACGCCACTGCGCTGCCGCCGCTGCTGCCGCCGCCCGTCAGGTGCAGCGCGTAGAGGCCGCCGTTGATCAGGCTCAGGCACGCGAGCATCTGGATGAATGGGAGCAACATCTTGGTCCGGCTCGGGCTTCTGAGTTTCTCCAGTAGTCGTCCAATGGCTGTGGCTTCTTCTGCTTCGGCTTCTGCTGGGGGTGCTCCCACTTGTTGTTGTTGTTGTTGCTGTTGCTGTTGCTGTTGTTCTTGTTGTCGCCGAATGGCTGTCGTCGCTGCAGCACGTGGCTGTGGCTGTCGTCGTCGGCGCCTCAGCCTGCGTCTGAGTCCGGAGGGGGGCCGAGGAGTAGCCACGGGGCGAGAGGTGGGAGGTGAGCTGCTGGGTGGTGTTGTCGTAGTTTTTGTTGTTCTTGTTGTCGCTGTCGCTGGAGTCCTGGAGGCCGAGGGTTCTGGAGCGGCGTCTGCTTTGTCTGCGATTGAGGTCGTCGTCTACTTGCTAAGCCAGCAGCCCGGTCTTGGCATATTCCGTTGGATCCGTCTCAGTCTCACCTCGTTTCGTGTTGTCTCGCTCACTCACTCACTCTCTTTCACTCTCCCTTTGGGCCTGTTTTTGTTTTAGAGGGAAATGGGGTTTGTGTCGTCTTTTGGCAATCAACAAATCCTGTCACAGACTTCTCAACGACTTTTTCTTCTTGGTTTTTACTGACTCTCTGGCTCGAGATCTTCGATCTGAGTTGTTTTCACCACGATCGGAGCTTCGTCCTGTTTTCTCGATTCCTCTGTTTCTCCTCAGTCTATTTTTAGAATTTTCACAATCGCTATATTTCTCTCTCTCTTTCTGTCTGTTGTCTCGCTTGCTTCGTCTCGTCGTTGAGTTGTTGCCAATGAATTTATTTTATTTTTCGAGGGTTTTGTTCTCAGGATTCCTTCTCTCTCTCTCTCTCTCTCTCTCTTTCTCTCTCTGTCTTCTGCTGAGGGCTTCTTTTTCTCTGCTCCTTTCCGAGGGCTTCTGCTTCCTCTTCTCGTCCTTAGTGCGGCTGTCTGTGTGCGGCCTTTATTAACGTTTCGTCGCTGGGCGGACAGACGTGCGGACAGACAGACGTCGGCGATGGTGGTGGGGAGAATTCCTGTAGCGGATGGATAGATAGACAGCGGGCGAGCACGGACTTTTATCGTTGTTGTTGTTGTTGTTGCTGTTGCTTCTGTTGTTGCCAGCAAAATCAATAATCAATGAAAATGTCTTCGTTTACAACTTCTGCTCGGCGCTCGACTTCTTTTGTCTACCTTATCTCTATCTATAACTCTCTCTCTCTCTCTCTCTTTCGCTGTCTTCTTGATTCTGAGCTTTGCTCGATATTATTTTGTTGTTATTGCGCTATTGGTTGTTGTTGTTGTTGTTGAAATTTGATTATTTCTTCGTCCAGTTTCCGCTTGTTGTATTTGTGATTTTTCCCTTCTTCCTAGTTATTGTTGGCTCTTCCTCTCCCTCTTGTTGCTTCGATGTTGTTTTCGCGGCGAATTTTCTACAGCGAACTTTCTCAGGACCTCTTCCAAGGATCTGCTGCGGGTTTCGGACTTCGACGAGGGGGTTCGTCTCGCAGCCTGGGGCTCTTAGAGGACTCGGCTGCAGTTGGTCCTGGGGCTCGTTATCCTTGCGCCTTCAGCAGCCTTGCGTTGTACGCATGTTTCCCGGGCGGTGTTGGGAGTGATTTCGAGGACGATCCGAGGGATTCGGTCGACTTGGGCTTGCTTTCGAAGCCTGAAACTAAACCACGTAGGCTGGAGCAGGTCGAAGGCTCAGGTTGAAAGCAGGCTGAATCGGGTTGAAAGCAGGCAGCGTCAGGTTGAGGGCTGGATCAGACTGGATCTGGTTGAAGACTGGTCGGGGTTCTATCGAGGTTTCGAATGCCTATCTATGGGATATCGCCGTCTCTTTCACTCGCTCCAGGCGATACTCATTTGTTGCTCTCTTCACCTGCGGGTCTTCGAGTTAATTTCTCCGACCTGGGCCTCGCTTTCGCTGCTATTTTGATGTATTAGTAATGAGTGCTGCGTCTGAGTTGCCACCTTTTTCGAACTTCAATCAGATTCTGTTGTTTTTCTCCGTTTTATTGTTCCTGTTTCTATTTATGTTTCCCCCTACAACTTTTCGCACTTCTCTACGATTTTTCGACACGGTTTCGGCCCACGGGAATACTTTCGTCCTCTCGGCCAGGTGGATGTGGGCGGGGTGGGGCGGAGTCGGGGTTGGGAGTTGTCGCCGTTGTTGTTGTTGTTGGTGGTGTTGTCGCTGGGTCAGCGTCGGCCGTCGGGCGGGCGGTCGTCACTGGGACCTCAACGATGGGGTCCGCGCTTCCGCCTCGTCCTCCCTTCGAGGTGTTCCCTCCTGCTGCGCGAGTGGATCCCTCGCCGCTACTTCTCCTCTCGCTCTCGCGCGCCGTGTCTCCTGCTCTACCGCGTGAGTGCTTGAGACTTGCGGCGTCGGCTGAAGTGCCTTCGGTGGCAGGGACTCTTCTTCTTCTTCCTCTGCTTCTCCCCTCGCCTCTCACTTCGCTCCTCTCGGGGTCCTCTGGGCTGTCCTGGGGACGCCGCGTCGCCACTTGTCGCTTGTCGCTCGCTGTCCTGGGCTCTTGAGCAGCCCACTTCCGACTTCCTGTGCGAGCTCACGTCAGAGACACCACACACACGCTGGGGCGGGGTGCGGGCGGCGAAGTGGGGTTAGTTTAGGTTAAGGTGCCTGGGGCGCTTTGTGTGGCTGGGTTTGTTTTGTTTTGTTTGGTTTTTATTTGCGATCCCTGACAAAGGCTTGAAGCACTTTCGGTTGACTCTACTTTCGGTTATTGTTGTTTTACACTCGATCTCTTCCTATTTGCTTCAAGAGTCCTCTTTTCACACTTTTCACCTTTTTCACTTTTCTTGCTTTCCTACACGTTTTTCTAAACTCAATCACACTTCGGTTCGGAATTTCTTCACAAGTTTGGAGAATTTGTTTCTGGAAACCCTACGTTTCTATCCGCTGTGGATTTTCTTCTCTTTTACACTCGAGTGAAGTTTCTCAGAATCAGGAACTTTTGGCGACGCTGGAACTCACTCGGTGCGATTTTCGGATTTTTCTAATCAACACTGGGTTTTCAGGACTGGTTTTTCAACACTCGTTTTTCGAAACTAGACGTTCGAAACTTGTTTGTCAACACTTGTTTTTCAACACTGGCGTTTCCGAACTGAAATATTTTCCCTTCTCTCGATCACTTGAACACTTGATCACTCGAACTCGTTCACGGAATATTCCTCTCAATTTATCTTCAGTATTTCCTTCGAAATTTGCCTCGATAGCTTTTCCATTCTAACTTATCCGTAACTCTTTTCCGACAATTCTCTCCGAAGACGTTCAATTAAACCGACTGACGGTGGTCGACTGCAATTGTTGTTGAGTATTATTTATGCGAGATTTTCCTTGCAGCTACGAAGCACTGGGGATACTCTACTATTAGTGTGATTGGGGTTCTCAGTGTGTGAACGATTCGTTACAAAAATTGTCTCAGTAATTGTCCTTCCTAACGTTTGGGCCGACGAGCAAGGACTCGTCGTCTCAGCAGGACTCGCCTGTTTGTCTGCCGTAAATGTTGCTCGATTCGGTTTCGTTCGCCGTTCGCAGTTGCCGACACCGCAGTCGTGGTCGTTGTCGCCGCTGCCTCTGTTGCCGCTGTTGCTGCTGGCTCTGCCTGTGCTCTGGCTTCGCTCTGGTTCGGCCTCTCGGGCGGTCTCTTGTTCGGCCTCTGCCGCTGCTTCGGCACGCTTCGACTCCGGTTCGGCTCTGGCCTCTCTTCTCCGCACTTGGCTTCCCTCTCTGTCTCTCTCGCGTCGCCTCTCTTCCACTCTTTGGCTCTTCTCGGCGACGTCGCCGTCGCTCGTCTTTCTCTTATCCTGTTGTGTATCGCATCGTATTTCGCTCGCCTCGGTCGTGCCCCTGCCTCGTCTTCTTCTTTTTCATCGTCGCTGTCGTCATGGTGGTACTGTTGTTGTTGTCGTGGTCATTCAGCAGATTCTGCTCGTTCCCATTTCGTTCCTCGCTCAATTTTTCTCTTTCGATTTTCCCTCTCGTTTCCTCTTCCCCTTCTACTCTTCCTCCTAGCAATCACTCGTTTTCTCTCTCGCCAACCACTTGTTTTTCACAAAACCCAGCCTCAAGTGGTGGCTGTGCAGAGAATCCTCGCACACACACACACACACACAGCCCTCTGGGTGTGTCTGTGTCTCTCTCTTCGCACGTGTGTGTGTGTGTGTGGAGAATCGTGCAGACCGACCGCCGCCTCTGTCACCAGCGTCGGCTGCCACCGTTGCCGACGTCGTCGGGCTTCGTATTTTTGTCGCCGGTCGACTTCGTGCCTTCGTCGTTCGTTCGTTCGGGTCCTCGTTAGATTGTCATATTGTTGTTGTTGTTCGTTGTCTGCCATCACCAGCAACAATAACAACAACGAAATGGTGTAGAAACAAAAAAGAAAAATAATGGAAATCGTAGAAGAAGCAGACGCGACCAGGGCCGTAGGAGGAGCGGGTGGGGGAGAGAGAGGGACAAGTTTATTTTTGGAATACGCGCGCATGAGTCCTTTTTGTCTGTCTTTTTTCCATCGTTTTTGTTGTTATTGATATGGTCTGTGTGGTTGTTTTTGTTGCTCCGACTTGTTGTTCGCTTCGTCCTTTTTGTCAAAGCCTTCTGTGTGTGGGAGCATGAGGCGACCAAAGAGAGCGAAAAGCCAAGAGAGAGAACAGATGGGAAAATCTAAAAGAGTCTGAGTGGAAATGAGTAAATTTGAATACGAAGAGAAATGGTGGTCGCTGCAGAAAGAAGGAGGAGAAACAGAGCTCGATTGAAGTGGAGAGTTCATTGGTGAATCAGCGAGTGGAGAGACCGAATGTAGAACTTCAGAGGAGAGAATTCATGGAGAAGTCCAACGAATATCGTGGAGAGTAGGGGAGGAACTGAAGCAACTCTAACATAACATATTTTTCTCTCATGGGATATTTTGAATTTTGTATGAATTTTTTAATTTTGTATGCAATTTTGAATGTTGTATGAAATTTTGTATTTCCTCTGAAATTTTTAATTTTCTCTGAAATTTTTAATTTTGTATGAAATTTTAAATTTGTGTGAAATTTAAATTTTTCTAATAATGATAAAATTTTGAATTTTCTATGAAAATTATCAAATTTTAAATTTTTTCTGAAAATTATCAGTTTTTGAATTTTTTAAATTATATATTATATTTTCAATATATAATATAAATGAAATTTCGTTTTCGTTTTTTCAGAGATGTTGCGATCAAAAATATATTTTTTCTATGAAATAATTTTCTATGAAAATTTCAAATTTTGAATTTTTTTTGAAAATTATACAAATTTTAAAATTTCAATGAAAATTATCAATTTTTTAATTTTCTAAATTATTTTTTTTTAATCCTATAATCCTTTTCTCTCATGAGATATTTACATCAAGATATTTTTTTCTCCCATGAGGTCTTAATAATTGGTTTATTTTTAGTTTTTATTTTCATTAAAAAGTCTGAAATTAGAGTAGAATAAGCATAAATTGTAAAACATGCTTGTGGCGAGATTTTCGCAATAACAACAACTATCGAATACACAATTACCGACATCAATGCGAATAATATTAATAGCAAGAGGACATCGGATCGATTTCCGAGAAATCGAATCTCCTCAACTTCATCAGCAGCGGATGCAGAGGCTCTTCGTCTTCTTCTTCGGGTGATTGCAAAATAATTATAGTTGCTTCTTCTTGGTCGTCGTCGTCTTCTTCCTCTTCTTCTTCTTCGTGATGTTTGCCGATTCATCATCGACTGGATTTCCGTGAATTTCCCACAACTTTCAAATCGATGACTCAGGCGAATTATTGTTGTTGTTGTTGTTGTTGTAGGGAGAGTTATCGAAGGAGACGACAATGCCAACAACAACAACAGCAATAAAAATCATATCAATGAAATGAGAAACATCATAGATCGCTATCAATGTTTTTGTTATTGTTTCTGCTATTCTTGTTTTTGTAGTTATTGTTGTTGTATTTTTATCTCTTTCCATTGTTAATGTCAATGAGTACACTGCGTTCACCAGGAGCAGCATCCCAACAACAACAAAATCTCCTCCGCCTCCTTCATACAATCCAATTTTTCGCCATGAATGAGCTCCACAGACACCATCCTTCTCCCTCTCGCACTCGTCGTCCCTTCCATCGAGCTCGTCTTCGCAGCAGCTCTATCGACATTTCTATCCCTCTATCCCTGTCTCACTTGAATCGTCTCTCTCTGCAACGGAAAGTCCGTTTGCGTAGGTGTTTTCCGCAGCAGGAGAAAATCAGACAGACAGACAGAGTGCGAGAGAGGGATACGGGAAAAAGGCAGGAGGAGAACATTTTAGGGGAATTTCCTTGGAGACTCGACGTGAGCAGAAGTAGTGACCAGAGAAAGATAGACAAAGAGAAAAGGAGGGAGAGATCGCCTACAGCAAGGACGAACTTTTGTGTCGAGGATCACCTTGAGCGAATATTTTAAATTTTATAAAAGTGGAGCATGTTTTTAAAATTATGAAAAACACTTCTATTTTTATTTTCCTTATATTTAAAAAAAAGTCAATTTGGTAATATGGAAATATTTTCGCCTCGCTGACTCGGAGGCTACGCCACTGAGCCACGGCCCTCTATATTATTTTTATACTTCACATTAATGTTTCATATTAATTTTTATTTTAAAAATATTTACGAACAAATTTAAAATTATAAACAACTTAATATAAATTATAATATTTTCCATGTCCACTTCGCTGGCTTACCGCGGCTAGAGATCTCGTCCGATTTGGACACCCAATACCGCAAATGAAAGATGAGCAGATTTCTTTCTGAAACCATCACGGGTGATTCGTCAACAACTCACCGCATTGTATTCGATCACACAAACATTCATTTTTATATATACCATTTACCATTTATTTATAATTCTTAGCTTTTCTCAATTCTGATTTTCTCCTGACATTTGTATTTTCATTAGAACTAGAACTCTTTATTTATTCAAAGAAAGGTTCTCCCACTCTTCCTCCAATCTGGCAATGCTGCCACCACTCGAAAAGCCGGCTACGGCCTGGCCTGACTTTTCTCAATCACTTGCGCAACTCTACACATGGGAATCTCAGCTGTT
Organism: Coelopa frigida; assembly: GCA_017309665.1. Taxonomy (NCBI): domain Eukaryota; kingdom Metazoa; phylum Arthropoda; class Insecta; order Diptera; family Coelopidae; genus Coelopa; species Coelopa frigida. The sequence goes on from CM029562.1 coordinate 630,715, forward strand.
TCACTAGTCCGCGTCCACGATGGACTCTCAGACTCTCCAAGGGGGGCGAGGACCAGTGCAGCAACAACAACGGGAACAACAACCACCTCGCGAGTCTCCATCCGTCGGAAAGCAACAACAAGTTGGCGTCGCGCTGGGCCTACCGCAAGGCACAAGTGCTTGGAAGGCATTTGGGTCGGGCCCGTCAGATGGCGCTGCCGCCCCGTCGGCCAGCGGCCACTCCCCCTCCTCCCCGCCCCTCGCCGACTCAATTGAGAGAGCGAGAGAGGTTCTCGCCGTCCAGAGTCACGCAGGCGCGTCGGAAGCGAGCCGGAGGCGAAGACGGGGGGAGAAGGGGACCCGAGACAGACGGTGAGTGAGAGCGAGAGCGAGAGGGAGAGAGAGAGAGAGAGAGGCGAGGAGGGAGCGAGTGAGGACGCGGGCGGGACGAGCTGGGTAGCGGGGGGCGAAGTGGGCGTGCGAGGCTCCTGGCAATGACGACGAACGAGACAAAGCGGGGACCCGATGACGCTCTCGCTCTCCTCCTCCCGCTCCCCGCCATCTCGGCTTGCTCCACTGCCAAATCTTTCTCCGTTTTCCCTCGAGCGCTCTCCAAATCTCTCTTTCGACTCCGGCTGACTTCGTCCTCTCGCTTCTGCCTGGACGCCTCTCGTCCTGGGCCCCTCCATCGATGGCCCTCTTTTGACTTCGCTCTCTTGACTGTGGTCTCTCGGGCTGGATTTGTTTCGTTCCATTTCCACCTCGCTTGGTCCGCTCTCTTATTCTTCCCAACACATGCCACTCTCTCTCTCGCGCTCTCTCTCTCTCCCTCGACCATTCGCGCTCTCTCGTCTGCGAGCTGCCCTGGTCAGTGGGTGCGCCACTAGGATGACGCCTACGCAAGATTGTGACGTAAACGCCAAAAAGGCGCACATCACCAATAACAACAACAACAACAACACCACCACCAACAACAACAGCCATCAACTTATTGCCCGTGTGTATGTGTGTTTGTATTTGTATTTGAGTCCTTTGGAAAATTACTATATGCAGCAGCTACAGATACACATCGAGATGTGTGTGTGTGTGGTTTTCCATGCTGTTGGCATTACTATCGATGTTCCCCATACATCTATTTGTTAGGATATCTCTGTGTGTGTATGTGTTGGTCTTGTTATTGCTGCTATCTCAATATCTTCCCGCTGTCTATCGTTCGAGTTCCCGATTCGCGTTGGTTCCATGGGAGTCGTTGTCATTGTTGTTGTTGTTGTTGTTGTTGTTGTTGTTGTTCCAATTCTTGTAGTTATGATTGTTGTTGTTGCATTTTGTTGCTATTGCAAATGTTGTCGTTGGTCGTAATTTAATTGTCAACCGATTCATAGAATTATAATGTGGTTAATTTCAACAATGGTTGCATCATGCAACAACAACACGAACAACAACAACAACACCTTCAACCACCGTCTGGAAACCAATAATTAGAACAACAATAACAACAAACCTCCATGGAGCTGATTCCATGGAAGAGAAACGATAGATGGAAGATAACGATAGTTCTGTGGAGAACAATGACAGAACTTTAATTCCCACCACCAACAACCACACATTAAGACCCACCAACAATATCTTCATATTAAATCAAATACTAACAATAATTTTAGTCACTATCGCAATAATTTTGCATGAAAGAAGGAAAATAATTATGAAAAATTCAACTATAAAAAATACTACAATAACCACACCAACAACATTATTACAATTATTACAATATTGGGTATAAATAAAGTAACAACAACTACAACAATTGACACAATTGCTACAGTAGAATAATGAATGCACTCTCACTCATTTAAACGAACTATAAAACTATTTGCGTGTTGTTGGACATAAATGTTTGTTCCGTAATATTTTTTCTATTTTTAGAATTCTCCAGTTTATTTATAAACATAATTTGTTTGTACACTTGTTGTTGCACGATTTGATTGTTATTTTTTGTACATTTTGTTCGGAATGTTTCTGATTCTATTGAAGGTATTTCCATTAGTCATCCTATATCAAACTATTCTGCCTCCCTCTCATTCGACCGTGGTTATTTATATTTTTATCCATTCCACTGCGCCTCAACTATTTCATGGTAATTATTTTAATTATCCTGTAGTTGATTGCTTCTATTAATTGTATTTCTAGTAACTATACTCCGTGGAAATACATTTTTATAGATCCGACGAGTATTAAAATTAATAGAAACGGAAATATCGTTGTGAAAAATCCACTTCTGTAATAATTCCATAAAAAAATAGTCAGGTAAAAAAATTTCGTAAAACAAATATAAATTAGCAAAAAATGCATAAAGAACAATTAAAACATGAAAATAAATGTGGGAAAGAAATGTACACCTCATGGAATAATTGAATTAAGTTTACAAATTTCTTCAAATAAAATTGTATTAATAAAAAAACAAAAAATAATTTTCTCCAAATAAAATCTCGATTTTCTTTATTTTTCAGACAAGGGCGAAATTATTTATCACGCTCACTTCTTCTCGATGTTTCCGCCTCCTCCAGCTGCAACGCCTGAAAGTATGCAAGGAAAATCCTCTTAGTATGCTTCAAAGTGCTTAATTTTGGCTTTTTAAGAAATTTTCACACATATTTCCCGGTAAGCTCCTTTTCTACTAATTGTGGTTGGTTTTTGGTTGGAGTTGTTGGCCCTGTTGAAGGAGTTGTGGCCACTTGAGCCAACTTGTTGTGTTTTTGTTGTTGATCATACTGAAATTTTGTTGCCTGCGACATGATTTGACAAACAAATCGAAATAAGTTCTATTCATTTGCTCGTTTTGAACTTGTCCTCAACTCCGCTCAAGTGGAAAATTTAAGTTGAAGTTCACGTCCTGGTGTCAATAGATGTGTAAGTATGTGTGCAAATGACTAAGTGTGAAATTGTGTGAAATATTATAGTGAAATGATTTGCTGAAAGAATACTGTGAAAAGATTTTGTGAAATTGTGAAATTGAATTTCTAAGAAAAAATTAAATTTTGGAAAATTCCGTCAACAACAACAAAAAACCGAAACCCAATAGCTGAGAAAGCTTTCAACGTTGTTCTGAGAAAACTTTTCGGATGTCCTTCACAACATCGAGAATCCTTGCGAAGGCTTCGTCCCAACTCGCACCCCGACAGAACTCGGGTTTCTAGTTTTCATTCATGATTTCGAGCGAACGAACGACATCACGTAGCAACACGCCTACTGTCCGACTCCTCCTCCTCTCTCTCTCTCTCTTTCTCTTTCCCTCTTCTCAAGGCCTCGGCACTGGCCCCGACTTCTCCGCCCCGGTGGCACTGGAGCTTTTTTGGTCGTGACGTTTGAGGTTCGGTGTTGTTGTTTTTTTTATCGGCGTGGTTATTGTTGTAGTTGTCTTTGGTGGTTCTTTTCGTCGACACCACCACCATCATCATCAGCAACAACAATAACAACAACAACAGCAACAACAGGAACAATAAAAGCAAAAACGTTGACTGAAATCATTTCCGCTGTCGCGTCATCGGAGAAAAATCTCAAAAGACACATCCTTCACTCTCTCTCGTGCTCGAGCTCTCTCTCTCTAGCACTAGCTCTCTCTCCAACTCGCTCCCTCTCAACCTGTCCCTCTCTCTCTCTTTTGGAGTCCCTCCCTCTCTCGCTCTCAGGAATCGAATGCTCTCTCATCCATCGTCAAGGATATTCGAGAAATGTTTAATTTATGAGTTTTCTTCTTGTTGCTGTTGTTGTTCGTGGTTATTTAAAGAAGACATCGTGAGCAGGGGGAATCTGGAGTTAAGGAGAAGTAAAGGAAGGGAAGGGAAGAAGAGGTGGAGGACGGATCTGAGGTCGCCGGCGATAGATTCTTTCATTCTCCTTCCACAGTGCGTTGACAGCGCGAAATTTTCGGAAATCCATTTTCTCCACCTTCCGACATTCATCTTCTTCTCTCCCATCCTTCTTCCTCACCCATCCCCTCTCTCTCTCGCTCTCGCTCCCTCCTCCATTCTCTTTTATTATTTGCGTGTCCTTCGGAGCATCCCTAGTGCGGTCCTGGCCTCATCGATTTCAGCGAAACTCCAATGAGGAGGAATTTTTTCTCCTTTGTCGCATGCAAAGCGAGACAAGAGAGACAGGAAACAATTACAAAAAGCCGCGAAATTCGCCGGAAGAGTCGAGCTAGTAATTGATAACATGAAATCGATAGAGGAATTAAAAGAAATCCACGCAATGGGTGTCGCATGAAAAACTAGAATTCGGCGAAAAACGAAGAGAGAGATTTTAGAGGTGCGAGGAATTTCGAATGAAAGAAATTCAAAGAACAAGTTCAATTGAATTTAATTTTGTATAGTATTCCTTCTTTGATAATTACTGTTTTCACTGGAATTTATTTCTGGTGCTTATTCAAATGGGAATTAAATGTGAAAATAAAATTGGAAGGTAAATCAGTAAAGTATAGGTGAAAAGATAACAATTATACCAGTGATAATTAAAATGGTAAAAAAGCAAAAGAAGGAAATTAAACGCAACTCAATAGTGAAAAATTAAAAAACTACATTTAAATAATGAAAAATTAAGAAGCGAACACAAGCATTCCAAGAAATTAAAATGTACTTCCTTGATCATTTCCGAAGTAAAATAAAATGAAATTAAAAATATGATATACATATATAGAATACATAGAATTAAACTCAATTTATCCTTCGCGCAACTTTTCTAAATTTATTTAAGAAGACTTAAGAACAATAGGTAAATGATACGAACACAACACCTGACCAATCCTCACAACTGATCCCAGCCCATGGCAGATATTGCGAGAGGGAAATTCTAATGTTGTTGTCCTCTGTCAACGTCACCCTTCTCTCTCTCTCTCTCTCTCTCTCTCTCTCTCTCTCTCTCTCTCTCTCACTCTCACCCGCTTCGTCCTTCGTTCCCGTAGTCGCCGCAGCCCTTCCGGAAGTCGAGGAAATGTTTTGCTGACTCCTCCGAACCGAGCATCAGCGTCAACGTCATCGTATTTCACGCATCCCCAACACATACATCAGGAACTCACGCACACACACACGCACATCGAAACACGCTCGCACACTAACAGCCAGACAGACAGATAGAAGTCGTCCGTCTCAAGGATTTATTTGTCACTCATTTTGTCAGCCTCGGGGTCTCCTGCGAAATTGCGTCTCTCTCGCTCCCACAGCACCTATGTTGCTGTCTTTGTCACTCGGTCAGTAGGCCGTCCATCATGTGTTCAATTTATTTTCGTCCAGTCAGTGATTTGTTGTTGTGGTCGTGATTATTAGTCATCTGCTCGTTGAGTGTGTGTGAAATTGAATGGAATTGAATCGAATCGAAATGCGATGGAAATGCGGCTAATGAAAACAACAATAACAACCAGAACGACAACGAGAACGAAAGCTGCAAAAATAACAGCCAAAGGGGCCAAAAGACAACAGCGAAAGAGGATTTCAAAGATTCCGAAATGTGTCGGAGATGAATGAATTGGAACGTCCGGAGGGTGGCGTATGAGAAATTTCCAATTATTCGAAATGTTGGCAAACACAAGTCCCCTTGCTCCTTCTCCACCCTTCCTCTAGAGCTTCTTCGACGATCTTCCTCAACTCAGGCCCACCATTCATTGGTTCTCTTTGCTACCTGGTCACCAAGTTGTGATTGTTCACCACGGCGTATGAGGAATATTCCATTGTTCGATCTCAATCGTTGGAACAACTTTAGCTTCTTCTGTGCGACCCACAGACAGACGGGCGGACGGACAGACACACGGATCATTCAGGCACACTTGCGTCCGCGGATCCCGACCACATCCGGATCACTCGAGCTCCGACCCTTCAGCTAACTGGCCGTGCTCATGACGTCACCACCACCAACAACAACAAACTGTCACTCTTCGCCACCCACGACAATCGGTGTTTGTTTAATTGAGCTGAATCAGTTTCCGCTTCCGGTTTCGACTACTCCGAGTTCACATGGAACTTCCGAATGAACAAAAAGCGGAACGAAAAATCGTTTTTGGCGGATCCCGAGTCAAGCGAAACCAAATACAGTAAATACTCATAAATATGCAAGTGGCTTGCAAATAAAGTTTCGATCTTAAATTAGTTTCCGGCTTCATTAGGGATGAAAATCAAGGCAGGGGGCGGAACGGGTCGCAGAGGACCAGAGGGCATTGAAGAGGTCCAGAGAGGGTTAAAGCGGGTGCTTGCTAATTATTCGCTCCGCCCACGTTTGCTCCATTTGCTCCAAGCCATTTTCCAGCCGATTCCGCCGCACACGAATTTGAGCACAAACATTTCCTCTCAGCCGAGATTGAATTAAATGGAAGTTAAATTCACTCATTCATGCGATCCGCAGCGGGTCGCAGCGAGGCGTTGACGACGGCTGCTGACGTCATTCCGACGGCGGTGACATTTCGATCTCTTCCGGCACTTCCGCCGGAATTAACTCATTAGACCAATCGACAGGTGCCCGACTCGCGCCACCTGTTGGCCCAAGTAGTAGATTTCACGCGGATTATTTCTGGTGATTCCGCCGCCCCCTCTGCTCGGTCCACTGCCATGACTTCCGTTGTCCTCGGAGGCCCTTTGTCTCTTTCAGCCTCCCCCGCGATCGCCCCTGGCTGCCCAATCCCTTTGTTTGTCCCTCGGTCCGGCCGGCCCCTCGCATCCTGAGCCCCGGTGGGCTTTGTGGTCCGCTCACCTCTGTATCAGAGTTAATGTGAAATTATTGAAAATAGGCGGAATTAGCTAATAACGGTAATTGGGGTCATTATGCCGAGTGCTTGGAGTTAATTGCCAAAAGTTAATTAATGCCACTTGGAGAATTAGAGGGACGGAGAGAAGAAATTACAAGAAAATGTGGAAGAGAATAGAAGAACTTAGGGAAGACGGAGTTGGGCAAATAGCAACAGGCAGAGATGAATCAAGGGAACCAGATGGGGTCATAGAACGAAGGAGTATATAGAGGGAGATAAAGAGAGAGAGAGAGCGAGTGGGAAGCACGCTTGTTGGTGGAGTCGAGACAGAGACAAACCGGGGGAAGCCACAGAAAATAAGAGATCGAGTAAAGCAAGGGATTGGAATTAAATGCAAACAGGATTAAGTAAATAAATCTGCATAAATAGTGACGAGGAAGAGAAGAGTGGGCAGAGGAGAGGAGGAAGAGGGTGGGGAGAGGAGAGCAAAATAAGCTGGGTGGAGAACACACTGCGGAAAATTGCGTAAATGGAACTGGGGCGAAGGCGATGATCCCCATGGTGGATGCAGCAAAGGCCACCAGCGAGGTCGGCGGAGAAGTGAATCGGACTTACAGAGGCTTCATTTATTTATTATTCTCCACCCGCACCGTCTGCTTATACAAAGGAAAATAAAAATAATTACTTCGAATCAACAATAAAATTTCAATAAATACAAACAAATTTAAATAAAAAAAAGGATAAATACAAAATTTGAAATGTAGTTTATATCTGCGGCAATATTATTTTAATGAAAAAATTGCATAAATCCTCCTCGAAATGTTACCTTGTCCCTCATATTAAATTGTAATACTCTCTCACTCCCTTTCCCTATCTTACACACATACTCTCGCTCTCTTTCTTGCTCACTCACTCGCTGTCAACATCACGCCCACTCACACCGAAGATTCATTCAAAAGCTGTTCATTGTTTCTGCTCTGCCATCCGCGCTGACTTCTGCAGAACTCCCAACGTTCCCCCGCCCCTGTTGCCTTCTCCCTTCCTCTCTCCCTCTCTCTATTTGTTCGGCGTTTTTAATAAAAATGTATACATATACGTGCATTAATGTATGTTTATTTATATATTCATGGTTCAAAATCATGGCCGGAAAATTGGAAGCTAAAAATCAGGGACATCGATGAGGAAAAGAGAGAGAAGAACAGAAAGAGGAGAGAAATAATGAGAGAGAAAGACAGAAATTATTGCAAGAAAAAGAATGAGAGAGAAATAATGAGAAGAGAGAAGAGAAAGAGGAAAAGACAGGCGAATGAATCGAGGATAGCGGGGAAAATGGAGCGACAAAAGCAAAATCATCTCCCACAATACACCGACACCTATGCACACACACACACACATAACGACATCGACGCAGACAATGCGAGGCACACATACACACACATACAATGCGTACGGTATTGTGTAAACGGAAATATTAAGAGTGTCGAATTTTGGGAAATAACATTTTATTGTGGCGATAATTGCTTTATTATGGGGTTCTTCCGAGATCCCCTTTCTCTCTCTATCTCGCTCTGTGGATCTCTGCTAACGTCGTTGGCTCCCTCTCTTTTCCTCGTTGCTCCTTTTTCATCGGGTGCGAAAGAGAGGGTGCGATGAGTGGGAAGCCAATAAATGGAACTCAATTAAATTGTCTTCTGGTCGGATCCGCTCTGACGTAGATGCTGAATTTTTATTCATTTATTTTCGTTTTCACTCCTAACTTTCATATTTTTCCCGTCAAGGGCGGGGGCCGAAGGAAGTCGGTGGGAAGGACACACATAAAGCTGAAAAGGAGCGAAGCGAGGGGTGCGAAAACCATTACCAAAGGCCTCTAAAAATAACTTCCCATATCTTGGTTGATTGGATGATTCGTTGGCGCTTCCTGCGCTCTTCGCGCCAGTCGGCTCGACTTTTGCGCCTTTCTTTGCGGGCCTAATTTAATTTATGGGATATTTTGAGGTTCCAATACGCATTATTCTCCATATTACTTTGGGATGGCTTTGGAACCCACACATCCACAATTTTATTTCATAACTGCGCGATTAATCCTTTCGGATTATTTGCCTTTGTTGTTTGCATAATAGCTTTTGCAATATAGCTCGTAATTGTCAGTTATATTTTTTTTCCAATAATTTTCTGAAATTTTTCCACACCTCGTTCTTCCCAGATTCCAACTGATGGACCTTTATTTTTTAATATCGCAATGTTTGCATTTTTTTTCCTCAATCATAATTTATGAGTCCGTGCTCTTGAATTATAATTCCTTAATTTCTGCAGTTACTCCATTGTCCTTCCGTTTGTGCCTGAATAAGTACTGTGTTTTGTTAACTGCTTGATTGAAAGTCATCTATTCCATTAGGAGCAGCCTCTTCGTGTGCAGCCAGCCGAAACCTTGAATCAATTATCTTGGCGAAACAAAAAATCACTCACCGAATCGAGTCCTTCGCCACGTCGCACTCGGAGTCCCCAGGGGATGGCACTCGTGTGTGTCGCTCGCACACTGTCCCCCTCTCTCTCGCTCTCCCTTTGTCCCCCGGTTCCCCTGGGCCACTTCACGCTCTGTCAATTAGTGATGTCTCCTGCAGCAGGATCGTCGTAGGAGGCCAAGGATCCTAGAGGGCGATTCCTCGTCGTGGTTTAATTAATGTCATCCGCACGCCGTCCTCCTTCCGCAGGAGCCAAGATGCTCCTCGTCTCGGCCACGATAATCCCCGTTGTCGTCGTCATGGAGCTGCCCTAATGCGCAACCAAATTGGCCGAGAATGAACCAATTAACGTCCTGATGGCGATTGCCGCTTAAATGGCTCAATTTAGATTTGCATCAGTCGGAGAGCAACTCCTGCTCTTCGTCCCTTCGCCCTCCCCGCTTCATTTGTCCTTCGTCCACTCCGTTCCTTCGTCCTTTCGGTGTTCCTTCCCAGTTTCCAGAACACTTGACGGTAATCCTTGAGTGCGCTCGACTGCAATTCAATATACGGGCGAGCGGGAGCCCAGGGCAAGGACTAAGACCAAGGACCTTGGAGCTCTTGTTTGTCCCTCTCGCACTCCTCATTTCTAATTCTGAATTCTGTCTCTCTTTTCCCCTTCCCTCGTACCGACTTTTCTCCATTTCTGTTCATTGGTGCGAGTCCTTTAATCACGTTCCCTCGCAGTTGACGCATGCACCTCTGTCCGTCCACCTCCGATGTCTGTCTGACTGTCTACCGCTCTGTCTCTGTCTGTCGGTGAGTCTTCTCTTGCCTGTCCCTCACTGTCTTTTTATAGTTGATTTCGGAAATTCTAGAAAAATTTCATAAACAGAGAGTAGGGAGCGAAAAATGAATGCCAAATCAATAGAAACGAAAGAACCAAAGGATTTCGAGGAATAGAAGACTGAATGTAGACAGGAAGAGTAGAATCCCAGAAGAAAAAAGAAGGAGAAGACACCGACTGCTGTGGAAAAACCAAGTCAAAAGACAGTGGGCTGGACGGATGCAAACAATAACAAGTGGCTGATGAAAGGAAGTTATAAATAGCAAATACATTTTGGCGTTGTAATAAATTCCAGAGCATTCGACGGAATGCCGACCACGTGACGAGGGGAGCGAAAACAAACACAAGTACAATGAAACAACAACTGCCTACGTCGACTCGAAAAATAGGTGTGTCTTGGAGCCGACTGTTCGACCTGGCGATGGACACTTCGCCTTCCAAAAAATTTCACATTTCGATTTTCGATTAGACGCTTAGTTTAGCCAGGAAACGCATTTATAGTCTTGACGCAAAAATCACAAATTTCAATCTTTTTGAGGAGATCACGCATTGAGACCGGATTTTCTATTCGCGTTTGAGCACAAGCACAAGGCCCACGTGTGGAACCTTCCATTTCAGATCATGCGTGAAGACCGGAAGAAGATTGAGTGAATGAAGAGGACAAGGAAGGAGTCTTCCTTGGTCATCATAACATTGAACCTCATCCTCCTCTCACCTCTTAAAATTCAAACTTCCGCCCTTCAAGGTGAACACAACTTGAATTCAACTTGAGCTGAACCGCGCAGGAATCGCGGGAAAAGTTTGAGCGAAGTTTAAGTTTTCAAATAAAAAAAATATGGAAAGTTTCCGAGGAAGGCAAATGCGTGCTAAGGGGAAGAAGAAGCAGAAGACGAAGCCTACCAATTCCAAAAAGGTGGAGAGAAAGACGAGACAATGCCGATGACGTGCGCAAACTTTCGCTCAAACTTTGAACGAAGCCTCCTCGGTGTCGGGCTCTTATCGTCATCGTCATCATCATCATCCTCATCGACGCTTCGTCCTCGCCGCTCGTCTCTGTGCTTCGTTGATGGATTTCGGGCGGCTTCATTTGGAGCCTCGTCGGATTCGTAGGCCCACATGTCTATCGCCATCTCTGTCGATGCCTTTTAAGCGTTTCATTTGCTGCGGATTCTCTAATTCTCCTATTTTCTATTTCTTTCCTTTTTCTATTTATGTCCCTCCTCTCTGTTTTCTCCCTGTCTTTATCTCTCGCTCTTCCTATTCCATAATTTCTAATCCTCCCACAACATCCGATTTTCCCTTTCGTGCGATCTTCCCCCCTACTTCTCCTTTTGTCTCACCTTCCCTCTACCTCTCTCTCTCTCCCTGTCCCACCTCTTGCTCCCCCTGTTTCGAACCACTTACGCCTGACGTCACGCTGTCCCGAGTTCAACGAAACCCTTGTTGAACGTGGGCACACCTTTAAAACACCCCAACCAACCTACAGTCCGTCCGTTCACACATCTGTCTGTCTATCTGTCCGTCTCTCCCTCCAAATATATGTCACTCTGGAACTCCTTCGACTCCCTGGGCATCCGTGCTCAAACACGTGGACAGGTTTCGTGTGAAGTTCCTTGACTTTAATTCCTTCTGCCCTCCACCCCGTCCGTCCATCCGTCCGTCCGTTTGTCCGACCGCCCGTTGTCAATGGTTTTTAATCACTTCCGGCCGGCAACTGTTCACAATGGCGACTTCCGGGGGAGGCGGAGGCCGAGGCAGGTCTGCGAATTGAGGGCAGAAACGATAATATTACGGAAATACTTTCGCCATCGTATAATTCATAATTATATTCCACTCTCGATGCTGTTGTTGTAGTTGTTGCTACTTTTGTACCTTGGAATTGTTGATTTGTCCAGGAATAGTTTTGTTGTTGCTATCATGTCGTCATTGTCATCGTAGAAAATTTGCAATTAATTTCAATGGAATTCTATTTCATTTCACAATCATTTAATGCTGAAATTTTAATTTAAGGCCCCAGAACGATTCCTCGAGTTCAGGTAGACTTCTGTTCTCGTTGAGGTTGTTGGCATTGTTTTTGCGGTTGTGTGCGTGTGTGTGATGGGTGAATGTTGCTGACAGCCGGCAACCGTTGGCAAGAAACTTCATGCCAGTGGCTTCTCTGCGAAGGCTGAGAGTGAGCAAAAGAATGAAAGGAAGAAAGAAAGAAAACGAGAGAGAGAGAGGGATTTTCTGTTTCGCAAGAAATAGAAATTCAAGGGGGAACATGAAGAAAGAACTGAGTGGTCATGAAAGTGGAAAATAATTGAATGATTTAATCAAATAATGAAAGCCATTTAATACGATTTTGCTGCTGACAAATATGAATGATAATTTTATAGGAAACATTAAGTAGGAAAATTAAATTAAAAGCAACAGAAATAAAGGAATCAATGAAAAATGAAGATTATAAAAAATGTGAAGAGAAAAGAAAAGAGAGGAAGAATTCAAATATTGAGTTGCTTCTATTTTCTTTCTATTGCGGAATGCAGTTTTTCTATGAATTTAGTAAAATTTAATAATCTCCAATATCGAGGGGAATTAAGTAGTGGAGATAGAGCTGGCATCGAACTTATCACGACCGAAAACATCTAAGACCGAAGTAAGCGAAGTAATGGAAATGAAATCGGCGAACAAATGCTGTCTGATGGCTCTCAACCGATTGCCATGACATTCTGTCCTTCTCCCTCTGTCTCCCCCAAAACTCTTTGTCTCGTTACTATATTTTAAAATTTCTCCCTTCGATATTTTATTTATTCTTGTTGTTCTCGACCGACAGCTCGCTCCAATGAACTCGCAGTCAACGTCCTCCTTCACCAAGTCATTGTTTCATCTCTCTCACTCCCACTCGTCCTCCTTCTTTCTCGATCTTCCCTTCTCCACTCCGTCCCCCTCGCTCCCTCCCTTTCATCCTCAATTATGGTGGTTGCCTTTTTTAATCAATCGAATTGCATATTTTATTCACTTCCTTCGATCATGCCGAACTCTCTGTCTGCCTCTCTCCAACTCTCTCCCTGTGTGCTCATCCTTCGTGTCCTTCCTTTCATCGCCTTCGTCCCAATCGCATTTATGGCAATATTTTCCAGGGAGTCCCTCACACACACGCTCACCAGTGCGTTCGGGTGTGTTCAATATCCAATTTCCCACAGTTAAACCTCCCCCAAGTTCCTTCCGTCGATCGTTTATTGCAGTCGTTCACCACTCTCTCCCTCACACACACACTTGAATGACTTTTCATTGTGCTCGCTTTTGCATACACTCGCACCCACACACACACACACACGGTTACCACTTCACAGCACACACACATTCGCCACTCGTCCCTTGGAAATGTTTTGTTATTTCGCTTGATTTCAATGATTTTCTTCTTTAAATATATTTCAATTCCTTTTGTGGTGGAAATGTCTCTTCTTCTCCCTTTGATCGGTCTTCTTGCTCCTTCTCCTCCTCCCTCGCCATCTCTTGCAATATATTGCGAAATAAATCGTCAGTTTATTCTTGCGGTTGGCAGCGAGGACGATGGCAGGACTCGGCCGAGGATCGACTGGGGATGATTGAGGTCGAAGGCATGGGACGATCGAAGGGCGAACAGGGGAAGAGCAGAAGACGACAAGGGGGGCGGAATAGGATTCCATACAAAGGTCCTCAAGCATGTTCGAAAGGATTTCGTGCTGCAGGAAGAATTGGAGGGTTGATTAAGAGCTCTAGGCTCAAGAGGAAACGGGTTTAAGGTCGAATTTAGAATTTCATGACAAATAAAAAAATAAAAACCCAACTTCACAATCACTGTAAAAGTCATATTTTTAATGCTTGTGGTCGATTCTTTAGTTTTATATTTTTTCATTTCAATTATATTTCATTCCTTCGTCTCTGATGTGACTCCTTGTTCCATATTTTCCTCTTTTTGCCTCTATTAATTTGCTTCGTTTTCTATTATACTTTTATATTACAAAAAATAAGTCTTGCAAGAATTGTAATAATTTTTAAAAAATTATTCCTGAAAAAAATAATTTGAAATTTTGAAGAACACAAAAATAATTCTTGAAATACAAATCATCTAATATGAAGAGAAAGGAGAAATCGCACGTGTGCACAACATTTCTCTTCTCAAACTCAAAGGTGAGAAATGATGAGAAATTTCATAAAATTTCATTCCCTGGAATAATTGAAGAGAACAAGAAAACGATTCAAAAGAACGAAAAGTATGGAAATGAAAAACGAAACTAAATGTTAGAATGAAAAATCATTGTTCATCACTTGCCAATTTGCAGGCTTATGGAAATGATTTTTGATGGAGAGAAGAGCCAGGCAACAGGGGGCCAACAAACAGAGCCAGGCGATAAATCCAATGTCGGTGTGTGAAATGAGAGTTCGTGTCAGTGCAACAGGTTGTTGTGCTCGCAAACTTCACTCATTTATTCATTGGGCTCTCAACTTAAATGCCGACCAGTGCACGTGAATCCTCGGCGCATTGGTGTGAGTCTCTGTGTGTCTGTGTCTACGACCGACGTTCGCCAGCTTGCTGAATCTTTCAACAGCATGCTAATTGGTTCGGAGGCTTCGGGGTATCTTGGTTTTTCCCATGCTTCGCACCGTCCGCTGAATCCGAGCGCCTGACTCGGTGAATCCGACGCCGGATTCGACCTCTGACGCGGCCCACGACTCGTTGGCCACGGCCAAGGCGCTCGTCTGAGCCGCCTACGGCTCGCTCCAGGAGCTCTGGCGGGGATCTGGTCTGGCTCCGAGCGAGCGCCCCAGCCCACGTCCGCGTGTCCCACGGTGCAGCGCAGCACGTTCGCACCATCGTCGTCGTCGTCGTCGTCGTCGTCGTCGTCGTCTTGTCTCGGCGGAACTTCTCGGGCCACGGTCTGCCCACCTACGGGCATCCCAGAGTATTTATTTATCGCCATGATGCAATCGTCGAATTTATAGACGATAGAAACATTCACGCATGGCTTCCGGCACACAGACACACATGCACCCAATCTATTGCCGGATTGATTTTTCCCCAACCTTCTCTTCTGAGCTGCAACAAATGACCTCGCTGCATGGACCACGGTCCCGGATCAATCCGACGTCTTTTCTCGCAAGCACTAAATTCACTACGAACGGCCGTGGTTTCTTTCTTCCTTCCCCCCTTGGAGTCCTTTGCGCGCGGCAGTGATTTTACGGCGCGAACTCCGACCTCTTTGCACCATAAGCTGCATTTCATAGCCAGCTTCCGAGGAACGTATTTTAGGTCAACGGCGTCGTGGCCAGAAAACAACAAGAGCAACGGTTACACGAAGACATTTCCATCCTCCCCAGTTTGCTCTCTCATTCATGCTGCGCCTCCCCTGAGCCATCTCCCAGTCGTCTTCTGTAATACCCCAGATCGTCTCTGCATCCGCTCCTTTCGTCTTCCTGCCCTTGCTTCGGGTGGCTTTCCTACCCGCAGTTTCCTTCACAGCTCCTCTTACTTCACCTCCCTTCATCGTTCGCCTCGGTCGCACACCGAGTTCTCTCGCTTTCTCGCTTTCCATCCACCTCCTTCTGCCTCGGTTTCTTTCCAACTGTGGTCGGATCTTCCTCCGGTAACTGCACAAGGGCTGAACCCCTCACTACCACTCTCTCTCTCCCCTAGTCTCTTCAGCCCTGTCCTCCTCCCTCGCCCTAGCTGTCTCTGTCTCTGTCCTCGTTAACTCTGGCTATCCTGCTCATCTCTGTCCGCCTCACCTTAAAACTATTTGCAAGCTCATTCTGGTCGGCTCCCACGGTTCGTATTCAAGGAGCGACTCCGCTTGTCCTTCTGCTCTTTACTTTGACGCCACACCTTCTCGCTCTCTTTCCATCTTCTCCTTTCCCACGTCCCCGCTCCCTGTTGCCCGCTTCGTTAGGCTCCTCCGGCATTCCGGAGCTGCTTCGAAATGTCGCGGCTGTCGGCGTCATTTCCGGCCGACTCCCACCCTAACGACCTACGGCTTCCACAGAGTCTATCGGTCGCCCTGTCTCTCTCTCTCTCTCCAGCTTTCTCCCTCCCTCTCGCTGTCCGTCCGTCTCTACGCAGCTCCTACGTGTTCTGCTCGTCTCGGTTTTGGAGATTTTCCAAGAGCCATCGGAGCCTCGGCGCGGCCGAAGCTGTTGCCATGCCACCCGTGGAAGCGATGGAAGCAGCGCTGGTCAGGATGCACAGGATGCGGAATGAATCTAAGGCTGGGCTAGATCCGGGACCGTGAGGCACGAAATGCTGGGGCGGCATCGAAACCCACACACGCACACCGTGAGGACATTTGGACAGACTTCGTGACAGACAGCGAGCCAAACCGACCGAGGGACGGACGGATGGATGGATGGAAGGAAGGACGGACGCGCGCTTCTCCCCGAGAGTCCTTCGCTATTCCTCCGTTCGCAGTGTTTGTTGAGAGACTGCCAAAAGTGCAGCCAACCTACGGACAGCTAGGAAGAGCTAAGAAATTGCAAAACAGTTAAGACGTTGACAGTTGCTCGCTCCGAACCCTCCGCCTGGCCGCCCATCGCCACCTCCTCCACCGGTGGCCGTTCCTTTCTTCATTCCTGCCTGTCGCCGCCTCCTCGCTCGGTCGCTTCTTTCGCAGCTCGCTCCTTCCGGGCCGGGCCGGGCCGGACGGAACTCGACCCACACGTCGAGGAAAAGTCGGCAACAATTTGAATGCGTTGGTCACGGATCCAGCCGAGGGCGGCCGCGGAGGGGGGCGGGGCTCGGCTCGGCGGCGATATGGAGTCTGCCGGAGATGTGAATGAAAGTTTATGGCTGCGGTTGCTGGCGGTCCACGCCACGCCGGCATGTGAAGTGATGTCACGCGCTGTTGTTGTCGTTGGGACGGCGACGCCCGAAGTGCGGCAGAGGCAGCGGACGGGCGGACGCGGGGTGCGGTGTGCGGCAGGCGCTGCAAGTGTCCGAGTCCGAGTCCGAGTCTGGTATCGTGCAGTGACAGATTTATGCTTGTCCCGTGTGTCAGGAATTGAAGAAACATTTTCACTGCTCTCCGACTCTTTCCATTTCTCAGTCGCTTTCTTTCCATCACCCTTACCATCCTTCTTTGTTCGTTCTCTTAACTTATCGTTCTCGAAAGTTCATTCAGTCGGGGATTCATTTAGCATCCTTTCTGGAGTCATCCTTTACCTTCTCTTTAGGCCTATGTTGTTAGCGTTCTTACTTCATTCGTCTCTTTTAGTGTATTTTTCGCTTCGCTTTGATTTCCTCACACTTCCTCGCTTTCGTATCCAAACATCTCCTTAATCCTCTTGCTCGTGCTTCTGCAAGACTCCGTCACTGGTTCCAGTTGCCTTCAATCGCGCTTCCTTGGCAGATCTCTTATCCGCTTTCTCTCCCCTCTCCGTTGGTTCGGCTCCCTTGCAATATCGTTGGTACTCAACACAAAGCCAAGGCAACAACGACATTAACATGCCAAACCAGGGGCGAAAATGAAAATAGCGTTAAAATGTCAAAGTTCAATTTACCACCACACATGCATAACTGCCCAGTGAAGCACAAAACTGTCACGATGCGCAAAAGTTGGACAATTGAGCACTGAGTGGACGCGTTTCTCCAGCATAACAACGAAGTAACCGAGACAAGTCCGACCACAAGGCGAAGGGGGTGGGAGGCGAAACGAGGAAGGAAGGAAGGAAGCAACGCGAAGTGAAGTGAACTGAAGTGAAGTGGAGAGCGGCGGGAGCAAAGCGAGAGTGGGCGATGAAACCGAACCGAGGAAAAGTTATGACAAAACTTTTGATCTATGATGAGCGAGATAGGTGGAAATAATACCAAGAGAAATATCTCTCAGATGCGGGTCAAACCAATAGGTAGTCCCACTTTAATACACCAGGCGTTTAGGAAGTTGGGTAAATAGGAAGAAAATTATGGGGCCAATTGCAATCGGTGGACGCAGGATTTCGTGTGATGATCGTCGAAAAAATAATGATAATCATGAAAATAAAAAAACACGACGATATCATAAAAAGAACTGCACAAAAATCAATCTGGAAATATATATTAAAAACTGCTTCAGATCATTCGGTAATTATATCATGATACATACAATAATAGCTATTCTCTGCAATTCTCTATAAATGAAACCCAATAAATCCAACTTCCCACTCGAATGGAAAAAACCAAATGTCTGACCACTGTGAGCGGTAACCAAATATTCTAAAACGTCCTCATTCGTGGTCTCCCTCTCTCTCTCTCTCTCTCCCTCGTCCTCGCCATGGCGAAATTGTACTGACCTTTTGTCTGCACATTTTATATTTATTTCCAATGCAAAGTAATTTAAATTTGTCTGGCGCCATTCAATATTATATTCGTTTTCTCCATTATTCCATCCATTCGTGTTTCTTTTCCATTGCTTTATTTTTCCTTCCCTCCTCCTCCTCCTCATCCTCCTCCTCCTCTTCTTTCTCCGGCGCCATTCATTTGGCATTTCATTCTTCTTTTCACTCTGTTCTCTCCTTCCATTGCAATCACATCTGCAACCGAAATGAAATTCCGTCATCATTTTAATTCGGCGCGGATGTGTAGGAGTGTGTATGAGTCCGAATGTGTGTATGTGTGTGTGTGTCTGTGTGAGTTTTATTGGATTTCGTAGTTGATTTGGGCAGCCATTTGCGACACCCACGGCCGCGATTTGCGTTTTGTCTCCTTTACTGTCTTTTCTTTTATTTTCTCTCTTTCCTACTTCGGATGGCTTCCTATTATTTTGACGATTTACTGATCCGCCCGCACATCGCTTGTTGTTGTTGTTGTTATTGCTAGTTGACTATTTGACTATTTGTTGAAATGTTTATTGTTGTTACAATTATATGCTTGCTCCAATAGTTGTTGTTGTTCTTACCATTGTCGTCCCATTTTTAATTTTGGCATTTCAGATTTCCCCAATACAATTAATTTGACAAATTGTATTTCCATCGATATAAACCACATGCAATACATACATATATATATATATATATATATATATATATATATATATATATATATATCTTGGCTGTATATATTTTCTTTATCTGTGGAATTCTGTTTATTCTTACGCCATTCACAAGTCGTGGTTGTCGTTTTTGCAATAACAACAACAACAACAAGAAGAATAAGCACGTAACCCAAGACCTATCTCTTAGGACGACGTACGATGATGACTTCAAGGACATCCCACATTTTAATGACCGTCGAAGCGATTTCATCGACATCCCATCGACATTCGGTTCCTAATACGAGAGTGTCGAATCATTGTTATTGTTGTTGTTGTTGTGTCTCTGGTTATCTCATAAGGAGATCGAACGGCTGTGGTATGGATGAGAGATGAGAAGGGGTCATCAACTGGATCAACTTGGCCCAGGGCCTAGAGGATTCCTCGCTAGGGTCGGGTTTTCGAGAACATCTCCAGGTGTTCATTTTGATTGCTTCGAGGTGAAAATGAAACAATCATTTTTCTCTTATATTGCTACAGCAGCCGGCTATCGTTCTATGATCGCATCCCAAGGGCGAATGAGAAAATAAAGTTTTGTGTTTTTATTTATTTTCGCCTTGTCCCACTGTACCATTGACTGGCCGCGCACATTCGCGTGTGTATTTTATTTTCAATGGGATTTTTTCGAAATCTGTTTAGTTTCATAAGGAACAACAACTACGGTAATAACAACAAGAAGAAGAAGAAGAAGAATAGCAGCAGAATAGCGTAACGTTGTCATTCATAAAATATTATTTTGTTTTCTATTATTTTTGTTATTGTTGTTGTTGTTGTTATTATTATAGTAGCCCCCGCAAAATTCGCCACAATAGAGCAATAAATATAAATTTTTTGATGTCTTGAATTTCACACTCGCGTAAATTCCATTAAAAGAAAACAGCCAGCACTACAACAAAAACAACAACAACAATAACAATAAGAAGAAGAATACCATAAACAACAATAAAAACAATTACAACAACCACATGAATAACAATCAATGGCGGCAGCAACGCCCACGTAGTCATCTCGATGTGGCCACCTCTCGGTTCTCCCTGTCTCTTTCCTCTCTTTCCTCTCTCTCTCTCTCTCTCTCTCTTTCTCTCTCTCTCTCTATCTCTCTCTATCTCTCTCTCTCTATCTCTCTCTCTTTCTCTGGCTCTTCTCTATCGCCCACACACCTCCCTCCTGCCATCCTTCTCCCCCTACTTCACCACTTTCCTCTTTTTGGCTGCTGATCTCCTCTTCCATCATCTTCTTCTCTCTAACTCCGAAACTCGCTACTTCCTTCCCCTCCCCTCCTCCTCGAGCTACGTACCTCTCCACCCTCCATCGCTTGTATCCTTTCTCATCGTTTGTCTTCTCCTGCTCCTCGCCTGAGCCCCTTCCCTAACTTCGCTCTCTGACACCGCCCAACGACGTTGGCCTCCTCCACGAACCCTCCCACCTCTGACACCCACTCGCTGGCTCCCCTCTCCTTCTCCACATTTTCTTCGCATCCTCTCATCTCCCGTCCTTCGATCTCTTACTCCCCCTCCAGCTCCCGACACCCACACTCGCTGTCTCACTCCCGCATCCAGCTCCTGTTAAAGTGCCATAAAATGTCGTCTTCCCTCCTTGGTCGCCTTAGTCTTCGGTCTCTATCTCTAACTCCCTCACTCCCTCAGTCCTCTGCCAATGTGTGCGCCTGTGTTTGTGGGGATTTTACTATACTCTCTAGTAGAAATATTTTCGCAACTATTTTTAGCACCCACGCGCTTGCCGAAGCGTATGAGGAATCAGTTTCAATGAATGACTCTTGGCCAACATCCACCGAACCAACAACCAGTCAAACACCCCCCACACACTCACACCAAGTAACGCTCACACACACACCCGCCATCGCCGTCGTCGCCATCCTCGGCGGGCTCCGACGACCCGCGACCGGATGCAAAGTGTGGGAAATCCCGAGTCGTCTGGCGGTTTCGAAAAATACAAATACAGCAACAACAACAACAACAACAATAACTGCGGCGACAAACAACTACTACAACAACAAATACAAGAACTAACAACTACAAGATCTATAACAACAACTATAAAAACGATTGAAACTTCGTGCAAAACAAAATATGAAAAAATCAAAAAACATCGGTATGAGAAGGAAAAAACCGTAAAAAATCGAGAAAACCTAGAGAATCGGGAGAAAAGCAAACAATATATAAAAATTAGGAAATAAAAAAATGAAAAATAAATGGAAACTTCTTCAGTTTTATACAAAAAAAGCGACATCTCGTAGGCGTTGACTTCGTTTGGCCGACGGCGGTCCTTGAGGTCATCGAAAGGATCGAAGGCAGGACAAAACGTGGCCAACTCGGGCGCTCGTCACGCGCATCAGCGTGACCGATGATGCGACACGTGACGTCATCGTGCGTCGAGTGGTGTTGGCGTGACAAAGAGAGAGTGCGAGAGCGAGAGAGGTGTGAGAGTGTGTGTGTGTGTGTGTAATTAGGAGGATTTCCATGGAATCCATACAGTAATAAATGCTAATGTTTACTGGCATTGAATGCGAGAGTAAACAAACTAATAAAATTAGGAGAAAAATAGCCGAGCTGAGGATGGAGGCTGAAGGATTCCTCAAGGAGTGCGAGAGATGGTGGGGGAGAGAGAGAGTGATGTGGAACAGAGGCAGAAGATGCTCGTGGGTTGGAATTATCAGAGCTATTGAGCGATCTCCTCTAGCGGCCATTGGAGAATTAATTTTATGGAAATAAAGGAGTCAGAGGACAATAAAAGAACTCGCACTCGTCCCCTTAAATTCAACTTCATTCCTATTGTATCCTTTATTCATTGCTTTTGTGTCGTAGCCTCCCCACTCGCTCGCTTTCACATTCATTGTCTCTCCGTCCCTCGCCCCCTCGTTCACTCAGGCAGAGTCTTCCCTCTCCCCCCGTTGACAATCTTACCGCCAGCATGTCTGGATTGGATTTCTCCTTCGAACGCCGCTCCCCTCGCCCGACGACATCTGCCCGCCTGCGAAGGGCACTCGAAATTTCTCCCGGCGATATTTCGAGTGAGCTTTGCAATTGTTATGCCTGCGATTGCATCTGACTACACCTGACTGCTTCGACTCTCGTCCCTCCTCTCGCCCGCACGCGCCGTCCCAGCCCCACCGACCCCGGTCCTCTTGACATTTGCGGAGACATGTTGCGAGGCCTGTCTGTCGAAGCTCCTCCTGTCCATATGTCCATTTGCCGGTCTGTCGACTCTGAGCATAATCGATACTCCACTCCGATTATTGACGCATCATTGCAATCGCAGATGTTCGAGCCATGGGTGGTCGGTGTATTCGCCCGATTACATGACTCGTTTATCAATAAGAACAAGCCCGGAGCCCGAGCGAGATGGGGCGAGAGGCGGGACGGGAAAGCAGCGGGCACTGAAACACACTTAACGACGTTCTATATTCCGATGCGAATTCCTGGTACTGATGTATTTTTCGAAATTCCCTCTTCCATTGCGAATAATAATAATCCTGGCTTGTGGTGGACTTGTTTTGAACTTCTATTTATTTGTATTCGGAGTTGAGCTGAATCCAATATGGATCCTTATGAGATAATAGAAACAAGCCCAGGCAAAGAGAAATGTGCAATCGACTCGAGTCGACCATTAACCATTGCGACTTCTGTCGAGTTGTGAATTATGTAAAATCGCATTTCTGATAACCACATTTCCTCACAAATGTCTATTGTCTAGTATTTCTAGCATTAAGTGCACAATCTGGCTGCTGGAGTCCTCGCAGTTTTTCTGCGGAAAACCTGATTAAAACAACCAGAACTTCTGGCCTAAACTTTCTACCTTCGATGACCTTGAAGAACTTTTCAAGTACATATTTTGTTCTTTGAGGGGTTTCTTCAAATATGAAATTGACCTTTTCACCGAACAACAGTCATAAAAACATATGAAGAACAAAAAATAAGAGCACATTTCGTGTAAAATAACATTTTCCACGGTTGACAGAGAGACACAAACATTTTATTAAAATATTCGACGGAGAATATTTTGCTCGATGTCTCTTTTGTCCAATATCGTTTCGCGAAATAAACGTTTGCACCCATCCAACAACAACAACAAACACAGCTTGCCTCCGTCGATGCTGCCAATTTTCACCGGCTCCTTTCGGTTCCTCCCTCCCCCATCCCGCCTTCTCCGGGTTTCCTCCTCCCAATTTGTTGCCGTCTCCCCTCCTCCCTAATCAATCACCCACTATCTGCCTTTTCTCTTCTGATCTTCGTAGGTGTTTACACTTGCTTGGCTCTCCCTCCATCCCCCTCTCTCTCTCTATCTGTCCCTCTCTCCCGCCTTCCCCACAGTGCCTTGTTTTGGCATTCACAACCCCGATATATACAGCATACGTAAATATTTGCGATGAAATATTTAAGTGCTTCGGCCTGCGCCACTTTTTTCTGCCCCTCTCCCTGTCTCTTTCTAGTGGCCCCTTTTCCTCCCCCTTTCAGTCCTTTATCCACCGTTTCCCTCTTGTACATAATTTTTTCACTGTGACAAAACACAAATGTGTTCATTGACTTATAACGGATTATGGTCGTAAATTATATGGCATTGATAGGTGGCTACAGTGGAGGCCGAAGGTATTGGGACGGGGACGAGAAGACGTCGCTTTTATGAATTTCATGCTTGGGGAGTTAAATTAATGTACGCAAAAATTCTAGTATTTTTTGAAGGCGTTCTGCAAACATTCCTCAGATTTAGAAAAAAATTTATTTTTCTAAAAATTTCGATTTCTTCAGTTTTATTACATTTAACTTTATATACTAATGACTTGCAGTTTCGAAATGTAAGTGAGTTTATATAAAAAATATAGCTATATTTTGTATAGTATAAATGTACTAATTTTACCTCATTTTTATTTCAGTCCTCTGTTGTCGAACTTTCCGCACGCACTGTGGGCGAATTCTTTCTGAAATTTCCAAATCACTTGACACACACATAAACACCTCGCACACACCTACTAGAAAGGTAAAGTGTGTGGATGACAAAGATGCTCCGAGGTAAGAACGATTGTGAGTTATTTTGAAGGGCGGCGTGGCGAGGGGGTGGAAGTGCCAACTACTTGCAATATTTTAAATTTAACTTCCAACGACAGCGCAGACATCGAAACAACAAAGTTGAAAGGTGTTGAAAGACACACACACTCACACACACACATGTGCACGCACACCTGCGCGCGTGAATGGCGCGAACAATTCCGCCAAAGGGGAGAACGAAGAAGAAGAAGGCGGGGAGGACAAACGTTCCCGCCTGAATGTGGGCAATGAAAAAACGTGCGACGAAATAAATGACAATTTTTTTGCGATCGTGTGAGTCGGCGAATATTTATGATCCGCTCACTCACACACTCGCACATGCACTTAGATGAATGAGAGTTGAGTGAAGGCGCTGCCACATATTTGGAATATTTTCGAATAAATCGATTTGATGAAAGCCAGCAATTGACGATTTAAATACCGAAGCGATTGACCATTCAATCAATTAACCCAATCATAGAATGATTTAAGCAGACAATCAATGAAAAGGTGCTTCGCAAAGAATCAGCGAAGAGAAGGGAAACGAAGAGAGAGAGAGAGAGAATGGGTAAAACGGGACAACACGTGGGTTTGGCCACGTTCATTTCCATTTCAAATGAATTCCGGAAACGTTGGCCAAGTGACGGCTCAATGCGTTGACATTCAACAGCAACGAGCCAGCGAGGGACAGAGGGTAAAAGAATTAAATAGAAAATGGCGCTTTCGCAAGTGTCGGCGCTGACAACGTGACAACACGAGACGAAGGATTCCTCGTGCCAGCCAAATAGTAGATAGCGTGCCCGAGACATGGGACACGCTTGCGATGGTCCTGGCAGAAAGAGACGGAGGAGGCTGCATGGAACTATTTTTTCAGAGAAGTACAACAATAGATAATAGATAGACACTATATTCTGAAACGATAATTTTTGTTCATACATTTTTTATAAAATATGTATTGAAATTAAACAAAAATGAAACTTAAAATGTTTTGTTTTTAAAACTTCCAAAACAACTATTATTTGAGAAAAAACAAAAACCGACTACCAAAGTGTTATTCAAAAACTCTTTTTTTCAATTTCCAAAATTATATATTTTAAATTTATTATCACAAAAAAGAAAAAAAAATGAGAAATTAAGTTCCTTGAATTTCCAAAAAAATAAGTTTTGCAACAAATTTTCAACACAACGATTGTTTTGAAGAAAACACAAGTGTCGCCATTAGGATTATATCCAGTTGGCACTGATCAATGACTGTCCATATACATATTTTGAGCCCAAATTTACTATCACATGTAAAGACCTTCTCCGGTTCTCCTTTGATGAACTGAAATCACAACCACGAGCTCCCTCAACTTCCCTTCTCCTAATGAGTAGGTGTCCGAATGACTGTCCAAATGTCTGTCCAAACATCTGTCCGATCGTCTGTTTAAATGCCGAGTGCATAACTGCTGACAGCATTTTAGTTTCCGCATTAACCGATGCTAGGCAAACATGATTCTCTCTGTCCACCGACGTTCCTGTCTCTCTCCGGAAACTGCGCCTCTTGGCCTGCTGTGTTGACAATGGCGGCGTGTTAGTGCCAGAGTGTCGGAGTGTCAGAGTGTGAGTGGACGGAGTGAATGTCAAACTGTGTTCCGATCCGAGATCCCGTTCCTTGCTGCCTCCGACGCCTTCTTGCGTCCTCCTGTTTGCTCCCCTTCCCTCCTCCCTCCCCCTTCGTTCGCCTCTTACCGTCGTCTTCTTGTTGCGAGTTTCCTAATGAACAGATGGCAGCAGCTTCTGTTTATTCATTGCTCGTCTTCGTCTGTGTTTGCTTGCGGACGCTTCTTTGTCTTCACCGTCCGAGGTTGTCGGAATCGTCCGTGGTTAACTGTTGTTCGCCATTGTTGACTGCACACAAACACACTTCGCCTCCCCGCCCGTCCGCCATCTGTCTCAATCACCATCCATCTCGCTCTCTATTTTTAGTTGTCCGACATGTCTTGCTTCCGGTGATGTTCGCCATTGCGATTTGCGCCGTCTTGTCCTTGCAACATCTCTGGCTTGTTACACAATGCAATCTCCCCTCTCACTCGCGCCCGGTCTCCCCCAGTCTCTCTCTCGCTCTCTCTCTCTTTCGCTCGCCCTGGCGTTGACGCCTGTTGCATGAACTTTTGGAAAACATTTCTTCCTTCCTCGTTTCCTTTTCCCTGCACTGCTCTCGAACAGATGTCAAAAGCAACGGGCGAAACAAGAACGCAACAAGGCCGGCAGCGGGCCAGGGAGGTGGGAGGTGGGGAGGAAATTAAGAGGACCGAAGACACAGCATGGTGCCGACTTCCGGTTCATTTATTTCCCTTTACGCGAAATCAATGAGAGACGAAATTGGGAAAATATGCTCGGCATGCCATGAATGGATGAAATGTGGGAACCGCAGTCGACGGTTCGACGGTTCGACGGGAGGGCGGGGAGCGATCGTAAATTATTAACGGACGAAACGTTGTTTTTGCGAAAGACAGACATAAAATGGCGGCAGGCAGCAGGAAGCGACGGCCCCATTTTCATTTATTAGAGGAGGAGAATTGTTCCCTTCGCTTTCGTCTGTCCGTCTCGCCTTGTGAGAAGTTATTGAATGCGACATTTTTCATTCCACAGTCTGGGGAATTTATTCTTTCCCGTTCCATGCCCATTACTAAATATAGGGGAATTTCAATATGTTTCGCTGTGTTTTTTGGTTAACGAATAAAGAAACAGCTTTTGATATTACAATCATTGTATATCCATTACTTGATTATTTGTTATCTTGTCGCTTAAACCGCTCACACTTTTTACATACTTCTGAAATTTTGTTCATAAATTGAAAGATGTTGCGCTTGAGAAGAGAGTTGATCTAATTTATTTTCCTACCACTTTATTCACCTTATTTCCGCATGTACCAAAAATGCGTTACTTAATTCGAAAAGCTCTTGACAAAATGTATTTTTATTATTTTTTTAATTTACTGTCACGATTTAACTTATCAAATTTGTCTTCCATCTTTTATATTTTCGATTTTGTGAACTCATTGTGGCTCATTGTGATCGGACTTGAACAAACAATAAGCATATGGAAAAGAGTTGTTCTACTTTCACCCTTCCAAGATTTGTTTATTGTGTAATTTTTAAATTTTTAAATATTTCTGATTATTCCCTTTTTATTTCTTTCCCATTTAAAATATGGAAATTTTGACCTTTCCAGATATTTCACTCACTTCATTTCTGAAGACGTGTTTGTCCTATAGAAATTGCGTTCGAAAACATCTCATGTAGCGATGTCTCTAAAAAATCCCCCGCGTGCATAGACATAAACACGCCATCGCCCGACGGATTCCGTTGGCCAGTGGGAAATCGCGTATACGAAGTTCCTCTGAATATTTCATCCGCCTTTCCTTGGGAATCACTCAAGGAAGAACGGGGACGACGAAAGCCACCGCAAACGGGAGCTTAAAAGCTCACGCAGACATCTGCTGCTATTTCCCCCCAAAGGGAGTGTGAGTGAGGAGTGCGAGAAAGTGAGAGGAAGCGAGAGGATGGGTTCCGCAGGCTCATGTTTGTGTGGGTTTCGCTTCGATGGCGGTGTGAGTTTGTTCAAGCGTATGCGGGCGAGTCTAAGCGTGTGTGGCTATGTGTGTGTGTGTGTGTGTGCTTGACTTTGTGAGTTTTGGTGCGAGTGGCAAGAACAAGCAAGGTGTTATTAATAAAATAGTAAACATGGAAAGCGAACATAAACAAGACTCGGCACGGGAGCAACGAAAAGGAGAGTGCGAGGAAGAGGGGGAGACGAGGAAGTTGGAGAAGGAGCAACAGGT
Source organism: Coelopa frigida (assembly GCA_017309665.1). NCBI lineage: Eukaryota > Metazoa > Arthropoda > Insecta > Diptera > Coelopidae > Coelopa > Coelopa frigida. Next base: position 658,597 of record CM029562.1, read on the forward strand.
TGTTGGTGCTTAATGCTGAGAAACGGGGTGTTTTAATAGAGCTGGAAAAATTTAACAAATTGAGAAATGTATATTTGTTACATTGATAATAAAAACATTTGAACAAATAATTAGTAATTGATCAGATCAGAATATAATCACGGGAAAATATAGAATCTACAAAATTATTCTTATGTCATTATGAAGCGATGATATAAGAATGATATAATCGCTTTCTTCTCAGAACATTTCATTATTTTCATATCCGCTGCTAAATTGACAACAACAACACTTGTCTCCTTTCGATCCATCAATGCTTGACATTTCACCTTGCGTCCTTGTGTTAACGGACATAACGGACGCTATGTCTTTGTCGTTGTTTGTGTTGTTGTTTTTGTTGTTACTTTGGTTGTTGTCCGCGATAAAACGAGAGAGCGAGAGAAAATAAAAAAATACACATTTTCCAGTAGATGAGTGGGTTTCATATTTTGTTGTTGTGTTCTGTTGTTGCTGTTGTATTTGTTGTAATATTGTTATTGCCGTCTCGCTTGCTTTGCTTCGCTTGGCTGCGGTGCGACGACAGGATCCGGGAGGAAAATCCCTAAGCGATTTCCATATTTCTATTTTACGATATGATATGTATTGCATGCGAACGGCGCGGAGTTGCCGGCCCGGCGTTGCCACATGGAGATTTATGGACGGTTCACGGTTTTTCACACACACACGTTTTCCGAGATTTCCTGCATTTTCACAAAGTAAAAGGGCAAGAAAGAAGATGAGCTCTGCAGAAGCAACAAGTGTTTTTCTGCATAGATTGCTCCCAAGGTGTCTCGAGGTTTTTCTCATTTTCCTCTTTTCTAGAATTCTGTGTACAAGAAACGGCAGGAACAAAACCTGCCGTCTCTTCTACACACAAAGTTTCAATTTATGATTTTTCACTCTTCCCTCACTCACTAAAAACCTCATCTTTCCGACTTTAGTTTTATAAATGTGAACTAGGCCTTCCATTATGTCGCTGCTTGGTGAAGAGAGAATTCAATTGATTGGCAACGCCAGCTCTCCATTCAGCCGGAGGGTGGGGGAAGGTGGGCGGCTGGTTCATGTGGAGAGCGGGCACACAAGCGAGAATACTTTAAAAGCTTCTCGGAAAACAATTTTCCATGGGGTAATACAAAAGGGGAGCGGAGGGAACGAGATGGACAGAGGTTGAACTGAGGGGCCAGGAGACAGAGGGGTGGAGGGGAAATATTCTGGAGAATCGCGAATGTCGCATGTGACCTAATGAGAAAGGAACGAGTCCAAGGATAATCGTACACAAGATGCCAATTACACTGGAAACGAGGAGAGGTGAAAGAGAGAGAGAGAGAGGGAGAGCGAGAGTGACGGCGATCAAAGCAAAGGTGAAAAATTACGAATCGATGATGGGATATCCGGTGAAAGCCAGTCGAGCAGGACGAGCGGAAAGGATTGAACAAGGACCTCTTAGCGATGATTTCAGTTTTATGCATCACTAAATGTCACAACATCCATTTGGCTGGTGCCATAAAGAGGCGTTTAAAAGCCATTAAATGGAGGAGAGCAGCGGCAACAACAACAACAACAACAATGACAACACAAGCAACAACTCCAACAACAGTAACAGTAACAGAAAAAAGAGCAACATTAAAAAGCCTTACATATGCAAAAATTTGTTTAATGTCTCGGAAGAATTTATTGTACATAATATTTTGTGACCCAATAAAAAACACATCAATAACGACTGTCTGTCTCGCTCCCTCTCTCTCTCTCTGTCTCTCTATATGTTTAAAAGGAGAATGAGAGAAGAAGGAGGGGATGGTCGAGTTAAGAAGTCAACGGAGAGTCGACGACGCAGGCATTTATGACATTCCGTTGCCTAGTTATAGGCTTCGGAGCCGTGTGTGTTTGGCTCGGAGCCCCTCTCGAACAGAGGACTTTAGGCCGGGCAGGCGGGATTTTTATGCTCGTATTCAAACAGGTGTAAAGAAGCTCTTAGTGGAGCGATGTGAACTGCGTGGCAACTGCTGCGTTGGAGGGTCCTCAGAGCCGTCGCCCGGGCTCCGTTTCGCACGCCTGACCGCGACTTAAAGGCTTTGAGATTTAAGCTTCCTACAGGGTTGCAAATGACGCTCGTGTCCTTGGACGATGCTTCTCGAACCCTTCGCTTTCTGATGACGCCCTTCGAGAGGAAGCAGTCTGATGGGGAAATTAGCGAGAGGCGCCGTCTCTTGCAGCCTTCGGGACCCCCTCTATTCCATCGTCTCGTCTCTTCCACCTTTTTCGCCCCCTTTCAATCTCTCTCTTCACCTCTTCTCTCCCTCATTTCAGATGTCCTTCTCCCTCTTCCCTTTTCCTCTCCCTACTATCACCTTTGCTCTCCCCTCTTCCCAAATGTTCTTCTCTGCTCTCTCGCCTCGCTCTCCCTACGTTCGTTTTGAGAATTAAGATTGTTTGTCTCCAGAGGTTTTCCCTTTTAATTTATTATTCATTATCCTGCTTAAGTATCCTCGAGCCCACCCACGGTCTCGTCCTCTCCCTTTCTCTCTTTGCGCCAGACATGCTCGCTGTCTCTCTCTCTCTCGCAAAGGAAGTTCGGCAGACGGTAGAAATTGTGATTTGATGCGAATTATTTCGAAATTTCGAAAAGTGAAAAATGATCTTCGAAATGAAAAATCGCCAGCGCTGCAAAAGGTGAAGGCGCAAAGTTTTGATGAGGTTTTTCCACGTTAAGAAGGAAGTGCGGAGGGAAGGAAAAATGGTAGGAGGGGGAGGGAGGTAGGTAGGGAAGCAGCCAGGGAAGATGCCAACACAAAGACAGGATAATATTGATAATTTTGATAATTTTCATAGAAAATTTAAAATTTGATCATATTTTCAAGCAAAATTTAAAATTTGATAATTTTCCTAGAAAATTCAAAATTCAAAATTTCATAAAAAATTCAAAATTTCATAAAAAATTCAAAATTTCAGAGAAATTTCAAAATTTCATAGAAAATACAAAATTTGATAATCTTCATAGAAAATACTAAATTTGATCACTATCAAAATATGAAACATTTTTTAACATATTTTAAAAGTCATTCGAAGTGCAATATCCGTAGATTTGCGTAATTTTAACGCAAACTTCCGTGTGTCCGCCAAGGGGTCAAATTTTCGTAGAACACGGAAATATCCGTGTAGTTGGCATCGCTGTAGGGAAGGCAAGAACGAGAGAGCAATCGTTTTAAGCATCAACTAGTCAAGCTTCCCCGCACTCGTTTCTTCATCGGAAATTTAAGCCCACCCTGCCCACTTCTTCTCCCTCCCTCCCTCTTCGGCATCTCCAGCACTTGTTGACCGTCTCGTAAACCAATTAAGAATTGTGTTTCTTCCCCCTTCCCCTGGTTGCCGCCATTCGTTTTCTATTCACCGCGCTAATGAGAAGAATAATATCGAATGGAGTTATTTATTTACTTATGCATTCGTCAATGCAGTTATTCATCCCACCGTCTGTCATTCATTCATTCATTCATTCGTTCCTCGTTCCGTTCACGAAGCTTATCAGTCGTCGCTCACTCATCTATCGCAGCCAACCCACCTCTCCCCGGTCGCTGAATTCTCTCCGCTTCCCATTCACTCACGCGTTCAGTAACTCAGAGAGCTTTAAAAGCGATTCGTTTTGAAGCTTCCGGCCGGTCTCATTCGCTTCCTCTCTGCTATTCATCTTCCCACACTCTCTCTATTTATGTCTCCTGGTGATACAGTCCCCTCCCCCCCCTCTATTCTCCGTCTCTTTCGCGCATTTCGCTTTCATTTGAATTCCCAACGAGAGCAAAAGTTTTCTCATGTCAGGTTTCAGTTTCATTTCGTTTAATTTCATTTCATTCTACTTTATTTCATAGTCGTTGCCTCGTCTTCTGCTCTGCGACTAATCCACCTTCTCTGCTCTAGCCATCTTCCTCTTTATTGCTTCCTCCTGCTTTATTGGTTGCTTCTCCCTCTCTCCCTCTCTCTCTCTGTCTGTCGCTTGCTATCTCCTCCACTGTTCCAATTCATATATGCTCGTCCTTCACTTATTTGTTACCTTTGACCTATTAGAGAATCTAAGGAGAGAGAGAGAGAGGGCGAGAGAAGAGTTTCCGGTTCGTGGCTTCTTCCGTTGGGGATTGAAGTTTCTGCAAAATGGCGGCGCCAGTGCTTTCGCTAACGGTACTTCAATTCAAACAATTGCACGATCGAACGAATGTTCGCCGAATGATTGACGAACCGCACGACCAGGGCTGACTCGGTTGCAATTAGTTTAATTGTCGACCGAACGGGGGCAGGGTGAAAAAAAAACCAAAAGAGAGTGAGTGTGAGAGAGAAAAAGAGAGAAAGTAACGGATAGAGTGTGAAAGGAAGAGTTGGAAAGCGAATTTGTTTTTTTTTTTTTTGTTGCGGCTGAGAAGTATTTTTTCGATTCATCCATGTGTTTGCAATTCGGATGATTTTAGGCTGGTGAATGACCCGCTTCAGAGCCCCTCTTATCCTCTTTCAGGTCAACGCCTGCAGATGGCTTTAAACCAATTAAATCGCTAAAAGGATACGGCTTTCAAATAAGTTAAAGGTAGTTGGAGACGAATGAGAGGGGGCGGAGATAACAAATTAATGCGATTTTCGCTGGATTCCAACGACCCAACCTCGCCCAACGCGTCCTTCACCAGTTCCTCCTCCACCTCCTCCATCGGCCTCGGGGTTGCGAAGGGGTGCGAAAAATCAAATCCATCCGACGCCCTGCAAATTAACAGGAAAGAAGAAACACAAAACACAAAATATGCCAGCCTTTCACAGTCCACCATTTCAACACCAACCCTTTCGCACCCGAGACGAGGGAAATGACTGGAGGATTTGGTTTTGATGTTGTGGTTATTATTGTTGTTGTTCTCTGTGTTGGTGTTATTGTTGTTTTTGCCGGCAGAGGAAGGATCTGAGTTTTGGCTTCGCTGATTTTTAATGATGATGCGTGGCAGTCATTTAAGAGGGATTTATTTACGCTGACACCCAACAACAACAGCAACGACATCATCATAAATAACAACAACTTCATCCTCATCCACGTATTCAACACGTACAACGATAAATGGTGAGACGCATGAACTTTCGACCTTTGCGAGTGAGCGAAACAAACAACAACAAGAGGAGCCCCAAACGAAATAAGAAGAAGAAGAAGAAGACGATCAAGAAGAAGAAGAAGAGAGAAAAAATGGAATGTGGGACGCGAGTGACACTCAAGCATTAACCGTTATATTTCCGACATTTCCCAACATGAAATTAATGACACGCATTTTGGAATTATCTACAGCGGTTCAGCTTTCACTCGATTCTCAGTTTATAAACCGCTCCCCCACCCCACCCCCTCCTGAGTCACCTGCTCCTTTCATCCCCCTGCCACCTGTCCGCGGTCGTCGAAGACAGAGAACCAGAGAAGCAGGAGTTCAACAAGTGAATGGCAATCTATGGAGAAAGTTGACGTGGCGGAGAGGGTGGAGAGGGGCGGAGTGGCGCTCATTTAATTCTAATTTGCTCCGTGAGCGCTTTGGCGAGCTCCCCGATCCCGGATGATGTCGCCGAGGACATAAATATAAATCAGCGGCTGTCGGTGCGCCCTCTCCAGATGCCTCCGTATGCGAGTAGTGCGCCTGTGTGTGTGCATGCATGCAGGTGTTTGTGTGGCCTGGTGCGAGGCAGAGGGAAATTGTAAACCCCGCAACCGGCGAAGCGTTATTAAGCATCGTTTTAAATGTTTAGACCTTTAGCGTTTTCTCTTCGCCCACCGACCCGGTCAACCACCCATGCATCCTAAAATCTGTCTACGGTGGCATGATGAAATGGTGTGTCGATTAAATGTTTTCAATGTTGGAAAGTGCAAAAGTCGCCGTGTGTTTGAATAATTCAAAAATCCTTCCTCACAATGAACCGGAAAAAATAAATTTATTTCTTTCCAGATTTGTATTATGTATCATATACATAAACCAACTACGTTTTGGATGCGAGAGTGGAAATCTCGCGTTGTGCATCCCTGGCGAGAGCGAACGCACTCGAACGAGTCTCGAAGGCGCTGCACATGGAAAGACGACAACCGAGAAAAATTTCGCAATTCTGACATTTCTGACAGACATCGCTGCGGCGGCAGAAGATTTCTCGGTGAATATTTACTAGTCCAGCAATAATATTCCTGCAGCTAAATTGACGCCGATTGTACTCCGATTTAGAAATAAACGCGTGTGCTCAACGACGCCACCGAATTGGAGGGTTTTCGTTCCGGCGAAGGGTCGAAAAAGTGCGATCAAAAAACAGGCGGTGCATGCAGTCGAGAGGCCGTGGAAGACGGAGGCGAGTTCAACACTTGACAGCGGTTGTCAAAATAAATCATAAGAACCGTTCGCACGGCGAAGGTGTTCGGAAGATTCTAGAAGGACTTGGCCAGGAATCCTGTTGGAGTTCCCTTGGTTCCTCGGGGAATTCACATTTCCACAGAAATTCACTTTGCACTCACCATTTCACCGAGTTGAGTTTCTCGCGAAATTGCGCGGTTGCGGTACTGCGACGATCGACCCCCTACATTGACGCTCTCACATCGCCGGGTCCTATTGTAGTAGTCAGTCACATAACACAGTAATGGAGGCGGACCTGAAAGTCGATCCCAAGATGGACGTGTACGACGTGAGCGACAACCTGGTCAAGATGTTCCAGGACTGTCAGCTGATCGGGATCATGTCCAGCAAATTCAACAGTTTCAAAGAGGACTACGAGAAGGTGAACTTCATGGAACGCTTCCTTGTCGACTTCAAGTTCATCGACAAGATCAAGCTGAGCATCACACTGCGCGAGGAGAAGTGCAACAAGAAGAGCTCCGAATTCCGAATGCTGGGCAACGAGCAGTTCTCGCTAAAGAACCGAAAATACTTTCAGGTATTTCCAAGAATGTTTTACATAACACCCGGATGCAATAAACCGTTTGTTTTTGTTTCAGGCTCTTGAATTATACAACAAAAGTATTTGTTTCTCGGAACCGGGATCCGAAAATCTCTCCATTGGCTACGCCAACCGCTCTGCCGTGTTATTCGAGTGGAAACAATATCGCGAGTGTCTAGCCAACATAGAGTTGGCCCGCAAAGCCAACTACCCTGCTCGCCTCATGCACAAACTGGACAAACGAGAGAAGGACTGCCGACAGTTGATGGCCACTCAACCGCCCGAAACACAGGAGCACGACTTCCCAATGTCGTTTGCTCCACATCCAGAAGTGCCCAATATTGCCGAATGCTTGGAGCTGCGGGAGACGAAGGACGAGGGCCGATTCATATGCACAAACCGCGATTTGGTCGTGGGTGATGTCATCGCTACGGAGGACCCTTTCTGCTCCACACTGCTGCCGCCAATGCGATACATTCGATGCGCCACGTGCAAGGAGGAGAATTACCTCACCCTCATACCCTGCGACAGTTGTTGTTCGGCGATGTTCTGCTCCGAGGAGTGCCGGGATCGCGCCGTGGCCACTTTCCACAAATACGAGTGCCCCATTATCGATCTCTTGCACAGCATGTTCAACAAAATTCATGGTATTGCATTGCGCGTATGTTTGTCGGCGCTCGAGTTGTTCCCAACCATAGAGGAGCTCATGTCGTTTTGCAGCGATCCCGAAAATCAGAACAAGTCTGCCTTCGATTTGGACTACACGAATTTTACTCCACGCGAACATTACCGTGCCATCCATGGCCTGGTGACGAATCGAGAACTCCGCTCGGTGTCAGATCTCTTTCAGCGTTCGGTGGTGTGTGCGGTACTCAAGCATTTCCTCTTCGAATTTACGCCACTAAAGGATTTTCTCGGCGACGGCGACGAGGGCCGGAATTTCTTCACTGCATTGCTCTTCCGCCATCTGCAGACGTCGCCGTCGAACATGCATGGCATTGATCTAATTGAGCAGGTTAATGAGACCAAAGATGATCAGACGCATTCTTCCGGTGCCTTTGCTTTCCTCTCGCTGCTGAATCACTCCTGCGCGCCGAACACGGTGCGAGTTAACAAAGGAACTAAAGCATATCTGTTTGTATTTCGACCGATACCGGCTGGCGGAGTGCTCTACGATAACTATGGGTGAGTTTGACTTGATGTGCTTCTGTTGTTATAATAATACTAACCCCGCAAATTTCCACTTGCAGTCCCCACTTCGCAGTGTTCTCGAAAGATCAGCGCATCGAAACCCTCTCGTTGCAATATCGCTTCACGTGTAAATGTGAAGCTTGCACCAATGACTATCCAATATATGTCAAGGTACCGCCGAAAAAATCAGTGCCCTATGTGAATGACGAGACCGACATGAAAAGCTTAGTAACCTATGACTTTGATTTTGCCTTGAACAACTATCGCAAATATTGTCTGTTCCTGACGAAGTATGCCAGTTTATACCCGTGCGATCAAATAAGTTCTGCCGAGGAATGTCTTAAAATGGCCCTGCATATATTGTTGAAGGCAGTGCCTCTGAAAGCGAAAATGGCACAAGCCAGAATAATAGACAACAACAGCACTTAAATTGACATTGCAATATCAATTAATAACACAAAACATAACGTATTTGCTGCCACTTTGCAGATTTTTTAAACAGAAGTTGAATTATTTTGATACTTTTTCTAAAGAAAAGATCGAACTCAAATGTTTACCATTAACATACAACTAGAATAACGTATATGTATATGAAACAAATATACACAGCACACGGATGTGACGTTTATTTTTGAATTGAATTAAATTTAAATATAAAGTTTTATATATTGTAACGTGCATATGTGCATGCTAATTAATAGATGACAACCATGTTACAGTTGAGCACAATGATTATTTATGTTTTATTACAAAAATTCTCGAATCGACCAATGAATTTAACTTATTTACATGACTTAAGCAACACAATTCAAGTTATCGTCCTTCTACAAGAACTACAGAAGAGGGTATTCTTATAATTTCTTACAAATGTCTTTATGTTTTTATGTTAGTTTGAAGCATCGGCGATCATAGATTGAATGTGTAAATAAAATAGAATGCTAGATTGACAAATGGAGAGTAAATTTCAGTGCAGGGAAATTTGTTACGAAACCTTTGGGGAATGGCAGTGAGTTGGGAGAAATGAGAAACGTTTCACTTACTTCCATAATGACTTTATTTCTATAATTTATTCTATAACTAAGACAATAGTACTCATGAGCAAAATCCGTATTTGAAACCACCTCGGGTCCTCAGTTCATTTTACTGTACCGCTCCAGCAGCTTCCTATTGACCCCCATCCCTCCACCAAGCTTTCCCCCCATTGCCCCACTGGAGGTTTCCGCATTTCGATTGTAAATGGGCTGCAACTTCACGAACTCCCCATGCTTTTGTTGTCGACTGGTGCCGGTGCTGCAGCTGCTGGTGGTTGCAATATCTGGGAACAGACTCATTCGGGTCTTTGACTGCGGCTCCGCGGCGGATTCCGTCCCCTCGCCCTTGACATCGAGGTCGCCGAACAAAATGTTGCATTGCTGCAACTGTTGCTCCAGCTGCTTCTGCAGACGTCCGGCATCCATGGGCTTCAGGTCGTCTTCGCCGGACTCCGACGGTTTCGAAGGAGTGGCTCCCAGCATTTCGGCAAGTTGGTCGACGTTCCGTCGTCCGGCCAGCTCGATGCCCAGCTCCTGGCGGCGCTGGGCGGCGATCTCCGCGCTCTTCGTGTAGATGTTTTCGCCGGCGCTGTCCACGAACTCCTGGAAGAAGCTCTCGTCCACGTTGCGAAAGAAGCTTCCGTCGAGCGCTTGGAACCCCAGCCGTATGAGCAGCGAGATCTTCGTGTGGAAGCACACGAGCCACGCTTTGTTCGTGCGATAAATGGACAGCTGCGTCTCGTCGCCGCACGCATTCCAGAAGTCCAGCAACGTGTTCTTCGTGTAATCCACCAAGATGCTGCGCTTCACGTCCGGGTACAGCTTCCCAACCGAGTCGAGGTGGCGAAACGTGATGTCGAGCAACTGGTGCGGATGGAGAGTGACGAACAGCTGCCACTTGTAGACCATGGTCATGAGGTTCCACAGCTTGTCCATCGACGCCTCGTCCAGGCGCATCAGCGAGCAGGTCGCAATGTCGTTCAGCATTCCGCGGCAGTGCTCCACCGTCAGCAGTTCCGAGAGCTCGTGCCTCGAGCCCTGTATCAGCGAGTCGATGAATTTCGGCTCCAACAGCACCGAGGTGATCTCATGGTAAACTAGAACAGACTCTCGATTATTATCGGAACGGCGTGCCCATGCCCACATTCCCAAACATGCCTACTTTCAATACAAACAATAACAAAGAAACAACAACACCTCGCAAAAAGATTTCATGAAAGCGGCGAACAATTTTTCGACCCGCGTACCAGGCGAACAGAATCACGAGAGAGGCGAATTAGCAAACTCCGTTCTCACCGAAAATGCGATCCCTCCCACTCGCGTCACAACAACAAGCGCTTTGTTCTCCGTTTGTTTCTCTCGCTGCATTTCACACTCGCTCACGCCGGCTCGCTCGTGCTCTCCGCGTCGCTCGTCGCATCGCTGGTCGTTTTTAGCGCGGCCTCTCCCATTCTGTGCGCCTGGTATGCGGTGATTAAAATTATTCGCAGTTTTCAGAAACACGGCTGCGAAGGAATTACAAAATATGTGTCGCCAACCCGAGCCACACATACGCCGATATCATGCCCATCATCTTGCGATCTATTCTCCAAATGCTTGTGACCATTGGCAGGCCATAATGTTCTCGGGGAAATAAAACTCAGACCGTCCTCTGGACATGGAATGGTGGGAAGGAAGGCATTTCCGCCACCCAAAGTGGAAGACAAACTCCAGAAGTCGAAGGACGAAACCAACAGCACGGTCCGCCCATCGATAGAGGCGACCTCTCGTACACGCCAGCCCCACGTCATGCTAATTACCCTCGGTCGCCTTCTGCTTGTCGATCTGCTGTGCCTTCAGGCGCTGGTCAATCACGTACAGCATTTCGCAGCCCAAGTTGACGATGAGGAAAACGTTGGCGCGCGGATTGAACTGGCTGCTGAAGGACGACATGGAGCCGCGGATCGAGCCAAGCGAGCGGAGTTGGGAACACAAACGATTGTCGATTCGAGGCGCTGCCGAAATTCGACGTCTTGTCGTGGCGGAACACGAAGGAAAACTGTTTGCCAGCCAAACAGCAGAACATTAGCTGGCCCCCAGGACCTCGTCCTCGGCCAACCGCTGAAGGGCTAGAAAACTCCACTGGAGAGGGAAGGGAAATAATTACAAGAGGTGAAGTAATAAAGGACAAACATAAAAGAGAATCGTCAAACATCGGGAGCCCGTGCCTGGGGGGCGACGGGGCTGGGGCGGGGAACAAGGCGACGACACGCCAACTCAGTTCCGTTCACACATTCATTTAGTGGCGTCGCATCGAGTCCTCGCAGCGCTCGCTAAACTTCTAGAGGCGAAACACACACACACACAGATGTCTAGCCCATGACGAATGGAAATAACGGTAACGGTGCGAGCGTGTGCGTGTTGCGTGAGCGGGAACCAGCTGGAAACGAAACACGTTATCGCAATATTGCAATTGTCGGCAAGGCATCACTTATTGATTGGACAAACCCTGTTCGATCTCTTGTTTATTGTCCTCGTATTTCAATACATAAACGATGGAGGAGTTGCATTTCAGATTCAGTCGATATTGGTGGGACAAGTTGTCTGTTGTTGTCTTCCCCCGAGCAGAGCGCTTTCGTGATTGCGTGTCAGAAGTTATGACAGAGGTTGAGTTGGGCCAGTGTTGGCCGGGGGAAAGAATTTGAAAAGTTTGGTATTCAATTTTCGAACACCGGAACAGACATTCCTATCAGTTCAAAGACCTCCCTTGGGTGTAGGGCACCAAGGGCGAGGTGTCGACTGACTGAAAACGGAACTTTTGCAACCAATGCTTTGCATCCACGCCATTATCCGAACCCCAACCGCACCAGTTCCACTTCCTTCGACCTGGTTTCGTCTCCCGCCTCAGATATTCCGCGACGTGGTATTTGTAGGACGACAACAGCCGGCCAGGGAGCAATAAAGAAATGCCACTATTATGATGGAGCACGTCACTCAGGCGAACGAAGCAGAGCCTAATTGCAACGGCACACGACCTCCAGGCGGCGGGTGGGAGTCAAATGCAAATGAGGCCCTTCTCAATTTCTGCATGCGACCCGAATTTTCATGTCCGGCTGACTTTCAGCGACGCAACGGAAGCGACCTGACTTAAACGTAATTAAATACAATTATAAAATAATGAGTTCGGTATCGCGTATCGTGGAAGGAACGAATTTATTTACACTATTTTTGCATTTATTTACGTATGCGGGATTTCGGGATTTGGTTTATAAGGAACTATTCAACAAAAACGACTAAAATTCGACTTTTTGTAGCAAATGCAAACCTTCGGAATAACGAATAAACACGAGTAGAAAGACATTTCCTTTCAAACACCTCCAACAGCTGATTGCAACAGCAGGTAGTCTTAGTCGATCGAGAGGATGTACTTCTTGCCGGTGAAACCTTTGAAATTCAACGCAGCTGCAACTGCATCTCTAAAGTGTTCCATCGGCACCATCTCGTGCACGGGCGCCACGAACTTGCCCTGCTCCATCAACTGGTTCAGATCGGCGAACATTTGGAGGCGCTCTGGCGAATTGGGGTGCTCCTTCGTCCACGCGGTCATCCAGAAGCCACGGAAGGAGATGTCTTTGAATATGAGCGCGGCAGTGGCCGCAATGACGGGCTCACGCGACATCCCGCCATAGGTGACCATCACGCCCTTGTGATCGAGATGGCGAGTCACCTCCGTTGCACTCTTGCCACCCACACAGTTCAAAGCCAGCTTTGGTTTATTGAAAGTGCCGTCTTTAAATATCGCACTGGTGCGAATTTCCTCCTCGGTGAGGACTTCTGAGGCACCCAGGCTTTTGAGATGCTCCTTTAGGTGCTTTATGTCGGAGCGATCACGGACGATGCCCACCGATCTCAGATCCCAGGCTTTGCAGAGCTGATGCACAGCCTGGCCGACAGCACTGTTCGCTCCGTTCTGAATGACGCAGTCGCCGGGCGAAAGCTGGACGAAGTCCTTGATCATTCGGTAGGCAGTGCAGGGGTTGACTGTGATTGTGGCAGCCTCGGCCAGTCCCACCTTGTTCGATATGGCCATGAGTTGGTCCTCGTTATAAACAGCGTGAGTGGTCCAGGTGCCCAGTCCGGTGGCGAAGGGCACAACTCGCTGTCCAACGCTCAATTGTTTCACCTTGCTACCGACTTTAAGCACCTCAGCGACGCACTCGTTTCCTCCGACGGCCGGAAATTTCGGCTTCACGGGATATTTGCCTGTCATCATAAATGAAAGAACCAATAAATATGGGTTGTTTGTATTGAGTCCATATACCTTGTATAGTATTGATGTCGGCCGGATTTATTGGAGCGGCCAATATCTTGACCAGAACCTGGGTTTCCTTCGGTTCATCTATTTGCTCCTCGACGATTTCGAGCACCTCGGCCGGCTCCCCATGTTGGCAGTATTTGAGGGATTTGATCAAAATGGACATGTTTCGTTGCCATTGCAATGATTGGCGCAATGGCTGCACACTGAAACGGTTTATTTTTGAGAGTAACATCAGTGTTAAGAATTAACGATATTAATTATTTCAATGAAAAATGTCCATGCAAAATAGAAAAAAACACTTATCAGCTGTTTATTGACATTTCATGTAGCCGAATGAAGTTCAGGTGTATTCAAAATCAATCTTGCGTCATTCACGATAGATTTCGAGCAATCAAACGAAAATCGGACGATATTAAATCCTATTTTAATCCTAGATATTAATTTTAAACAAATGCTAGTGTTTTCAAGAAATACTGGAAAACATTTTAAAATGTTAAATTGTTTGTAGATTTTTATTATATATATAGTGTTATTATCCATATTATTACATTCATTTTTATATCTATATATTATTATATTTAAAATACAATTAATACAATCTTTAATGCGCTCGTTCGTTTTATTCAAGATTCACTCTATAATATGTACCAAGAGAATGCTTCTTCTATAGAATACCTTTCTTTCATATAAAACTTCGATCAGAAAAATATTTTTCCAAACTAAAATAGGATTTTTGTTTCTTTAATTTTATGTATTAGGATATTTTGACATTTTGTATTTTTGCAAATATTGTTGATCCACTGAATTTATTGATTGCATGACGGGGGCATTATTTCGACTTTATTTCGACAGTTGTCGATTTCATATGGGAATTTTAGTGCTATTTTATTATTAAAATAGTTATTTGCTTTCTGACTTCAGCAAATGCTAACTAGAATACATATAAACTAAACTGTATCATTTAAATGTTTGCTTTATTAATATTTAATTTCTGAAGATATTTCGGCCAAGTCTTATGATCGGAATTTCACTTCGTTTCGACTGAATGCGACTGTTTACTTAAGTAAATAACGACAAGGTCGGATTAAGCAAATGCTTTAGCTACAACTTAATCGTATCGAGAAGCAATGCGCGATGTGTAGCAAGAAGTCAATCAACACATGCTTGTTATTTTGGATTCCATTGGCAAACCAAGAGGATTGGAAAAAGGACTACGACCTCGATAAGCAATTGGGTCTAGGGATGTCGGTTGGGAGTCGTAGAGGAACAGAAAAGAAACCACCATTGTATACGTTCAAACAAAAGGTAATAATTAAGTAATAGTTCTAGGAATATTTGATATATGTATAAATGGAGTGGTCAACAAGGCAAGTTATGATCAGTAAACGAAATCAATTCCTTTGCCGCAAACAGTGGGTGGTGTGGTTGCAGTCACATCGCTTCGATATGCTTGCTCGGTAAACACAAGATCGCTGCTTATTGCCAAACGTTGCCGATATTCAAATTGCCAAATTGTTGGTTTAAGTTCGCGGTGGAGTTCGCCGCTGCCGGCCCCCCGGCCATGGGCGACTGGAAGGCTGACATGGCCGAGAGTCCACCCATGGTGGGCATGCCCCCAAGTCCGCCCATCGAGTGCATTCCACCAGCTGCCGACGACATCTGCTGTGGCATCGCTTGCTGCTGCTGCATGCCACCCATGCCTATTTGCATGCCGCTCAGCAGACTCTGGTTGGTTTGCATGAGATTGACGGCATTGGCAGGAGCAGCTTGACCCGTCGCCATGATCCCGCCTCCCATCATCATGCTCTGCGGCTGCATCATGCCAGCCGGCATCTGCGCCGGATACCCCGCATGCGACATGCCCTGCGTCATGCCGGGAAACTGCGCTCCGAAGTTCGCGGCCACAGCGTTGCCCATTTGCATGGCTCCCATGCCGGGCGTGCTGAAGGCAGTGGGCGCTGTCATGACTGGCGCATTGTACATGCTCGCCGAGTTGGGTGGCGTCATGAACTGGGGATGCTGTTGTTGCTGCTGTTGCTGGGGCACGGCGGCGCCCATGAAGCCAGGCGTCATGCCGGTGAAGTTCATGTTGTGTCCCGCGGAGCCAAAGTTGTTCTGTGGGAACAGCTGTTGGCCCGCTTGCGGCCCGAAGCTCATCTGTTGATTGTGTGGATTGGCTGTCGGTAAGGGGTTGGAGGGAGCGGCTCCATATAGCGCTAATATACTGTCCTTCGTCAGTTTCCCTGATTTGTCCTTTTCGCCGCCGGCCGATCCCAGAGAGCCTTGGTTGAAAAAGTCTTCCTCCTCCTTGGCCAGCGAATTGTTGCCTGATCCTACTGAATGCTGTGGCGAGGCCTGTTGTTCCGACGGTTTGCTGTCGCCAATAGCGACTGGTGCATTGTTCAAGGGCGCACTGAGGAAGCCGCTAAAACTGTCGTCCTGCGCAGGACCGCCGCCACCCACATTGCTCTGCACGGGTTTCGTAGGCGACGAGAGACCGAGGAGATCGTTGCATGTTTGCTGCTCGATATTGGAACTTTTGTTGAGTCGCTGGGTCTTCGGACTGCTGCCACTCTGGCCTGGTTTGGGTTTGGGCAAGGGCGCTGGAAGCGGCGCAGATCTCGCGGCACTGCTTCCCATGGACGACCCCAAGGACTTCTTGTCGCTGCTGCCACCACTGATGATCCCCAGCCCCAGGGCACTGCCGGCCTGAGCCGCCTTCTTCTTGCGCTTCTGCTTCTCCAGCTCCTCGTCGATCTCCTTGGCCCAGTCGACCTTGGGCGGCGATGGCGGCACCCACTCGCGTGCCAGGTATTTCTTATGTTCATATTTGGCACGTATGAAGGATTCTAGTGCATTGTCGGTTTGTGGACGACGGAAGCCGTCTGGAAGTTGTGCCTCGTACACGGCACGTGCGCGCGAGTTACCCATCTGCTGCAAAGAGATCACCTGCTCTGGCGTCCATGTGTCCAAGTTGACCGACTTGACGCGTGATATGTGGACGCCGAGATTCCGATGGATGCCGGCGCAGCGAATACAGAGGAACACGCCGAGATTCCACGAGGCCCACCGAGGTCCTGCGGGAAGAAACATAATAATGAGTACACACTTGTTTTATTGTGTTAGACTTCAAGGATAAATTGGGTCATCATCGTGTTTCATTACACCATGGCTGGGCGGACACAGAGAGGGAGGGCTGGCGAATGAGAGGCGAGATAGAGAGTGAAATTGAAGGAGGGGAGGGTTGCCGTAGCACATAAATTAATTACTCTGCCTTTGTCAAAGCAAACAACCAACATCCGACTGCAGCAAACATTCACGAAAGCTATACCGTATACGGTGGAACATTGATTCTAATTAAACGCACGTTTTAAACATTTCGCTGACCAGTTCGAATTGAACTTGTTTTTGTTGCGAGCTAAACATGAAATGTGAAATAGCAACTGAATCTTTGGAAAGAGAATAGATAACATTATCTAATCATGTGCATTCTTTTTCTAGGCACTCGTTTGACAGTTTTCACACGTCGGGCTATAAAAGTGTATGAATAATATAGTTTTCGTCAACTGTTGTGTTATAGCTTCTGGGGATGCTCGCTGGCGAGACCTGGTGCACGACAACATGGCTGGAATTGCAGAACACGATTGATTGATGGCATGACTCATTGAGAGCGATGCATAGCGGCCCACCTCGACGGTAGCTTCGATGGACACGATGATGTGCGAGATACGAACACGGTAGTCGTCAGTCTCGGGTGTCCTATTGATTTTTGCAATTAGGAGGAATATGGAACAGTAAGAGCAAGCATAAATAGCCGCAAGAGCAATGTAATGGGAGTAAGATCAGGAGCCCGAGTTGGGGTTCAGTTCCTGTTGCGACTGTCGACGAGAAACGAACTAAAAATAAGTACATTTATTTAATAAAGTACTGCTATGGAAACAAAACAGCAAAAACAACAGCAACGCCCATTAGTGAAGCAGTTGAATAACATTCGAGGAGCATTGCAAAACATTTGCGATTTCACTTTTCATTTCTGTTTTCGTTTTATTGGATTGCCATACTTGCGGAAGTCTCGCTTTGGATGTGCAGCATGGTTGGCTTCGCCGTCCGCCGAGCGGATGCGATAGTGCGATTAGCGGCCGGGGCGTTTGAAGCATCGAAAAGAATGCACCTCCCCTCGAGAGGAATGACTTCTCGTTCTCATGCTCTCAGAGATTAACCCTATCGCTCAGCCGGGTTTGGGGGCGTGTGTGGGCGGGGGTTGGCGCTACCTTTGGCGTCGCAGTCGACGCAGTATTTGTTGTCTTCGTCGCGGAGCATTTGAGTCAGCAAGGTTTGACATTTCTCCTGTATCAGTTTGGTCCGTTCTGTTTCTTTGCGGCTTGGTGGATTGGCACTCATCTTTGCTTTTCTTTCTGCTTTCGACTATGATGTATGATCGAAACTTTTCTTCGCGTTTTCTTATGTAAATATAACTCTTCTTCTATTCGCACTACACTTCAAATATGGATTTAACTATGAAATATCGTTTGGATTAATTTTGAAAATACTATTTTACGCTAAAATTAATTTATTTAACTTGCAAAATCGGACCGAACTGAAGAGAATTTACAAAAAAATGCACTGACACTGACGGCGACGACGTCGACGACCAGGGCTGTCATTTAAAATTCTCGGAGCATAGTGTCAGCGCAGAAAAACTGAAGTGAAATGGAACGGCATCTGTCCAAGATCTGAAGAACAAAAAAAATGACCCGTATTGAAAACATGACCTCCCAAAAATACCTGAGCTGGCAGTCAGAGGGGTTTGACCCTATTATATATACTACAGTAAATCAAGAGTGCTTTCCTGAAATTTTGGGAAAAAGTGAAATATTTCAAAAAAAAAGTGGAGTGTTTGCCTACAGCGTGAGGTGAAACACTGCAATTGACGTGATTCCGCAACCCTGTCGACGGCCATTTGTCAAACAATGCGGCGAATTACGTCCGTGAAGATAGCAACGGAAAAGTTGGCAACGATTTTTGTAATTGGAAATTCATAGGGTTGCTCTGAATACCAAAACGTATAATTTACTGCATATTTTAGTTGGATTTTTAATTAATTCTTCACCAAATTAAGAAATAAACATATTTTCAACAAATTCGTCTATATCGCGACTTTCCAGTCTTTCACACATATTCCTGTTATTTGACATGTTTTTAAAGTTTGTTTACCTTTTTTGCCTTCCCAGTTCTTCCCTTTGAACGAAAACTGAAAGGGAATTTTCGATCTACTACGATCGTAGTACAGAACCCTGATTATTCGTTAATATTTGATTTCATTATTTAGTTGAGTTTTTCACGACCAATGGACAAATTAAAAGGGCAATTGTCGAAATGTCGGCACATAATCGGCAAAGGATACACAAGTACCCACAGCAGTGGAATCCCGTGGCTCAACGTGAGACCCCAATTATTTCCGACGCACCTTTTTTCATTCCACCAATTCCTTGACAGAGTTTTTGTGCAGAGTTCCTGCAGTTTACAAATCTACTGCACACATTCATTGCTTGCGAGGTGCACAACAAAGAGACGGAGGGCAGCGAACCGTTGGAAACGACCTATCTGTGTTTGTCGCAGATCGTGGTGTGCATCAAGCACATGGAGCGCACGATAAAGGCGGAGGAGGCCGGCGGGGTCGCGATATCGGTGACAGAGCCGAACATTCTTTAGGCCTTGTTTATAAGTTCTCGGTTATCCTAGGCTTCACGACAGCACTTCCTGGACCGCATACATTGGTGCCTGGAGCGGCTGCGCTCCTCGTTGAGGGCCATCGCGTCGCAGGGCGTGGGCAAACGGATGCCCGAGGAACTGACCTTTGTGGAGCTGATGGATCGGGCGCTGGACCACTTGGCACCTTACAGCTCCTACAAGGAGGCTAATGTGTCCAACGTCGCAGAGGAAAATGCCGAGGTCTGTTTGCCTACTCACTCTGTTTCAGTGTGTACTCAGCGAAACATCTACTTTCAGGCCATGTTTGCCAGCAAGCAAATACGCTCCACCGTGGACCTCATTCTTAGTCACACCTTGGCCTTTGCCAACGTCTCTCTCAAGGACGATAAGAAAGCCCTGAGTGCCCTGTGTCAAAAAGTCCTGCGCGAGTGCATTGCATTTCAGGACGAATGCGCTCTGAACGAGCAACAGTCGAAGATAAATGACTGCAATCGGAAGCTAAAAGCCATGTCGCTTGAAAATGCTCTCTACCAATTGGAGGATTACATCAACGAAGCCCTCTTGCGTCTTGTGTATATCACCTTCCTTGATCATTCCAAGTTTTCGATAGAAAAACTGCGCACGGTCATGCGTTTTTGTGACCACGAGGACCCGGCCATGGACGAATTGATTGCGGACTTCGATGTTAACGTGGATCGCACTACGCAGATAGGAATTTTCGCAATCGCCTTTGCGCCGAACGTGAAAAGTGTGTTGCCAGTCACTTTTATCCTTTGTAATTAGTATAATAACAAAGTCACTGATGATTTATTTGCAGTCAAGACCATAGTTCGGAGCTGCCTGGCCTCGTTGGAGTCTTTGGACTCGTGTATAATTCCCTCACTGCAAACGAAAAATGCCGCCGACATACATTCCGAGATTTTAGAGCAACATTTCAACGAGGAGGTAGCCAAGTTCAAAAACATCATACAGGAAATCATCGACAGCCATGCCTTCACTTCCTGCTACCATGAAATCCTCACTCAAACCATTTCTCGTATGGAGAAGAATTTCAACAAAACAGAATTGCAAGAACTCGTGCAGATGGGAGAATTTCTGTACGAACATTTCCAACTGAAAGTCAACTACAAAGAACTTCAAAAGGATGGCTCTGATCGCCTGCAGTTGTTTGAGAAATTCACCTTAATGTTGCGCGAATGTCAGGCCATCTTGATTTGTGCCGACCAAGTAGAAGCCATACGCATACTGAAACGGTTTAAAATTTTGCGCTCGGTTCTTCGGAAGTTTCAGGACTCTTTGAATGATGCCTCTTTGCTGGCACAAAAGAACAAGACAAGTGTGTTCATAATGTCCGAAGACTTGAGCGACTCTCAGCGCATGTTTGAATCAGTGGGCATCTCGCCATCGATTCGCAGCATACTATATCGTAATGATTCACCGATGAGACGAAGAACTGTCAGCGATTCACTAAAGGGTAACTTCTCTCGACTGCCCGGATCACCATTAAAGCCTATATCACCAATGGTTTTAACTGAAAGCAAGCGACTGCCAGCTGAACCACAAGTTAGAACTACGAACAGCATTATTCAGGAGCCTCGCTGCAGCGTCCGCAGGAGTGGGTACATTTCTTACTCCAACTGTTTTACTTGAATGCCTGATTGAATAATTTCTCAAAATATATACAACTTTTAATTTTAGAGGAAAGTTTACGTACCGCTATGTTTAAACGCCAGAAGTCCACCGAGACGGAAAAAGTTTACAAAATCTATAAAAATAACTCGGCTAGTTTGCAAATAACAGGTGAGTTCACATTTCATATTTGAACATTGTGTTGAAGTACATTTCAATTGCAGAAATTCTCGATCAATTGACTAGTTTGTCTTCCAATATTTCAAACGCCTTGAATTCGAATGAAGATAGCATTAGCTCGAAATAATATTGCATATCGTTTCTGAAATTCATCGTTGCAATTTAAAGCGATCACTTTTTGGTATTTTAGTTGGAATTCAATACTTACTTATATAATGGGTTTCTTTGTATCGTTTTTACACCACAATATGTGTATTCAGCTTTAAGTTTAACTAAATATTTTTTTTAAATATGTAATTAAGTAATTTTAAAAGCATATCATATATCGTAATGGTATAATCGTTTAAGAGGTTTTTCCAACCAATTATTATAATAATATTTACAATTTTTATATGTTATCTTAAAAAGTATTCAAGCAAATAATTTAAAAGCTTTATTTATTCTACATAAAAATTGTATATTTCTTGTATTTTTGTTGTCTTTTCTAAAGTTGCATCTACTTTTAAAATATCTTATGAAATCTTTTGAATTGCTCAGTTTGAGCCAAAATACTTAATAACACTATTATTGAATAGAGTATAAAAGGATATATCAAATATATAATTCTTGAAAAATATGTGTTTTCCTCCTGACAGTATATTGGTTTTTTAGTCTCTTTTTTGTTTTATTCATGCTGTAGATTTCCAAAAATATTTTGTACTCCCATAAATACACGTTTGCTTTTTGAATTATACGTAAATGAGTCGTTGAATACAACAATTGTGTTCATTAAAAATAATCTCTTGTGACATTCGTAACATAAACATAATTTCATTTAATATTAATACATTCAAATCTTAATTGCTTCGTTGCAATTGAGTATAAAAATAAATTTGACAACAGAGATGATTCATTTTTACTGTCAACAAATGAATGTTTTTTTATGTATTTAGATTACATGAAGAGAGAGAATATAGATTCTATGGAATTCAATATTATATTAGAGAGCTAACATAGTTATCGACGGATATATTACAAATAATACTAATATTCAAATCATAACATATATAATAATTCGGCATATTATATCAATGTGATCAATACTTCAATATAAAAATATACAATTGCTATACTATATATAAACTAACTACATGTAGATATCTATGGATGACTATACATCATTGCATCACAATTAGAGTAGCACATATAAATAATTATATAATAAATGAATAGAACGAATAATATAGGCTTTTGTCCACTCGATCTTAGACTAAGATCTCCTACCTTCAAACGACCAGTACGAGACTTTCTACGTCTTTGCTTAAATCGACTCCTTTTGACCTTGCGCATCGGTTGTCAGGTGATCACATTATCATCGTAGATGTCTGCATCAATCAGATCTCTTCCATAGGTGGCGGAACAGCCATTGGTCTTCAGGCCATGTATTTCATCTAATGTCGATATGGCTGTTCCTAGGCGTGGCAGTGCTTGTGTGGATCTTGTTAACGAGTCCTTCTCGCCGATGTCCAACAGAGTCAGGTGATAGTAAACTCCCTCGTCGTCGATTGTGTTGAACTGCGTGAAGGATTCATTCGCGAACAGTTTTTCCGCTTTGTTGCCAACGAATTTTATGCAGGCCAGCATCTCCGGTTTCTCAGGCGGACCTCGCTTATTGTGCCAACGATTGACTACGGATTCACCGAGGGTGGATGCTTGCATCGCGTCTGCGATGCCATTCACATGCAGATGCTGGTTCTTGGAAGCAATTCTGACGGCATCGACCTCTTCGACGTCGGAACTGCGCTGCGATGAAAAACGGGAGCTGTGTCGTTTCTTCGAACCAACTTCTAGTGGATTGTTAAGGATGTGCGAGACGTGCCAGAAGCACAGCTGCTCCGCACAACTCACGAGCACATCGGAGAAGGGGGAGAACTTGAGGTCGTACACACGACAGGTGTGAGATTGGAGGGTGTACAAGTAGCTGATGTTCTCGAGCACTTTATAAACCTTTTGGGGAGAAATTAATGCGTGGTTGTGGTTAAATATGTCGTAGGGAACGATTGTTTCGGAGTCACCTCTATGTCCCCACTGTCCAGGCCGATGGCAATTACGCTGGCATCATTGGTCGCCGCGAGACAGGTGATGTTCTTCCTGATTCTTTCCGGTTTGCTGAAGCACGTGCGACTGTGAATTTTCAAACCGTTTCCATGTTGCGTAAAGCTATAGACCTGCGAGCATCAGTAATAACAATCAATCAATATTTGTGACGAAATTAGCCTTGGAAGTGCTGGTTCGCCAAGAACTCAAATTATTCCCGTATTTTGAAGAGGATTACACACTTTTATGCCTCGTTCAACCGGAGGGGGAAAACAAAACTCAATGCATTGTTAAACTTATTGTCAAGACAAACATTTTTACAGATCAGTATAGCAATTGTGATTACAGGGTTAATTTCTAGTGCCTTTGAAAATTCAGTCTAAAACTGATGTCTTTGGGTGAGAGTTATATTTTTCTCGAGGGTGAGTATTAGTTTGAACGACACTGAGCATAGAGGTAATGATTGCTTTATTTACATGGTGTATTAAGTGTAACACAACATTACGGTGATTAATTGAATGCCATTATGCTAAGGTGGGGATTTTACCTTTAGAATACTATTTTTATATCAAGTTGCCGCTGCAAAATATTTGGAGTAAGAAAGTAGGAAGAATATTATTTGAAGATACATTTCAGACCACAGTTGTAAGCCCAATTGTCTCATATACACATGAGTGTGTATATAAAATGACTACTAACGCGACTTCGAGGTAACTAAGTTTTATATCGGCTTTTCTCTAAAATTTTGAAAATAAAATCACACAATTCAGGGAACACTTACGTATATATTGAACGTGGTCGTGCCCAAGAACAAGTTGTTGTTCTTCAGATCACAGCCACCCAGTGCGAAGTCTCCGACTTCGTTCTCGTTGTGGCCGTCAACTGTCTGCAAGAGCTCTATTTTGTTGTCCACGTCGAGCACCTGAAAGACCACGAGCTAAGTAACCGAACTCCATTAGGCAATTGGCAATTGGGCATACCAAGAAGTAGCTGTAGTTGTTGATCAGCAGTAAATAGCGACCCAGGAGCATGTAGCATCGTCGCGTTTCGGTTCCACAGCTGAAGCTCGCATTGGTTTTTAAGTTCGTAACTACAGTCAGGGGTTCGTCGCGAGCCGACGCGACCAGAATAGTTTCATTGACTAATTGCAAGTATGATATTGGCCTTTTGGTAACCGAAGGCTCAAAGACCTCGTTGTTTACGTTGAAAATCCCGCCATTCTCGTAGCCGATGAAGGAGTTCTGGTTGTCTGCTGTGATGGCGGTGACCAGGTGTGCTGATTCGCTGGGTGTGACAATGGACCAGTTTTTGGTGTCCGTGGTGCAAACCTGGTGGATCTGTCAACAATAAACAATCACTACATTGCAAATGTGACATTCTAGTATACAGAATTTATCCTGGCATTAATACCAATAAGGAGTTGGGTTGATATCACATTTCATGACTTTTAGGATGACTTCGAATCAGAATCAGAGCCAAAAGAACCGAAAAAATGACTATGAACTCCGATGGTGGAGACGCAAACGAAAGCGATCTGTTCTTCTTTAATTTGTGCTATCGCTTGTCTAATTCCGATCACAGTGGAAAAAGTACGGCGATTGAAAAAAAAAGGTTTACGAATCCTGGTTGAACACTTACCCGATTCTTTGAGTCGGCGGCCAGCAAGATAGTGTAATCATCCTTATATCGGATATCGTACAGTTTCTGCCCGAGCAGCCACACATTCGGCTCCAACTGGGGCCGTTCGCTCGCCTCGCTGCTTATCTCCGCCACCCGATGAGCCCAAGTGACTGTGTTCTTGCCCGAGTCCCGCAACGAGAATATGTTCAGGATCTTCGTGTGCTCCGAGCCGCAGACGATTATGTACTTGTACACCGCGTCATCCAGCGAATAGATGTCCACACAAGCGATGGCTTCGCTGACGTTGCTGCGCAGTATTTCTGTCTTGGCGTAGGTGTCGAAGATGATGAGACCACGCTTGGTGCCCAGCACAAGGTAGCGGCCGTTGCGCGTGAGGCGCCCGCAAGTGATGGCACTGTGGGGATCGGTGAACTCGTACAGGGTCTCCAGTTTGCCCATCAAGACAGCAAAGCGTTGGTTCTCGAAGGTCAGACGCAGGATCTTGTGGCCGAAGATGAAGATGATGCACGTGTGCTGGGGGCTGATGAACGTCTCGTAGCACAGCAGATTCGAGGTGTCGGGTGGCCATTCGAACGAGACGGGAGTTCGCGAGCTGTCGCGCAGGTTCCAGAAACTGATGTTTCCCGATGTGTTCAACATCATGTAGTACTTGTCCAGGATTTTGCACAGGAAGCGGATGTCTGTCAGGCGCGTGTGCAGCGTCGGCACCCGCTTGGAGAGGAACAACTCGCGCTCATTGCTCCAATGGAACATGCACACGTCGCCACTGGCGTAGACCACGTGCAGGTTTGTCTCGAAGTCGTATTTCTCCGATTGCTGCTCGATGTAGAAGGCGACTATTTTCGACCGAATCCCCGTTGTGGTCTCGTGGATCAACTGCTTGTATCTCTTCCCCCCGTATTTGTTCGGAAAGTTGTTGAAGTTGAGGGGATTCACCTTCTGCTTGCTACTACGTCGACTGATCAAACTGCGACGTCGATCGTCGCCGATTTCCCATAGCTTCAATTCGCCGCGTGTATTCAGAGTCACGATGTAGTTGTCGTTGCGTATGAGTTGGGCTTCGATAATCTCGCAGTCCTGCTTGCCATCGTTGGTGAGATAGACAGGTCCGTTGTTGTAGTCGAGCGAGAGATCGGCCAGCAGCATGTCGTTGTTGTCCAGGACAATCAGGCAGATATCGTCATCGAGGAATTTCAAAAGCTTTGGCTTGTTCGGCAGATCCACTATTTGACGGCGCTGGTGAAAGAGACCCCTGCAACGACGAAAGAACAGGTTCGCAGATTATAACGAGAATGCGGTGGTTCACTTACATTTCGTTGAACCAAACTCTGTCGGGGAACTGTTGGGCCTGTCGCAGTGCCTCTTCGTACACCAGCCCATCGGCCATGAGGGCGTATTGGAGGAGACTCGTGTCCTCCGAACGCACCAACATGTCCTCGATGTTGGGCAGAAATTCCAGCATTGCACTGAGCAGCGAACGACGACGCGGATCGCCATCTGATTTTGGAACGGAGATCGAATGAAAAACATCTATAATGATCATCTTCGCCAGAACTCACTTATGATTTCCTCCTTGTAATACTTCAAATCGCCGATTGTGTTTAAAATGCCCACCGCTCGAAGTTTCTGTCCGAGGAAGCCGAAGTCCAAGTACAGCTGAGCAAACAGATGCTTGCAGTTGGCCTCGGATATGTGGTAGCCGATGCACTGGTAGAAGAACAAGTCGTGTTCGCTGTTGCACAAGTCCACCTCGCTACGCTGGGCGATCGTTTCTTCAATCCTGTAGAAACACAAATTTTAATAGTTTTTGCATAATCCAAAGAATCCAAAACCTACTTGTAGTAGTCGATTACTTTGCGATGCAGCTCCAGGGTGTTGATCTTGTGCTGTATGGCGGTGCTTGCTTTCAGGTGGGAACTGTAGATGAAGGGCACAGTGCAAGCTGTGGAGCCGTCCGGCAGTTCCTTTTCGTTCACAATGGAGTACTTGTGAAATCTGTGGACCAGTTGCTCGCTTTCATACTTGGATTTGCTCCATAGAGCGGCGAGTAGCTATAAAAGGAAGGCGAGAGGTCAGCAAGAGATTCGCGAAGGCGGACGCGAGGTTGAACGAACGAATACCTTGACTGGAATCACAACTGAGTTCAGGAATATGGCAAACGTGGCATAAAGCTCCAGTTGCTCCGGCTGGAGGACTTTCAGCGAAAGTTCGATAACGGTGGTGAATTTGTTGTCATCGATTCTGCAACGGTATCAGTCACATATATTACTAAAACTATGAAGGTTGGCACAATTCTACCTACCGTAGATTTTGCAAATTGCAAATCCACTCTTCCCAGCTGCACGTGCTCTTCTGGTGCAGGTTCTGCGCAATGATGCTCAGCAGGTACGGGTGGCCCTTGCTGTGGTAGTAAATGTCGGTGGCGTTCTTGGGGAACTTCTCGCGGCCACGGCGCAGATACCGCTCGAAGAGGCAGTAGAACTCGTTCAGCGTCAAGCCGTCGCTGATCTCGATGTGCGTCGTCATGGACGGCGACAGCGACTCGCTGACTTTCTTGTTGCGCGTGATGAGTAACAGCTTGCAGCCCAGATTGAACGTCTGCCACGTCTTCACATTCTGGACGTCGGTGAGAATGAGCAGAGCGTTTTTGTACTCTTCCTGGCGCAGTTTGAAGCTCAGGTATTGCTGCAGCTCGAGTATGCGGTTCGAGATGCTGTCGAAGTACTCCAAATTGGGGCGATATATCGAGCCAGACGCGGCCGGCGACAACGAGACGTTCGAGTCGCCGATCAGGAGACACAGCGTCTGCAAGGCGCGCAGGTCCTCCTCGCGGCTCGTGCACTTGCTGACATCGACCCAGAATATTTTGAAATTCATCGCTCGCTGCACCGTGTACTCGGTGCAGACGTCGATGGCGAGCCATTTCTTGCCCATGCCCAGTTCCCCGGCCAGCACCACGTACCGATGGGCAGCCAGTCTCTTCAACGCACGGCGCAATTTCTCATACTGGAAGTACGGAAAACGGTAAAGATAACAAGGCTGGCCTAGCAACAGGTCGACTTAGACGTGACGCTGATCGAACGAGCGTTTCCCTACTTTATGGAAACACACTTCTTCTTAAGAATAGGTTGCGTAGCTTACGTAGTCAATGCGGTGTATGTTGTAGTCGGTGTGCTTCTGGTTGTTGCTGCAGAGCGTTCGCACGGCCTCCACGTAGTTCTCGGTGTTCTTTTGGAGCATGTTCCGCTCCTCCTGAATCTTGTGGGTCAACCAGCTGTACTCCGGAATGATCGCCTGCAGAAACTTCTCGAGTTTCCTCTCGTTCTGACACAGTATCCAGAAGAGCTGCCGAATTTGTCGGCCTTCATTTTGCTGCAATTCGATTTCAAATCACTCAGTGTCCCGAAAGCCGTGACTCACCCAAATCCAAACGCACCTCATTCGTGATCGTCATGTACTCGTCCTTTGAGAAGATGTCCCGGATCCTGTTGTTGACGTCGTCGAAACTGAAGTCCTTCAAAAAGCCCTCGATGAACACGGGCAGCACCTCGCGATACTGGATGGTGTCCACCTCGCTCGAGCTGCGGCTGTGGCAACTCATCTTGGCTGAAAGGGTGGGAGAGAAGACTGAGTGCTTTGGAAAAATGAAAACCCATTTTACCGACGGGTTCGTTCTCACAATTTGGAGGTGGAAGAATTCGGATTCGGGAAATCCCCTAATAGCGGTAGAGATAATAGGAAAGCTGAAGAAATTGCGGTTTCTTATCGAAAAAATCAAAATGTTTAAAAATAGCCACTCCAGTCGAAGCAGTTTCTTTGCGATATCGATTTATATTTCAATAAGCCCGATAGTAGTGCAAGCACCTTGTTTGGGATTTAATGACACACTTTCGTGAAAACCCGAGACTCGGCGAAAACGAAGCTCACAATACAACAAATTAATTGCGGCTCAATGAGAACTCCGAATGGAATCGACACGAAACACGACAGAATCGAACCGACAAACGAATAGTAATGCAATAAAAACGCGCCAATACAAAACAGAGTCAAGAGAAACAACCAACAACACAACTTTTAATGATCGCGGTGTACGTAGAAGGATCGACGCAGACCAAGCAATTCGCAAGAGAATCAATGATGATTTACCCTGATCAATCTGTCTGTCTGTCCAACGACGCCAAGCAGATCGACCGACCGACCGACCGACTGCTGTAGACAGCCAGGCGCACAAGTGTCACGTACAACGCCAAATTAGAAGAAAGCAGAAGAACAACAACACACAAATCCTCAAACAATAAACAACTGCAACAATATTCCCTGAATCAACACATAGTCAATGATAAAGTTCCTCATCTCAGATAACAAAGAAAGTAAACCAAAAAGTGTGCCTTAACATTACGATTGATTTTCATTAAAGACTAACCTGTGAAGTTGCAAAATTACCCCAACAAATTTTACTTCGATTACTATCTGTGCGATTTGATTTGATCAAGGCCAGTGGAAGTGAAGAGGAGGAATTATTTTCGCCACATGTTCCATGAATCACTTTAATAATATACCTTCTTCTCGTGAACGCAGTCTTCTTCGTTGTTACCTTTCCTTTGCACAGCTCTACTGTTCTACTACCACTGCTTTTGAAACAACGGATTAACGTACGTCAATAAAGGAAAACCTTGGGAGACTCGATCGGCTACTGCTGGCTCACTGCTGCATTGCAGAAACATTTCTTCTGTCTCGACTTCAAAATAAGAAGATATTACGAACATAATATGTTATTATTATCACCATTCAATTAATGTGATGGTGAAATAATCAACGCAATGATCGGAATAGATAACATTATGCCCTAAACACACAATAATTCAATTATTCCGTTTCATATTAAAAAGGTTTCAAACGTTTTTTTATTATTAATCATTCAATTATTATCAGAAAGTGTTGCAAACGCGATTAAACCAATTTTTGGTTTTAACCAGAGCATTAGAGGACTAACTTTGATTAATAAAGATATCTTTTACGGATAAGGATTCATCCATAGAGAAGCAACCATACTATGTCGAACTAAGAATGTAGTGACTCTGATTATTGATAAAAAGTGTGCAGTTTGGCAAGTGCCACAAAGATGATATCTACATATATTCTGCATATAGCGACAGAGATCCGAAATCAAAATTTGGGTCTTGGCAAAACCGATATCTTTATGTATTACACACATGTATAGCATATGCATAGATAGTACTCTCGCAGAATAAAGTAATACTTATATGTAAGGGAACAAAATTTATATTTTAAATACAAAATAAAGCCAATAATTCGACGTGTGTAAATAGATTAATGAAATGCCTACAACTCGTCTCTGTTGTTGGTTTACAAAGGAAACTGACCTGCGACAATAGTGACAATATTCTTCACGTATTTTTCTCTTTTCATTGCGTTCACGATGCATAATTAAAGGTTTATACAGGGAAGAAATGAGTCAGTCGCAGGGAGAGGCAGGCGTTGATGTGGATTGAGTTGTGGGGCTCGTTGTGAAAATCGGGTCACTATATAGAGGGAATGGCGCAGAGATACAGGCAATGAGGTTGTCTGTAATGCAAGGGGAGACTTGTTGCGGAATGCACTATTTCAGTGGGTTGATTATCAGGATCTCTACTGGGAGACAAAGTAATATTACATGTCCAAGGAGCGAAATAAAAACTGACACGATCAAGTAAATTTACGCAAATATGAAAAATCGCCGACCCAAAGAAAGAAATCAAAATACTCACAGTTCGAAGAAGCAGAAATGAAAGAAGTCAGTGATCGCGATCGCACGATATTTGAACTGTGGATGGTAGGACGAACAATAATAGAAAATGAGAAATGGAGAGCACGAAAGACAAATCTCTGTCGGCGGCCGGCGAACGAATGGCCAAAACAGGTAGAAACAAGATCAACGAATGACGACAATAGGCCAAATGCGATGGTCGTGATTCGATTCCAGATCGTACTCGGCGGAGAGCTGGGGATGTTGTTGCTGTCGCAGGTGCAGGTGGCTCACTAATAAGGGAGGAGTAGTAGACATCACGGTAGACGTGCTGCCAGATCTAGAAGTAGTTTATTTAGCAAAGTCGAATCTGTCCTTTATTGTTATCACAGAAAAAAGTAACTCAATTGTTACTACTCGATTAAACATTTCCTTTGTTGGAGCGCAATGTGGCAACGCCTTCAAGAACGACGGTCAAGATAAAAAATCGAGGTAACGTCGACGACTCAGCACGTTGAGTGGACGTGCGAAGAAAAGAGTGGCTCCAACACTGAGAGGAAGCTGTTGGTGCGAGCGAGACAAAGGGGAATAACACCAAAGAGAGACGTCTCCTCCGTGTGTCGCTCACTCTTCGTGAAATCGGTGAAAAGCGAATATTTGATAAATAATTAACATTGCGGGAAGATTAGACTGGGAGGGGGTGTGGGTGGTCAAAACGATGGGTGCAGAGCGCATTTAGAGAGAGGGGAGCGGACGGCGAGCGGAGCGCGCGACTAAGCAAGCGGCTCGAAGTCAATGAACCCGATGTTTTCTCAATTTTCGGCATGAATAAGCTTTGATTTTGGCACGTTGGAATTTCGTTTTGTTGTTGCCTTTTTTAGTGGGATTTTTTCAATTTGCTTAGAAATTGAAGGTCAGTCAGGCTGGAGGAACGGTGAATCGTGTACGGGGCACGCGGAGGATGCGTGCAGGCTGCTGGCCAAGGGAGGCGAGGGGTGTGGATAGACAAGAGTGCGCGTGTGTTGGGCTGCATGGGAGGAGCGTGACAGGAGGCGACTCCTGGGCCGCAGGAGGGAAGGTGCGGCGAGGGGAGCGAGGTCGCTGCTTTATGATGAAATTAAGTGCATTCAAATCGCGTGCAGAGGTTGGGTTCGTTGACCGCTCGCACAGTTCTAAGAATAACGAATTAACAACAGCTCCCCCAAATCACAACAAAGGCGCCCACAGTTCAGACTTACATTTTTGTTTCTTTATGTTCGTTCAGCCGATTAGATATCCTGGCTCGATGATTCCGAGTGCAATTGAAAATTATTTAATTAAACTGATTGTTTGCTGGTGTATTTTTTATAATTTTAGTGTATTATAAGTACAATTCATTTGTTTTCAATTGAAGAAACCAAAAATAAATCGCTTCTTCTTCGATCTCGTTGTTGTTCACTGATTATCACTTTATTCTTGTGCTTGCTTATTCCTTCATAACTCCGCGACTATTCGTCAGAACTCTCCATGTCTATGCATTTTGTGCATATTTTTCACATTTTGACTAGCTCACATTTTGTTGTTGGAGTTGTACAAAGTTCTTTACATCGGTGCATCGTACAAAATGTACGAAGTTTGGTTTTCTACGTAAAGTCCTGTTTTTTCCAAAAACGAAAAATTTTTTATTTTAGTGAAAAAAAACAAACTGACGGGCATAAAACACAACCGCAATGCTCAAAGCAAAATAAAGAACTGACAGAGCGCATTTCTGCAGCACTTTGTTTGGTCGCCCTAGTGCCATCCCGCTCGCACTTCAGCTGTAAATGTCAAAATATTTCTGACATTTTCTTCGACGCCCGTTTCGTAATATGAGTTGTAGTTGTTGCTGTTAAAAAATACCTTGTTCTTCTTCTCAGGGTTGTAAAAACACAGCTCTTCTTCTTTTTTTAAGAACCAGATTTTCGAAAATCAGATTTTCGGCTGATTTACAGCGAAAATAGATTTTTGGCCGAAAATCAGCACCGTGTGAACATGCTAATACAAAGATTGGATATGTAAAAAAAAAAGATTTATTTTTGGCCTATACGTCTTAGAATGACTTCGAAAAATTCATAAAAAAACATTTGAACTCATTCCTGTAGCATATGAAACATCTCTATTTGTTGATAGATCTTCCACCTCGCCTGATCATCCCCAATTAACACGAATGTTTAAATAAATTAATATAGCAAAGAAAAAAGTATTTTTATATTTTATATATAATTTAGGCCCCAAACTCGAAAAACAGAACCCAATTCCTTCATTGGGCCGAATGACAGAAACATATGTTTCTACTACTGTTTACTACCATATAGCATATTTTCCACTACTTTTCGATGAATCTAACCAAAAAAAGTATCCTCAGAGCCGCAAAAAGTATGTAGTATGCACGAAACGCAGTTTAGTAACGGTTTTTTTTGTTCTTTGAAATGAAAATGTGGGTGATGAAAAATACATCAACAGGTAAATCAATGAATTTAATTTTCTTAATATGAAATTATAACAATTCTAAATATAGGTCAGTTAAATTATCTCCTGTATAAGAAGCAGAAATATGTTGTGGGAAGAGTTGGTGCTGATGTGGTTCTAAAGAAGGATGTATCCATTAGTCGTAGGCATGCGTGTCTAGAGTTCCAAGAACCCATTTCTGCGTCTTCTACTCTGCTACTTCGTGATTTGGGTTCCAGTAATGGGACATTTCTCAATGATTTGCTCATTCCAACCAACAGCCCTGTAGAGCTCTGTGATGGCGATCGAATTCGATTTGGCGTTTTGGAGAACAATTGGACGGTGACCAAGTTCAGTTGGATTACGATGACTTCTTCGATGCCGCAGGAAAAGACAAAAGAATTGGAAGAATACATGAGTAGTTTGGGAGGGGCGATTGTCAACAAATGGGAAGACAGATGCACGCACTTGACTATGGTTGAATTAACTGCTACTGTAAAGGTCTTGTATGCATTGCTCTATAATATACCCATGGTCACATGTGATTATTGGCGTCATCTCTTGCAAGCAGCTCAAAAAGGTCAAGATTCCCTTCCGAAGCCAGAAATGTATTTTCCAAAGAAATGCGATACAATTCAGAAAAGCATGGGTATGGACTTTGGCTCCAACCCCGCGCGGAACTCCATTTTCAAGGGGAAAACTTTTGTCTTTATGGACAAACGACATTTCGACATGTACGGTCCCTTAGTACAAAAGGCAGGCGGTGCTTGCACAGACCTTCACAGCGGCGTACAGAAATCGGTCCTTATAAAGCCGAATGTAGTGACTATTCAATACGTCCCATCAACTGAATCCCAACTCTCTCAAACCTTGAGAGCTATTTCCGATATGACTTCAAATATTATTGTTTACAATTTATTTCTATTTTGAAAATATTTAGATTTTTTGGAGTCGAATAATAGAAGAATAATTCCCGAGTATGAAATAGGCTTAGCCATCATTTATTGTTCAGCTAACACGTATTGTAACCCTACCTGCATATTACCACCTACGATGCCAGGAATAGAACAATTGAATTCCAATAACACTACTCTGTCCCCTGGCAAAAAAACTACTGAGACGGATTTAGAAATGCCAGAGCCGGATGAAACCTTAACGCAGGCTAATAACGATGAGTGTTCGGGAACTGCTGGAAGTTCAAACCGAAGCCAATTGAAGAGAAACTATAAAGTTAGCAGTGAGGATGAACAGCCATGTAAGAAGCCAAGTTTGTGTAAACCGAAATGGGCTACTAACAAAAATGCAGTGCCAATGTCAACGTCAGCAATGGAACAATTGGATATAAATTTCATTAACAATACTCAGTTCCCTGAGACGGATTTAGGAACACCAAGTGATGATACCTTGACGCAGGTTAACGATAAAGTCATTGAGTTTGAGTTGATAGCTAATAGTTCAGGTACTGCTGGAAGTTCCAAACAAAACCTATTATCAAGTGAGGAATACTATAAAATTCCCACAAAATTGAAAAGAGAACGTAATGATGTGGATGAAATCCTAACACAGGTTAATGATGAAATCATAAAGTTTGTGGTGAGAGCTAATAGTTCAGAACAAAACATGTTACCAAGTACATCTAAAGTAGAAGGTTTGTATATCAATGAATGTAACTACATTCGGATATATTGAATTTTTTTTACAGGTGCAGGTTTTTTGAATAAAACATATCAGCATTCACAAGCTTGTACTTCAACCATGTACGATGGGAAATCAACAAATTATGGTATAAAACGTGGTCGACTCGCAGTCATAACTGACGACAGTGATGATGATGAAAGTGATTTATTTAATTTCCATGAACTTGTACCTTCGGTCGGCGAAGAATTTACTTTTCATGAAACATCCCCAAATACGTCATCAGAGCGTAAAGTGATACCAACTTCAACCATGTACGATGGGAAATCACCAAATTATGATCGACTCGCAGTCCTGCCAGTGACTCGCAGTCCTGCCAGTGATGATGATGAAAATGATTTATTGAATTTCCATGAACTTGTACCTTCGGTTGGCGAAGAATTTACTTTTCACAAAACATCACCAAATACTTCATCAGAGCGTAAAGTGATACCTAAAAAAATCAGCACAGAGGGTTGGCTCTGTTGTTCAACAAAGAAAAATGTAATTTCGATTGGAAAATACGGAGGCTTTGAAGTTAGACTCATTAACCGAGACCAAATAAAATCAAGACTTGACAGTACAAATACTTGTACTAACTTCAAAAAATTCATAAAGGTATATGTATTCCATACATTTGGCTAAGATTACATTTGATCATGTCGGCATTTCTTTATTTTTATTTCAGAAATATAACTACAAACCTCAAAGTAGAATAGTCAAGGTAATACCGATGACTATTATACCTTCACGAAAGAACAAGAGAAGACGTATTAAATGAAACACTTCTAAAATCTTCAACAGATTCTTAGAGGTGATATATTCCATATATTTGGCTAAGAGTAATTTTGAAAAAGAATGCATTTCTTTACTTCCATTTCAGAAATATAGCTTCAAACCCGAATATGAAGTAATCCTTTTACGCTAAGACAGAAAACACAGCACAGAATAACAATTTTTTTATTTATATATTCTTACATGAACTTTTTTGTAATAGATTTATAATAAACATTTATGTTGCTGCATGAACGATTGGTGCATTTGTAACATGATAAAAGAAACTCGAAATCATTATTTTTTATTGTCTACTTTTATTACTAAAAGTGCAAATAGTATTTAATAATAATTTAATTGATTGAAATTTTGATGTTTTGTTGCATTAGACACGGAATTAAATTTTTAAATTTGACTATTATCGCGTACGTCGTTAATTAACAATACATATAAAAATATTGGTGCCTTTGCCCATTCACAATGGTGTTTACGAAAGCCATTGTGAATGGGCCTGCCAGTCGCGATGACGTGAGAAAACACCACCCTTAGCAGCAAGCAGCTGATCGCCGACACTTATTTCGGGCGAGATTTTCTCACAATTTTGTTTACAATTCGAAATATTCTTTCTCTGGCCTTTTTGAAATTATTACTCGCCCGCAATGAAAATCACAAAGCACATAAATCAACTGTGGAGTCGCAATCGCCACACGGACGAACATCTCTACACCTACTTCTTCTTTGCGGCGCTGCGCGTGGCCCTGGTCTTCGTCCCCCAACTGGGGTACGTGCATCCGGACGAGTTTTTCCAGTCGACGGAGGTGATGACAGGTCAGTTACAATCCGAGGAATCTGACTCTTCGGTGGCACTAAATTCCCATTCGTTTGGCAGGCGAGCAGTTCCAGCTGGAGCACATACGCACCTGGGAGTTCAACAACACGATGCCTTTGCGCAGCATCACACTCCCGTTTTTCCTATACCGGGTGCCCTGGAGCTTCTTCGAGTTCTTCGCCGTGTACCTTCGGCAATTTGCGGACGTAGAGCTGCTGCGAAGCTACTCGTATTTGGTTTTCCCACGGCTCGTCATGTGCATCATTTCCTTCGTCAATGACTGGAGCATGTTCCGCGTTTGCCAGCTCTACAGCCTGCGCCACGAGATTCGTCTCCTGGCGCTGGGAAGTTCCTACGTCATGCTCATCTTCGGCACTCGTACCTTCTCCAACACCATCGAGATGGCCCTGTGTTCGCTGCTGCTCTACATGGTAGCCGACTGCATGATCAAAACGAACACGATTGTCTACAAGAAGGAGTTCCTGGAGGAGAAGTACGAGAAGGCTGAGTCGATCGGGGAGCGGGTGAAAATTTGGAAGCTCAAGAATGCGCTGCCCGAACACAACTTCAACCACCTGGTGGTCATGGCCACACTGTGCGTGGTGGGCGTCTTCAATCGTCCCACGTTCCTGCTCTTCGGCGCCCCAATGGTGTTCTACTGGATGCTTCGCGGCATGGGCACCAAAACGATCACCTTCACAGACTTCAATATGCGCATGCTCTTCTTTTGTTTGTGCGCGGTACCCGCCATCGCGTTCTTTGTCTTCTGCGACTCGCTCTACTACAAGTATTTAACTGTCGGAGAGCTGCACATGCTGGAGGTGGGCATCAACAACTTCGTGTTCACACCCTGGAACTTTGTCAAGTATAATTTGGACTCGAACAAGACGGCGGAGCACGGCCTGCATCCGAAGTACATCCACTTGCTGGTGAACATCCCGCTGCTGTACAACATTCTCGGAGTCATTGCGATGGTGTCGTTTGCCCAACTCATGATTCGCTTCTTTCGCGCCGAGTACCAGGGTCTGCCTCGAGCCCAGTCTATCGTGGGCCTCATGTCGGCCGCCATTTTCGCTCCGCTGTTCTTCCTGTCGCTGATTAACCACCAGGAGGCTCGCTTCCTGATACCCTTCACATTTCCCATCGTGCTGCTGCACGGCCCCAAGTTGATCACGGGCTTCTGCTCGTCCTACCCATTCAAAGTAGATCATCCCATGCTGCGCAAACTGTACGACGCCGTGCTCTGCAGCGCAGCGTCGTCGAAGTATCTGCTGAAGAGCTGGTACGTTGCCAACATCGCACTCGCCGTGTTCTTCGGCTTCGTCCACCAGGCGGGCGTGTTTCCACTGGGGCAGCACATGGAACGCGAAATGCAGCAGAAGTCGCCGGTGCAGCAGCTGCACCTGGTCACCAGCCACATCTACAGTATGCCGCTGACCTTCGTGAACGTGCCCACCTCCCAGAAGCTGCACTACAACCCTCAAACCCGTCAACGCTATCGTCGCCAGCGAGATTTCTATCTCTACGAGTACGGAAGTCTCGAGCTGCCGAAGCTTCTGACGAAGCTGCAGATCATCATCTCCCACTGCGAGATGAAGCTGAGTACGAAGAACCAGAAGTACCGCGTCTTCCTGGCGATCCCCACCTCGTTGAGCGACGACCTGGGCCAGGCCCTGGAGCAGTCGAAAGTGCTGTCTTTCCTGCGCCACGACTTGCGACGCATCTTCTACCCACACCTCTCGACGGAGGCGTTCCCCAGTGTGTTCGGGCGCCATCCGTGCGATTTGCATCCGCCGGACGTGGCTGACGACGACTTGCGCGGCACCTGCGCCCTCGATGCCACGCCCTCGTTAAGCTTCGGGTACGCCAGCAGCCAGTTCTCCTCCTTTGTCCATCAGTTCGGCCTGGCATTGTATGAGTTCGAGGTGAAGCGCAGGCCGAAGAAGGAGACGACAAAAACGGCTACGAAGGAACTTAGTTAGAACATGTTCATCTTTTAAATTGTGTTTTCTAGTCACTTTTGAAGCTCATTCAAAAATTATTGCCCAATTAAGTTGAAGGCTTTTGTATTTATGTATATTGCACCGTTACATTCCCATGTATTTGTTATTTAATTTATTTAGATTAAGTCGCACATGTATATTTTTAAGGGACACTAATTCTGATTTGGAAATCCCTGAGAAAATAAATCAAAGACATTTTGCAATCTTAAAATTTTATCAACACACCACTTTGATTAACATTTCGATTCAAACTAACTTAATTACGCATGTTTCATAAAATAAGCGTACTACTAAAAATGCCCTAAAATTCGATATATTCCACTAAAGCTAAAGAATGTCTAATTTATAAAAGGGTTTATTTTTACTGAAAACAATAAAACTAGGCATGCAAAGTATGAAGAAAATAAAATAGAAATCAAATTGAAGATAGGCATAAAAGTCGTGCATTTGGCAAAGGTTTCTGTGAATCTATTATTTCTCTCTTATTATCGGAAATATGTGAGTTATCTGGCGAAGGTGGAGCTGTCTATTGAACGTCCTCGATGTCCAGGTCCTCGTCCATGTCCTCGGGCCAGCGGACACTGCGCATGCTGCCGTGTCTGGGGCGGGGAGATTGTTGTGTTGGTTCATGAAAAAATCGAAAAGAAATTGAATTGCGTTCAGGAGCGTGCTCAGCAGCGTTGATAGAACCTGTTCATCATGCCGGGCGGGGGTGGAGGAGGCGGGGCGGTGCGCGGGGGCGTGCGACGAGCCCTGCAGAAATTGATAGGATTTATTGAGGGGATTGAAAGAGGAAGTTCCGAAATGGGTCGCTGACTCACGCGGCCACGGCGGCGGGGTTGGAGGCCGAGGCTCCGTAGGTCTCGCCCTCGTCGACGTCGTACTCCTGGGAGGCGGCGCGGTAGCTGAAAGTCAAAGCAATACTGGCATTAATCCCATCGCGGTTTGATGTGATCGAGGAAGCCGCACTCCAGATTTTGGCCATTATCTTTCTGTTCTCCCCAGGACTCACTTCTGTCGGTTCCGCTGACTGCTGCGCATCACGTTGTCGACGGCGCGCGTCGTCAGCGAGACGCGGTTGCGCAGGCGCGTCGGCGTCCGCGGCATCGGGTGGGCGGGCCTGGCGTTCGGCCGGGCGGTCAAAGTGGGCGTCATGGAGCGGCGACTGTCGCGCTCGTATTTCTCCGAGCGATCCGCGCGTCGTCTGCGGCAGCGGAGAGGGAGAAAGGGAGAGGTTTCCTCCTCCTTCATCGAGTTCTCTCTCATTGCCGTCTCATACTTACAACTTGGGTTTGTCACGATCGGAGCCGAAGAAGCCGCTCTTTGGTTTCTTCCCATTCGCCTTTGGACTCCTCGCCGTGCTGGTCGTCGACGACGTTCTCGTCATGGCTTTTGTTGTTGCCGCTACGGCGGGTCGACCGCCTCCTCCAGCGGGCGGGGCCCACTGCTCGCCCGCCTCCTCCAGGTCGAGATCCATGCAGGACTCCTCGGTGGTCTGGCGCCGCCTTCGACAACGGGAAGTGCGCCATTACACAGGGCCCATCGATCGCCCGGGGAAGGAACCTTCCTCCGGCGTGGACCGCCGACGTCGCCCAGGCTACCCCAGGTGTGGTCTGCTCTAAACTAACCTTGGCCTAACCCCATGTGGATCGACCGCACGCCCCGAGGAGGGTTCCTTCCGGGCAGCTTGGGACCCCTCATACTTACAACGTCGGAGTGGACCCGGGCCGTTGCTGGTGCTTCGAGGAGGACGTGGCGGAGACGGGGCCGCGGCGGGCCGTTCGGTCGGACGGCTGCCGACTCGTCGTCGTGGCTCGCGCCTCACGTTCGCGCGACGGTCCGCGACTGGCGCTGGGGCTGGTCGACGAGCCCCAATGGTCCTCGACTTCGAACTCGGTGTCGGTCTCGGAGCGGCGTCTTCAAA
This sequence comes from Coelopa frigida, assembly GCA_017309665.1. Classification (NCBI taxonomy): domain Eukaryota; kingdom Metazoa; phylum Arthropoda; class Insecta; order Diptera; family Coelopidae; genus Coelopa; species Coelopa frigida. The sequence goes on from CM029562.1 coordinate 698,700, forward strand.
AAAGAGGTCAGAGGTCAAGAAATGAGGAAATGCATCGACTGCGGGTGCGGGTGCGGGTGCGAGGGGAGGAAGAACGGCGGCGACGACTCCCCGAGGCGGATTCGACCACGACATTGGCTTAGAGCCGACCTTGAACTAGTCCTACGTCCCTTCCCGAACTCTTCGGGCAATCTGGAGTGCGCTTTGGGGTGCAGGGGTGTGCTTGCGAACTTACAATCGGTTCCTATTACGTCCCGGCGTGCTGGGCGGCTCGTGCATCTCCCGGGGGCGGCCGAAGTCGCGCGTCTCCCGCACCCGGTGCTCCAGCGAGGGCTCCGCGTGGCCGCGACGGGCCGGCGGCGAGTCGTCGGCCAGGTCCAGGGTCTCCTCCGTGGCCGAGCGATGCCTGGGCAGAGAGAAGTGGGTGAGAGGAGCATGAGGCGAGGGCTCGATCGACTCACAGTGGCCTGGGCCGTCCCGCGCTGCTCGTGCTCCGATCCCTGCCCCCCGTCACGCTCGGCTCCCGCTCGCGCCGTCGGCTGCGCTCGGCGGCCCGGGTGCGCAGCTTCTGCAGGGCCGTCAGCTTGCGCTGGATGGTGATCATGTTGAGGCCCACGGGCGCGCCCACCGCCCACAGCAGCAGCGTCAGGAAGGTGAAGAACCAGAGGGCGTTCAGGAAGTCGACGATGTTGCGGCACAGGAACATCCGGCTCGCGTCGAAGATGTCGAAGAACGGCCGGCACTTGGCCGTCGTCTCGCCCAGCTGGGAGGACATCGTCGCCTTGCTGCTGGTCAGGTAGGTCTTCAGCCTGTAGTGGGAGTGTTTAGAAAATGTTTTATTCTTATAGATTTTGAAGAAACAAACAATTTTTAAGTTGTTAAATACCCAAAGAAGTATTTTTAATACATACATATATTTAATACAATAATTACATTTTTAACAAACCTTTTTTGTTTGTTTATTTTTCAAATTACATGTTATAAGAAATACTAATTAATCGTAAATTTGTGCATATATTTGTACAAATTTCATGTAAAATACATGATTTAAAAAAAATAGTTTACAAATAGTTTTATTATTTTTAGCATAGTTTTTAAGGATGGTAAATGAGTTGGGGAGAAGTCAATTGGGCTGCACCCGAGTACAAACCTCTCCGTGTAGATTCTCGTCTGATTGTGGCAAATCTCGCCGGCCGTCCTCTCCAAATAGCCCTGTATATTCCGCAGATGGTTGAGTGTCTGATTGACCTGTTTGGCCCAAGGATCCCTCTGCAACTCCAGCGCCGTCAGGTGATAGAGTATTTCATTCTGAAGCTGCTCCAACGGTTGCAAAATCGACGCTTGCAAACGCTTCGACCGACTGCCGAGCGTCGTCATCCGTGAGGATGTGGCCACGTCCTGAATCTGAGGAAGGAGAATGAGAGAGGGAGAGATTTGGGTTCCATGAGGGCGAGTAGATGGCAGTTGGCCGGAGTCTGCCTCGACATGTGTGCAGCAGAGGAGAACAAGAGAAGGACCTTTCATTGAAATGCTTTGTTTCACTCCAGTCAAGTGATGTCAATGGCTACTTCTCTTCTTCTGTATCTCCATTTATGAGATCCTCGATTGTCCTCATCGTTGACATGTCGTCCAGAGAGAGAGAGAGAGCGAGACGCAGGCGGAGATGACAAATTCGAGGGAGAATTTGGCCGCCGAGGTTGACCACTTCCAGCCAAGGAGCGCCTTGGGCTGTCCTCGTAACCACCAACTGACCCTCTTCCCCTCATCCTTCGTCCCTTTTCCCTTTTCCCCTTCCCTGCAGCCCTCTCAGCCACTCACCTGCAGGGCCACCCGCTGCATCTGGTCGATGAACGTGGCCAGGTCCTTCTCCGGCGTCGGGGCCCCGATGCTCGCCCGGTACGTGGTCAGGTTGAACGCCGACGTCTGCAGCATGTTCTCCAGTATCGTCTGGATCGTCTGGGTCAGCGACAGGAACGTCCGCTCCGAGACGTCGATGGCGTCGATGGCCGTCGTCACGCGTGGAAACTGCTTCAAGTCCGCAATTTGCGTTGTGTTCACGAAGGCATCCAATTGGAAGACATTGTACGAGGCTCGGTTTTGTTCGCAGCCCCTGCACGCGAGTGAATGCGTGCGTGTGTTTCGACAGAATAAAGTACTCACATTGTTGGCGCAGTATGATAAGTAATGGGGGTTGTTTGAAGGCGGGGGCGGTACCGTTTCACAGGTGGGATCCATTCAAATCAAGGGGAACAGGGAGAGAGAGGGAAATTAGCATCGAGCAATAACCGAGATGTCTCTATTGGAGGAATTTCAGAGCCGTAATAAATATCCGGGCTAAGACCATATGTGCTGGAAATACCAACACCTCAAGGTAAAGAACCACTAGTCCAGACAAAGGCTTCATTTCCAAACTAAAACGTGGTGGGCCGTAGGGTTGGAGACAAGGCTTCTATTGAAGTCATTCATGGAGGCGGCTTTAAGCAATACATTTCCCAACACCGTTGTGTGGAGTGCAAATTGGAGTTGAGGTCGGTGTTCATTGCGGGTTCGGCCGGGACAAAGGGGAGCCTGTGCCATGCACAACTCAATTGGAATGCCTTCGGAAGGGATTTGGATGCCGCGTCAAATGGGCGCAACAACAGAAGCCTAGGTTTGGGGGGGCAGGTGGGGTGTGCATCGACCACTACTACTGCAATCGGAGCGTATTTGTGGACTCACCGCAGCGCCGTCGCCAGGCTGACGTTCACAATCGACCGATTGACGCCGGCCGGCCGCAATAATTCGCCAATGATTCCCGTCTGCGGCTCCCGCCGATACACGTAGCCCGGCTTATCGAACAACTTGGTCAACATGCCGTAGCCGTCGCCGCCGCCGCCGCCGCCCTCCGGGTCGTCGTAGAGGGGGCGGCAGAGGAAGATCTCGCTGTTGCCGCCGATGGCCAGCGTCAGGACGCCGTAGAGCGCCAGGGCGAAGCTGGCCACGCAGATGAGGAGCACGGCCAGCACCAGGACGAAGCCGGCCTTGCCGTGCGACTCGCAGAGGTAGCAGCAGTAGGCGATCAGCATGAAGAGCAGCACCCAGACGGCGACGACGGCGAGGGCCCAGCCCACGGTCCAGAAGGTGTCGGCGCAGCCGCCCAGCTGGGCGTAGGTCGGCTGGACGGCCTCCCACGTGCCCTGCAGGCGGTCGAGGAGCGCGGTGATGGTCGAGGTCAGCATTTGGGCGTTGGCCGTGGTGCGGTGGCGGATGTTCTCGAGTTGCTCCAGGGTGTCTGCGAGTCGGGGAGAAGCAAAGAGTGTCAGAGCGTGTGCTATAGTAGGTGTAGGTGTGGGGTGGGGTGGGGTGAGGGTATCGGTGCAGGGGGCGGCGCGGAAGGTGGGCGGTAATTGAGCAAGGCACCTGCCTTCGGTCGGTTGAGCTGGATTTGGAAGTGCATGCGACGTCCGGACGCAGTTGTGAGTTGTGGCATAAGGGACACAACAATATCACTTGCAACAACATCTTCACTAACATTGACAATCATCTCTAACATAAACCCCCTCACCAACAATTACCACATTGAGAACAACCATGATGATAAAATCGCCACCGTCGACAATGGGCGATGAATGAAATTGCAATAACTACAACGATAACGTTAACTAAACGAGAATCGACAACTATAATAACAACAACAATATCCTCAACAACAATATATTCAGCAATCTCTACAACAACAACAGCAACAACAACACTGACGACTATCAAATCAATATAAATCAATTATTAAACTTTCAACTAACTCCAGTGAAAATGGCACGAGTCTGAGGACCTCACAAACTCGGAGACGCCGAGTAATAGAAATTAACCTGCACACATATGCGTATACACTCACATACACTCGCCATATACACACCTACACGTACTTCTACTGATTGAATTAGACAGTCAATTTGTGCGATCGGTGAGTTTTTCACAGAGTTTCGGATGAGTTTGGGGAGAGGCCAGAGAGGCCAGGAGAGGACAGTGCGTGAGAGAAGTGAGTGAGGGGAGTGAGTGAGTGATGATGATGAGAGTGTAGAGGAGAGAGCAGAATACCGAATGCAGGTGATGGAGGTGGACGGTTGAACTTGGTGATTAATTGAATTCGAGGAAACGTGTGTTTCCATAAATGGACGTTGCTGCAATTCGCATTAGGAAGTGATGAGTCGAGGGCGGGGGCGTGGCCGATGATGGGGACGCCAGGAAGGCTTTAGGTATTTCATTTAAGAGGCTGTCGGTGCTGATAGAGAGGAAGGTGACATTCACTTAGGAAACTTGAATGGGCATGGGAACTGTAACCAGAGGTAGGGATAATGGACTTAGGATTTAGTTCAAGGTAAACTAATTGTATTAAAGCCTTATATTACTGTAGTAAATTATCGATATGATAATAAATAACAAAGACATAATAACAACATTCTTTAAAGCTCCCTTAAATTCATTCATGTGGTTTGAAAAATAATCGAATAAAAATACATAATGCTCAATATAGTTTTCATCTCAATATATGTACACATGTAGTTTTCCAGTATTTTTTATTATCCCCGTAGTCGAAAGCTTCACCTGCACCTGCTCGCGATCCGGAAATCGAATCGCTAAATCTAAGTCTGCTGCACTTGAGAAAGAGCGTCAAGTTGATGTACAAGGGGATGGGCGGAGCGGGAGTGGTGGATGGAGAGGGGGGTGTGGATCGCACTATGCCTACTTACAATTCCTCTGGTATGCCGTGTCGTGCTTAACTTGTTGCGGGAAATTGCTAAAAATGGAACGTGAGACGCCGACTTCCGATGTCAGATTCTTGACAGTTGCGCCAAACTCAATTTCGCCCAAGTAACGCATGCGGAAGATGGTTTGGTCCTCTTGCAGCTGACAACAAATGGACGAACACATATTTATTTACACGCGAATACATGGGACAAGTGTCAACGACTCGAAAGGTTGTGGAAATAACTCAAAACACATAAAGAAGAAGTTTGCAAAATACAATTAGACAAACAAAAAGTGGTAGAGAAAGAATCGAGAGTAAATAAATAGGGGGAGACCGGAGTGGGGAAAACATTACAGGAATAGAACAAGAAGAATAAAATTAGAAATTAGAAAAAAGAAGGGTAAACATGAGGAAAGACGTTGGGAAGATAATAAAGAAATGAAAAATTATTAAATTAGGAATTATATTAAAGAAATATAGGAAAACCTGAACACATGAATAGAAATTAAATAAAAAATAATAAAGAAAAAATAAAGACAGAGAAAAGATTAAAAATCAATGATCAATGAAATCAAAACGTATATAAATTAAAAGGCAGAAAGAAGAGGATTGGAATTCAAAAAACCAATCGGGAATGAAAAGAATTGCGAAAAACTGAGAGAAAGAGGAAAGTGTTGACAACCAAAGGGAGAATAAAAAATCATGTTTAGTGCTCGATGATGTGCGAGATCGATGATGTGCGAGAGTCCAGCAAAGAGCACGTAGTTTCCCAAGTAGCCATTCAGAAGATGAAGACGTCCCGGGGCGATGATGGAGCATGGCTGGGACTCCGATGGAGTCGAGACGGAGTCAAATCGACTGAGCTGCGGGGATCAAACGGCCGAAAGAAGACGGACGTACGGAGATAGACACAACGAGATAGACAGACGTCGCTTGAACCCCAGGGGCGAAGTCGGTAGATGAACTCGACTGAATCGAATCGGCCGAAGTTCGGTTCGGACCGAAGTTGAGTAGGACTGGACTTACCGTCTTGAGGGCATCGATGACGCCGTTCTCCTCGAAGCTCCGGATGCGCAACGTGTCGCAGAGCGGCCGATCCCGGTACGTGCATTGGCGCTGGAGGACGGACAGCTGAATCTGCAGCTCCTCCATGCGTGTGGCCGCCTCCTGGGAGATTTTCAGCGCTCGTCCGACTGTCTCCTGCAGCATGAGGACGCGATATATCAGCTCGGCGTTGGCTGCACGGCGAAGAAAGGGAGAGAGAGAGTGAGTGAGAGGAGATGGGGATTGTTACAGATTGCGAGAGAGCGCGTGTGAGTGAAAGCGGAAATGAATGCCCACATGCTAACAATCGCATGCGATGAAACATAACTTACAAATGCTACATGTCACGGCTCATGGAGGAGATAAAATATTAGCCATATATCGGGGCTCTTCTTCAAGGGGAATTAATGTGGGTCAAGACAAGTCGTGATGACGGAATGTGAGTCGGCCTGGCGGGTAGTCGGATCTACTGGAGGCTGGGGGAAGGTATATACATAAGGTCGTTACGAATTAACGTCCTTTTCGCAAAATAACGCGTATTTACGGAGATATGAGCGATTTAAGATTGCATGAATTATGAAATTTTCAAAAATTTAGAGGTCGTTACGAATTAACGTCCTTTTCGCAAAATAACGCGTATTTACGGAGATATGAGCGATTTAAGATTTCCATGAAAAATTGCATGAATTATGAAATTTCCAAAAATTTAGAAGTCGTTACGAATTAACGTCCTTTTTGCAAAATAACGCGTATTTACGGAGATATGAGCGATTTAAGATTTCCATGAAAATATGCATGAATTATGAAATTTTCAAAAATTTAGAAGTCGTTACGAATTAACGTCCTTTTCGCAAAATAACGCGTATTTACGGAGATATGAGCGATTTAAGATTTCCATGAAAATATGCATGAATTATGAAATTTTCAAAAATTTAGAGGTCGTTACGAATTAACGTCCTTTTCGCAAAATAACGCGTATTTACGGAGATATGAACGATTTAAGATTTCCATGAAAAATTGCAAAATTTAGAAGTCGTTACGAATTAACGTCCTTTTCGCAAAATAACGCGTATTTACGGAGATATGAGCGATTTAAGATTTCCATGAAAAATTGCATGAATTATGAAATTTTCAAAAATTTAGAGGTCGTTACGAATTAACGTCCTTTTCGCAAAATAACGCGTATTTACGGAGATATGAACGATTTAAGATTTCCATGAAAATATGCATGAATTATGAAATTTTCAAAAATTTAGAGGTCGTTACGAATTAACGTCCTTTTCGCAAAATAACGCGTATTTACGGAGATATGAGCGATTTAAGATTTCCATGAAAAATTGCAAAATTTAGAAGTCGTTACGAATTAACGTCCTTTTTGCAAAATAACGCGTATTTACGGAGATATGAGCGATTTAAGATTTCCATGAAAATATGCATGAATTATGAAATTTTCAAAAATTTAGAGGTCGTTACGAATTAACGTCCTTTTTGCAAAATAACGCGTATTTACGGAGATATGAGCGATTTAAGATTTACATGAATTATGAAATTTTCAAAAATTTAGAGGTCGTTACGAATTAACGTCCTTTTCGCAAAATAACGCGTATTTACGGAGATATGAACGATTTAAGATTTCCATGAAAATATGCATGAAATATGAAATTTTCCAAAATTTAGAGGTCGTTACGTATTAACGTCCTTTTCGCAAAATAACGCGTATTTACGGAGATATGAGCGATTTAAGATTTCCATGAAAAATTGCATGAATTATGAAATTTTCAAAAATTTAGAGGTCGTTACGAATTAACGTCCTTTTCGCAAAATAACGCGTATTTACGGAGATATGAACGATTTAAGATTTCCATGAAAATATGCATGAAATATGAAATTTTCAAAAATTTAGAGGTCGTTACGAATTAACGTCCTTTTCGCAAAATAACGCGTATTTACGGAGATATGAGCGATTTAAGATTTCCATGAAAAATTGCATGAATTATGAAATTTTCAAAAATTTAGAGGTCGTTACGAATTAACGTCCTTTTCGCAAAATAACGCGTATTTACGGAGATATGAACGATTTAAGATTTCCATGAAAAATTGCATGAATTATGAAATTTTCAAAAATTTAGAGGTCGTTACGAATTAACGTCCTTTTTGCAAAATAACGCGTATTTACGGAGATATGAACGATTTAAGATTTCCATGAAAAATTTCATGAATTATGAAATTTTCGAAAATTTAGAGGTCGTTACGAATTAACGTCCTTTTCGCAAAATAACGCGTATTTACGGAGATATGAACGATTTAAGATTTCCATGAAAATATGCATGAAATATGAAATTTTCCAAAATTTAGAGGTCGTTACGAATTAACGTCCTTTTCGCAAAATAACGCGTATTTACGGAGATATGAGCGATTTAAGATTTACATGAAAAATTGCAAAATTTAGAAGTCGTTACGAATTAACGTCCTTTTTGCAAAATAACGCGTATTTACGGAGATATGAGCGATTTAAGATTTCCATGAAAATATGCATGAATTATGAAATTTTCAAAAATTTAGAGGTCGTTACGAATTAACGTCCTTTTTGCAAAATAACGCGTATTTACGGAGATATGAGCGATTTAAGATTTCCATGAAAATATGCATGAATTATGAAATTTTCAAAAATTTAGAGGTCGTTACGAATTAACGTCCTTTTCGCAAAATAACGCGTATTTACGGAGATATGAACGATTTAAGATTTCCATGAAAATATGCATGAAATATGAAATTTTCCAAAATTTAGAGGTCGTTACGAATTAACGTCCTTTTCGCAAAATAACGCGTATTTACGGAGATATGAGCGATTTAAGATTTACATGAAAATATGCATGAATTATGAAATTTTCAAAAATTTAGAGGTCGTTACGAATTAACGTCCTTTTCGCAAAATAACGCGTATTTACGGAGATATGAACGATTTAAGATTTCCATGAAAATATGCATGAAATATGAAATTTTCCAAAATTTAGAGGTCGTTACGAATTAACGTCCTTTTCGCAAAATAACGCGTATTTACGGAGATATGAGCGATTTAAGATTTCCATGAAAAATTGCAAAATTTAGAAGTCGTTACGAATTAACGTCCTTTTTGCAAAATAACGCGTATTTACGGAGATATGAGCGATTTAAGATTTCCATGAAAATATGCATGAATTATGAAATTTTCAAAAATTTAGAGGTCGTTACGAATTAACGTCCTTTTTGCAAAATAACGCGTATTTACGGAGATATGAGCGATTTAAGATTTGCATGAAAATATGCATGAATTATGAAATTTTCAAAAATTTAGAGGTCGTTACGAATTAACGTCCTTTTCGCAAAATAACGCGTATTTACGGAGATAGGAACGATTTAAGATTTCCATGAAAATATGCATGAAATATGAAATTTTCAAAAATTTAGAGGTCGTTACGAATTAACGTCCTTTTCGCAAAATAACGCGTATTTACGGAGATATGAGCGATTTAAGATTTCCATGAAAAATTGCATGAATTATGAAATTTTCAAAAATTTAGAGGTCGTTACGAATTAACGTCCTTTTCGCAAAATAACGCGTATTTACGGAGATATGAGCGATTTAAGATTTCCATGAAAAATTGCGTGAATTTTAAAAAATTTAAAGGTCGTCACGAATTAATCTCCTTTTCGCGAAATAACGTATTAGAAAATCTCTTTTAATTTTATTTAAATACCTCCATGGTTAGTTAATATTAAATTTATATTGCCAATGTCATATTCTGGTATGATAGCTAACCAGTAAGAATATACAATTGGAAACAGTCTCAGCCGTTTAGATGATGTTTGTAGTCGAACATACAACTTTCTTCTTTTATGTATTAGTATACCTCAGGGAATTAAGAATAATGCACATATACATATAGATATAGATAGATTATTACTAAAAGTTTTGTTATAAATTAGTCTTAATTATTTCATATTATAAATATTTATTTTATTAATTTTATAATATTTCTACTCTTCTTATCAATCTAAAATAGTACAGGGTATCAGGGTATTCGGTACCGGGGTATCCGCAACGAGCTGTACTTAATCGTTACGCAAGAACCCGGTTGTGGGCAGCGCGTTGGGGCGACGGCAGCTTACCTAGGCTGATGGTCGCCAGGGAATCGAATGCCAACTCGATGCCAGTGTTTGCGGAGATTTCCGCTTGGATGGGCTCGCCCAGGAGGACGTCGACGTCTTTGCCAGCCACAAAGGACACGAGTGAGAGCAGAAAATAGAAAATCATATGAAAACAGTGACAATAAATATGAAAGCGCAATTGATTGCATGGACGAAAACAAGGGCACTTTGTTTGTGCGAGCAGACCGAACTGACCATCGAGATCCTTGACCACCTTCTCCACCGACGCGTGGAAGCCGTTGTCGAGCTTGTACTTGATCTGCAGATGGGTGTCCTTGAGGAAGACCTCGACGTCGTGCACCGTCGACTGCACCATCTCGGGCGCCAGCGAGAGGGTGGAGGCGAGGCGCGAGTTCGCGTAGAAGATGCAGAGGTCGCAGGCCCTGGAATGAAGGGAAGGAAATCAAACTGTGGCCACGCCCCTCGACAAGCGGGCTTACGCCAGCAGGAGGCACACGGCCCACAGGGTCCAGACGGAGGCGCGCTTGCGGCAGCCCAGGCTCTCCTGCAGGGCCTCGTCGTGGATGACGACGGGCGCGTTCCGCGGGACTTCGACGTCCGCGGCGGGGTCGCGTCGGGCGGAGCAGCACCAGGCGCACGTGGCCACCAGGGGGACGAGGGTGAGGACGGCGAAGACGCTCATCAGCACGATGAAGCCGGCCTCGATCTTGATCGCCTGCAAGGGAGTCGGTAGTTGGAGAGACTCGAGTCCGGCACTCACACTCGCACTCATACTCACGCTGGCGGCGAACTCCACGAGCGACAGGTTCGAGTGCAGGGCCTCGCGCACCAGATCTGGAAGAGGGAGGAAGTTGAGAGAAACGCTTCGGAAGCCCAATAAAGTTCCCCCGGCCCCTCAGACAAGTGGCCACCCCCAGGCGAGTGGCCACATCGACGTCTGAGCTGCTTAAAATTCATGTTGGGCGGCCTCGTTAATTCACCCAAAAGTATGCTGCGAAGAGCGAGCATTCGTTCGCACCCAATACACATGAAGCATCGATAGCAAGGACGATCACGATCGCGCCACCTCTCGAGAGCGTTGCCACCCCATTCTGGGCGGCGGAACATGGCGGAGCATGCACATAAAAATCTGCACTAAATCACAAAATCGACACGATGGCACGGTTAAAGTGTCCAATTGAAAGTCATGGGCTAATACTTTATATAAGCCGTCGTCCTTAGCCACATACCGCCGCTCACTCACCAACACACACACACGTACGCTTTCAACGCCCCACCAGAACCCACAGACCGCGGACACGAGCTCACAAGAGCTGAAATGGACAGAAAGGGATGGAGAGAGGTGGAAGAAGAGGTGCGAGAGGGAGTGAATGAGAGGGAGATGGAGCCAGCGGGAGTGAGAAGCGTTCCCATAAATTCACATCCACACTCACAAATGGCCCCAAAAAGTATGGCAAAGCCACTTGAGTCAAAATTCCCGCCACACTCGAGCAATCACGGCTGCAACCTCGCCACAGGTTTGGATTTCTCACCCCCAACCACGCATCGGGGTAGCCACGTTAACGGGAAAATTATTTGTAGAAAAAAAGACATTCTAAATTTGGAAAAATTGCAATAAAAATACATGATTATTGCAGAAAAATAAAATATAAAAAAATCACGAAATTGTATTTAAATATATATTTCTTCAATATTGGCAACTCTGTTTTCGAGGATGCCACTTACCAAAGGGCAACTCCTCCGGTGTGATGAGTGATAAAAATTCACTAACATAGGTGAATACGATGGGTCCCGGTGCGATGTCCATGCCGGGGATGGTGTATGTAAATTGTGGTGTTGTTGTTGGCAGTGTAAAATTGTTGTTATTGTTGTTGCTGTAGCTGTGATACATGCTGACGGTGGCTGATTTTATGCTGCTGTAATAGTCGAATGACGTTTTTGTTGTTAATACAATTGCTCTTTTAGCGGTCGTTGTTATCGTCCTCGTTGTTGTTGTCGCGTTGTAGGGTAGTGGTCGTTGTTGTCAATGGGGGAAACGAGGTTATTATGAAAATAGGGCCGAAAGTTGAAAGCTTCAATAGGAATTTAAAAAGAGCACTGATTGCTGCAGAGAGGACTTTATGTGGGAGTGAAATTTAATTGTCTATGATTTATTTTCCTTTTATTTATATCTACTTATTACATATTTTATTTAAAAGAGCTTTTCAAAACTTTTTCAAACATATCCCAAAAATATTTAAATTTCTCTTTTTTGCATGTAATACCTTAAATTTTATGGAAATATTTTACCACAGGTTTTTGTTTTACATTAAAAAATAAAAAAGGTTTAATAATTCAAAACACAATGATATTGTTACATAGTTGTTGTTTGTGACTGTTTCTGTTTTAATAATTTGTTGCTAATAATACTGATTTCGATAATGACAACACACAAGTTCGACGTCTTCAGAAATTTAAAACTAAAAATACGTTCATTCCATTTCATAAGAAATGATCGAGCAAGATATTTCTTGTTTCAGTGTTTGGAAAGAGTCACAAACCATCGATTTGTGTTAAGTTGTAAAACACATCAAACGAACACATGAAACTGGTTTCCCATAAATGAAATGTACTTTTAATTTAACTGGATATTATCCTTTTTAATAGTTTTTTAATAGTTATTTTTATCTGGTTTGGCTTTATTAATAATAATTTATTACTTTATTATTTGCCGCATTCTTTTATTTATATTGTTTTTACTGTTTGCTTATTGCCGCCATATGTTTTTCGTAGTAAACTTTCCACTGCACATTTTAATTCTGGCGATTACACGATTGGCTTTAAATCTGTCCTTGGGCTCAATTCGCACCGCACTTTGTCCTAGAATGGGAATTAAATGTTGGGCTTTAATTTTTCCCACTCTGATTTCCTCCACTCCCAACACTTTTTGTTCATCTGTCCACTTTCTACTTCGATTTCGCTCTCGTGCCTTGAGCTCAATCGCTTGCTCGAGTTTCGTCCGCGAAACTCGCCTTGAATTTGCGCCGTTAATTCCATTAAATAGTTGCTGCTGTCTCTGTTTATTTACACGATTCGACAAAAAATTCAAATAGAAATAAGTAAATGACTTTCACTTTTCTGTCTCTTTTTCGAAGATGTTCGCACTCTTCTTGTAGTTTATGCGGTTTTCTAGAAATAATTTTCTCGTTATTATTGTTATTCTTGTTGAGATTAAAGTGTGGCTGTATTCGTGACTTTTATATGTATTGGTTGGAAGCCATACGAAAACAAGCGTCGTCTCACACATGGAGGGAGAGAGAGGGGGAAAAGTGCACATGAACACAGGCGTAAAAGAGAGGGAAGTCTTTTGTAATTTTCCTCTGTTTATATTTTAAATTTTCTGAAGAAAATGCTTCATTACACTTGTGCATGAATATTTCAAACTGGGTCATCCAATACTTTGTGCAAGACTCCATCTCTCTCTCTCACACTAGCGCCGCCTCCCTCTGTCCCCACTTGGTTCCTCAACAATATTTGCAATTGTAAATATGTAGAATTAAAGGATTATATTTCAATTGGTATGTGCGAGTGAAATTTATTTGCATTTGTGGTTGAAGGTTTTTGAACTCCCATCGATCGGAAATTAAAAAGTTCACTCTTGTACTATGTTGTAAATTTTATTGTTTTTAATTATTATTATATATTGATTTAATTGCAGAAACTTTGTATTTATTTCGAATTTATTTATTTGAAGCATTCGAGAAACGTGCTACGGGGCGTATTATTGAATTATTGATAAATTTTTTATGTAATTTCGTCGTCATACTTTTTCAATTTTTTAACACAATTTTTCCTTTATTCTTTTTTGTGATGATCTCCAGAGAATACTGAATTCTAGAACTTCACTCGATTATTTTTTATTTAAAACTAATCCCTAATGAAGGATATTGCTTATCATATATCCTTCTATATGATTCGGCATTTTGCACTCTTGTCTTGATATCGAACTAAGATTGGTTTCGAACACGTTCAACGTTTTCAAAAGTCGCCACTGAACTGAGCGAATCCGCTTTGGAAAATGTTGGCCAAAGAAATCTTAGAAATTCTTTTATGTTCTTTTCTTTTCACGCTCCCCACTCATTCCCTGACTCTTTTATTTTACACACTATCTTTCTGTATTTCTCTCTCTTCATTTGCCGCGAGCACTTCATCCGAGTTGTTGAGTGAAAACTATAGCGAATGTGTTTTGTAATTGCTAATGGCTTGTTGGCCGCTGTATGTATGCGTGGGTCTGTTGGTGGTCTGTCATGTTTAAACATGTGGCAACCCCAACAAAAGCCGGCAACGCATGGGAACCTCGAAACAATTACAAGGTTTTTATCCGATTATTATTTTTACTATGGTTTGGTGAATTTGGTTTTTGAACGCTATTTTATTGAATTTCTAAATAGTCCCAATATTTTAAAGGACAAAGGACGTTATTATATATAAAAGAATGAAGGCGAAGAAGAGGGGAACAAGGGAATGGAGGAACATGGATGTTAAGGAACCATGTAATGAGAGAAAATTACAAAATAGAGCACAAACATAGATATCGAGTGTTTATGTTTTTTCCCCATTCTCTGCCTTGAGGCCTAACGTCGGCGTTGCCAACTTCACAGTTCATTGGCAGCACTGTTCGAATCCATTGCACCGTTCAGCGATCGACAAGTTAAGTCGATTATTAACGTTTGATTTAACGCCGAACGGTGGAGGAAATGCACAAAATCCCACGCGCAGGGAGAGCGAGGGAATCTGCTTGCATTTCCGTCACTGTGCTGTGGATTTAATTCACTCATGATAAGGTGTTGCTGTCGCCGGCGGGAGCGAAACGTCGAACTGTTGACATCGCCATCTGGGCGACCTCGGTGACCCCGACACGTCGTGGCCGCCAACTTCGCGTCCATGAACGACCTGGCCATTAACTCATGGAACCGATGCCGGATCGTGGTGAGGAAGAATGTATAAAAATGATAACAAGCTAGATAATAATGTTAATAAATGTACAAAAACAAGAACAAACAATCAACATCTTGTCATGTCGAATGCTCAATACAGCGTTATTGTTCTATGAGTTTTATCTTTACATGAATTGGTCACATAGCAATCAGTAGTTAAAAATAAATAAATTGCTGCGGCCAACTCAATAAAATATCGAAAATCAGCAGAAGAGCAAAAAGTGCGAAATATCAAATAATTGGCTTATCATCGCCATGTCAGCCGTTTTGTCGTCGTTTCTGCTCAATTAACGGTAAAATTAACATTTCCCACACATATCTATGTGTTGTTTTGAGCGTGCATGCATGTACATACATTGCATCCATGTGTATGTGAGTGTATGCATTTGTGTAAAATTTAAATTTGATGTAATAATTCGTTAATTGCAACTTGCTCAAAGTGATTTTCGCTCCGGATCGATAAAGCGATTAACAATTACTCGTTTCCCTAGGTCCGTGCAATAAAAAGGTAATTTTCACACCCTACTTCGGTAATCGAGGGATTGAACGAGAGGAGATTAATTTCATGCGGACCACTTAGCGGAGAGAATGGACGTCCAAGAGGCGGTATGAGCAGTGCGATACCAATAATGCAATATCAAGCGCTTGTGCCTCAATTACGGCCGAGCTATTCATAAATTTATGAACCAATTGCACAATTGATTTGTTGAACAAAATTCGTATTGTCTCCATCATAAAATGCCCACTAGGTGTCACTTTCAAATGCTCTCCGTTTGTATGGAACAAATGAAGTAGATAATGAAAGTGCCGAAGTTCTTCTGGCCCCCTGAATTCATTCGAGCACGCCTGGGAGGGCCTCAAACTTTAAACTGCTTAATTATGTATTCATAGTTTTTAATTAATTCTTATACTCATCACACAAAGAATAAAACCATAAATTATTAACCATACCATCAACGTATATGAGTATTGTTGTCTACTGACGATATTTGGGGCAGAGGCCAGAACGCAAGGTATCAAATGGTACTCCAGGCGACTTCTTAACCTGACGACGACATCTATTGCTCGGACCAATGAGAAATTTCCGCATCAAGTCCTGAACGAGTCGGTGCAAGGAGGGTGGAGAGAAGGATGGCGAAGTGTCCTTGCGAGAAATCGAAATGAAGAGTGAAAACCCGTATAGCTAGATAGAAACAGAAATATATGCAGACCTTCAGGCAGAGCGCAAGAGAGGTCGAGGTAGAGAGGGGGAGTGAGATGGGGGATCTACAGTAGTACTCAATGTAAGACTTCGAATGGAATATGTTCTCCTTTCAATTCGCTCATCGTTGACATGATTTTTACTTTTACACTTCTCTTGTTCTGATTTGATTCTTTTCTTTTTATTTTTATATATTTTATTTTTTATTTATTTTAAACATTTTTCCTTTTCCCACTATTTTTATTCGCTTTCAGCAGAATATCGCATGTGCCTTTCGCGGTTGCGGGAGGTCTTCCATGGGCAGGAGTCGTGGAAGCGGCCGACGCGGTCGGTGGGGGACGGCGCATCCCGGTGTCGCCCAACGACTGCGCCTCGAGCAGAAAGTACATGAAAGTCATTGAAAATTTTCGCATTACTCGGGTATCCTATTGCAGATTTAATAATAATAAAAAGGCGCTGGGGAGCGTTTGTGGAGGGAAGGCGAAACGGAGATGAAGAGGAGGAGGAAGCGAGAAGACGGAGCGAGGAAATTGCGGTTGGGTTGTAAAAGGTGCTGCCAACGAGCGGAGCAGTAAATCTGATGCATGTGTGCATGTGTTTTCAGAGACAACAACGACATCGGAAATGGCATACAGGACATGATAGAAGGATGAACGATGATGGAGTCGGAGGCGTCTGGGGAGAATAATTGGATCTCCAGATGACGGTGTCGCAGTTACCGCAGAGAACTCCTTCAATGGGCGTCTTTGCGCGAGCTGTCTGAATGCGATGAAAGACCTTTGACGCGAAATCATATTGAATGTGAGGAATTAACTGCGAGAAATCACTGATCTCTCTTCGAATTTCTAATGTCTTCTTCGAATAGATTGAGTAGAGTTGATCTATGGAAAGACACCTATCTTTCATTTGGTTCATCCACAATTTCTACTTTCACACCTTCAGGTCATCCGTGTCAGCATCATGCAAAATTATCATCGCTTAAGCCTCAAGGAAATCATTAGCGATTCCGGAGCTCTCATCGACTCCGAGTTTCATTAATTACCCTCTGGTATTCATTAATTACCCTCAGTTTCCATCCACGCCTCACTCGTTCACAACTTTGCGCTGCTTCTCACACACATGCTCGTTCTTTCTTTATTTTTGTATTTTCTTTCTTACTTATTTCCCTCGTTCTCTCCTTCGTGGCTGAAGTTATTAATTTTACACTTGTGCCTCATGCGGTGATTTAAATTGTGGCATTTATTTTCCGCGCTCACAGCAGGCTTCAAATTAATTAAATTTCCCACCCGACTTTCCCCCACCCTCTTTCCTCTTCCTCCTCGTCATTCCTTCCGCCCCTCTCCTCATCATTGACAATGAAATCCGTGCGATGTGTAAATTGAAAACGCAAGCTTCTGCAATGCATTTATTTGCATCGCGAAAAGGATTCTGTGTGAAGGAGGAGTCGACGGATTGCTTCAAGGCTTCGAGCAATAAGAGCGATTTTAAGTACTTAAGTACAGCCCAGCCCGAAGTAAACAAGAAAGAACTTCACGATATTCCATCGCTTTAACTTTGTAGTCACAGTGTAAACTACGAAAACTGTGATTTAATGTCAGCGGGGAACTTTTTACAACCCCCGGAGGAGGAGGAACATTAAATTCATATCGCCCCAACATCGACGGATGCCCCGATTTTTACGATTTCCAAGTAAACCAAGCGATGGATGTCACACAAATTGTGCCACAAATGGACCAATAACAAAATAGATAAATTGCACAGAGGGCGAAGGAAACTGCGACAGATGAGTGGGACAAGGACAGACGAGCGGGAGAAAGGGACGGAGAGTCGAACTGGTGGGCGAAGGACGTCGGACCCAATTACAAGAGCTGCCTGCGATGCGCTCTAAATTCATTAATGAAATTTCCAGTAACAACAATTACAACTACAAGCACTTGGCCAGCGGAACAACAAAGGCAGAAGAGAGAGAGAGAAGATGAGAGTGGCGTGTGGAAAAAGTTTTACAAACCAGAACTAATGGCGTCCAAAAAGTGCAGCGAAAACGAATGAAAATTTTCTTAAATGCAATTATGTGAAGATGCTTCGCCGCAGATAGTCACGTTCACTTTTGACAAAGTCTGGCAACGCCAACCTACCCCATCAGCCATCAGCAACACCAACAACAACAACAATAACTACGACACCAGGAAGAGCAGCAGCAGCAGACAATCTTCATAACCGAAAGTTTGTTGGAAAATTTCATAATTTATGGCTTTAGTTGCTCGCCCTGAAATTTCAAAAATAACACCAGAAAAATCGGAAAAAAAAACTATCTGAGAAACCGGGAGCAAAAAGTAGGAAGTTAAAAATTTTGAAATGCAAAAAATAAGGAAAACATTTTATTTTTGGACCAGCGATGAAAGTTAGGAGTAAACGATGAAATCATTGTTTCTAAAGGTCGAGTTCGAGTTGACATCAATTAAAAATTGTTATTCAATTTTATGATCCTTCTCTTAGGATTTAAATTTAAAAATATAATTCAATGTATACCTAATAATTAGAACACAAAATTTAGTACAATGAAATATTTCATGATTAATATTTTCCTTCGGGTGTTTCTGATCTTGGCGAGAGGGTGGCAATAAAATTCGGGCGCGTTAAACGTGGCCCTCAAAGCGTCGAGAGCAGAACCGTGAATGGTCTGAATGCAGTCGGGGTCCTTCACTTGTTGTTGTAATTGTTGTTGTTACAGTTTTAACTTCACTTACATTTGCTTTTTGTTTTTACTGCACTTGTTGTTGTTTTTGACTCCACTGTGTATTGTTCTTGTGATTATTGTAGTTGTTCCTCTGGCTGTTGGTTTTGTTCCAATGATTGCTGTCATAACAGTTGTTGTTGTTGTTGTGGTTGTTTTTGCCCAAACCTCGACCGCAAATTGGGACGATTTTCTTTAAAATAATCAAATTCAAGTTGACATTCGGGCAGAACAAAGCGGGAGAGAGAAAAGACAACCGGAGAAATCTTGACAAGCAGAGAGTGGAGGGAAGAAGGCAGTAAGCGAAGATGATAACGAGAAGAAGGTCAGGTGAAGTTCGCAGAGAGGTTGTTCTTGCTAGTTGAAGGGGGGTAAAAAGGAGGTCATTGGGAAGTTCTCCAGTTGTTCTAAATAGGGAAGGTGTGAAAGCATGAAAAATAGTTGGGCGAAGGTAAAGTGAAAGTATTCGAGTAATGCCAGGAGCAAAAAAATAATACAATAAAAATAGGTCAACAAAAATGTTCCACCTATCAATTATGCTATTATATTTTACGATAATTATACAATGGTATAGGGATAATTTATAAAAATACAAAATTGTAAATGAGTGAAGTAAAAAAATTGTACAAGAATGCATATGAATTAAAATACAAATCTTTGAGATTATAGCGAATAATTTGAAAAATTATTTATGAAGATTTAAGAAATTAAAGCAGTATTGTATTCAAAAATTCTGAATGCTGATATAAAACTGAACTTCGTGAGTTCGACACATAGTTGAAGAAAGGTATTGAAAGTTTGAACACAAATCTTCAATTGCATCAGGACGATAAATTGAGCTCGGATGAAAAGTGCAGTCAGTCACAAAGACATTGCATGTATATCCAGAGCGACAAAAACAATATCAATAAGAACAAGAAAAATTGGCGGTTAATTAAATGGTCGCAATTAAAAACCCCAAACAATAAATCGACGACAAGGAAAAGCTCACAAAAAGGCACTGGCCATGGAGGATTTATTACCAAAGCTGTAAAGTGCGCAGCCTCCAACTCGCTCTTGTCTTGCTGTCTCTCTCCCTCCCTTTCTCACTTCCGCCTCTTACACTTTCTCACTCTCACTCTCACTCTACACCTCTTCCAAAGCCATGAACGAAAGGAAAATAAATAAATAAACGGAGAATAACATTTTTAATTTGTGCAATTGAACATTTATTTGGCCTTTGCGGGAATCGTTATTAACGCCTGGTAGGTGGAGGTGGGGGTTTTGAGGAAATACCTCCTTGGGGCAATTCACCTCACAACAACAATAAGCATAAAAATGTGGCAACCAAGGGGAGAACAACAAATTCGACTAAATAACAATCGCAATATATTCAGCGAAGTAGGTTTACAACTTCATCTGCTCCATCTCTCTCTGGCCGATGGCCTTTCTCGCTCGATCCTTTTGGGATATGGGGGAAACGTAAAAATACAAAATGGCGTATTTAAACTTTAAGAAGCCATGGGAGAGAGAAAATGGTTCCATTAAAAGAGGGCGACCGAAAGCATGCGAACAGCTGCACGAAGGAATTTCCACGAGGGAAGGAGGGAGGGCGAAGGAGGGACGGAGGGGGGCCGAGGGAGGGACTGAATGCAATGGAGGGAGCCTTGGGTGCGGCGTCGATTGGTCTTAAGAGCGCTTAGATGCAAAAAACATACCGTCCAACAAAACATACCGTCGAGCATACGTGATGACATGCATGTGGATGCGACTCAACGATATCCTCTGCATATGTATGGGTTGGCTGAGTGTGTGTGTGTGTGGAATTGCAAGGACTCGTGGCATCCTTGGATCCCAGAACCTTCGTCCTGGTCGTGTCGCTGCAACGAGGTGGCAGCAGTCAAAGTTGTGGCTGAGAGTTTTGGTTTAAATTGCTTAAACATTTACATCCAGCTCGCATAAGTTGGACCACGCTCTGTCGCCCTCTCTCTCACCCATTATCTCCCTCCCTCTCTCTCTCTCTCTCTTTCTCTGCCTCACTTTGCCTTTTACTTGCTGCACTTGGTCATCTCCTGTAATGACAATAACGAAGTGCAAATGAAAGTCAGGTTTGTCGGAAGCGAATCCGCAACCGTCGCCGGCGGAATCCTGGAAAAGGCCATCCTCCGACAGGAACGGCCATGTAAATAAGCCGGAAATAGAGAGAGGGAGACAAAGAGATTGACAAGAATGAAAAACCCTGTGGGAGATTTTGGACAACCCAGGTGAACTGCGGCGAAGAACCATATGGCGACTAACAGGATGTGGTCGAGTGTGATACAGGAAGAGGACAGAGCACGATACCAAAAGGACGTACGCTACGTGTGTGGTAGTGCAAGGTGGATCAGGGCGAAGCATGTGGGAGTGAAGGAGGAAATGCGTATGCTGGAGGCAGTGTGGTTACTAGGAAAATGAGGATGTCATATCAAAGCAGATTGGAAGAGAATCACTTGGAGACAAAACTATCAGAGCAGTATTTTTAATTGTATTATAGGAGCGATTTGACTATATTGTCATATATTAATTATATTATATAAATAATTTAGTTTTTCTGTTTGTTTATTTTATAATTATTGCCGAAACATATTGTTTTTATTCATAAATCAACAAAAAAGTTGCCAAAAAAGTGCCCTATCAAATTTTTATATTATATTTATAAATTAACGTAATGCCAAAATTGAATTTCACTACAAATTAAATAATTGACAGATCGACCTACTTTGGACTGTATTGACCAAAGGACGATGCAATTAAACTCCAGCAGTGATAAGTAGACGGCGAGTGGAATCTTAAGGAAGCACGTCCGAGGTCTCAGGAAGTTTCGACAGCCCTGTTGACCGAATGAAACCCCAACTAAAGTTCCAAGGAGACCGCAAAGTGAACGTAAACTAATTTGAGCTCCTGCAAGATAGGAGGCTTTAAGGAAACTCCGTAGTTAAGAATCTCAATGAACGCAGGGTGCCCGGCACGGGGTGAGATGCATCCCATCCCCACTGTTCTTGTAGTCATTTAGTTGCTTGTCAAGGATAAAACTTTCCTTGCGTGTGTCCTCGAGTGGCTTCAAATTTATGAACATAAATAATGGGAACCCAAGTCGAGCGATTTCATGCTAAACTACTGTCTGTCTTTTGTCTGTCTGTCTGTCTGTTGGACTCTTGGCCTGTCTGTCTTTTGTGGTACTTGTTGGCCAGTCTCTATCTCTCTCTTTCGACCGTCTTTCTCAGTCGGCATGTGTGCGTGTCTCAGGCTGAGAAAAGATTCCTGTTGACCACATGTCTTTAATATATCAAATTTGAGGACACGTAAAGAATCCAAAGAATGCAGAACGGTTGTCTGTGTGTATGGGCGTGTGTGTGTGTGTGCTTCACGACGTTTTGACATTTGATTTATGCTGTCGGATTTCTTCCTCCTCTTCGGCTTCGAAGTGTCTGTGTGAAATGTTAAAACGAAAGTATTTTCCTCGGGCGCTCGACTGTGGTTGGAATTAGTTGAAGATGCATGGATTGATTGATGGATGGATGGATGGGTTACAAAGTGTCGTTGGGCAAGAGACTTAGGAAGAGAGATAGGATGACAAAGGGAAGGAAGATCAGAGGAAGAGAAGGTCAGAAAGTGACGAAGTGGGAGAAGTTCAAACGAGAGAATGACTTGGCGACCGATGACTTCGTGGCCACAGACGGCAGAGGGAGGGGAAAATCGTCCTCGAAATCGGAAGTCAGGGAGGCCAATGACGACTGGTTGAAAGTCGGGCAAACGGATGATGATTTTGGAATGGCGAGAAGAGGAAATATAAATTGTGGAGACTGATCTAAAGTGGGATGATTCGAGGGAAGCGTAGAGTGAGACGAATGCAGAGTAAAAATGATGTAAAATGAAGAGATTGTAGAATCAGGCGAGTGTGGAATTGTAGATTGTAGCCTTGTGGGAGGAGGAGAAATGGAATGTAACCACAGAGAGAGATATCCAAAAAGGGAATGTTGATTAAATGGACTAAAATCACGTTCCAAATCGAAATGGGGCAAAGACCTGAAAATATAGCATAAAACATTTTTTTAACAAATTTAAAACATTTTTGAATACAAAATATTTTTAATTATAAATATAAATATTTAATTGAAGTATACTTATTTTTAAAATAAAGTTCTTAATAATCTCTTTCAATGAATTTACTTTTTTTAAATTCATTTAATCTAAATTAATTTCAATAATTATTTGTGTTGTTTTTGAAAATTATCGACGGCTCAAACTTTTTGTAATCTCTAGAATTCTCTGCAAATATTTCGAAAAATCAATTCTAACAATTTACTTTTACTTTCGAAGAATTTCTACAGAAGCTTTCAGGAAATCAGATGCAGGCCACAACAACAATGTTGGCTCTATCGACCTTGTTCTTGTTGATGTTGCAATTGTTTGTGTTGTTGTAGTAGCTGCGTTTAATGATTCTTCAGATCTGGTCAAGTGACGCTTATAGAGCAGGACAACAACAATAACAACAATGGCTACAACAAGGGAAGAAAATCCTCTGAACGAGTTCGAAGACGTCAGACAAGCGAGAACAAACGAGAGAGAGGGAGATAGCATACTAGAGTGAGAGGAAGAAAGAGATAGGGGAAGGAAGATATGGAGGAGGAGGTAAGTGAGTGCGGCGTAAGCAAGGCAAGGCGAGCAAGGCGAGCAAGGCGAGAAAGTGAAACCTAAGTGCGAAAGTTTTCAGATTAAAACTTTTAAAAATGATTACAACATGGCTGACATAAACAAATCCTCGCACACCCACACACACATTTGCCCCACTAACACTTCCTTACATTTACTACCAGAACAATAACACTAATAACAATGGAGACATTGTAGTTGAGGTAGGTGGGCGTGGTCTAGTGGTGGGCGCGATGCACGAGCATTTCCACTCGATTCCTAATCCCATTGAGTGAGCGAATAATTTTGTGCTCAAGTGTTGTTGCTGTTGTTGATTGTCCTTTGTTGCCCCATTCTCTAGATCTTTAGCAAGGATTACCACGACGAGTTGGGGAAGAAGTTGTCTCCTCAGGGTTGCCAAGTGTTGGTGTTTGTATGGACATTCTCTGTCTCTCTCTCTCTCTCTTTGCCTGTCTCTATCCATATGACGAACGTGACTTTTTGCAATTTTGAGAACTCTCCCCAAAACTAATGCGCCCCATGGTTCATGTTGTTGTTGTTGTTGGGAGAACCTTGAACCTCCTTCATTGCCCTTCGTCCTTCCCCGCTGTCACCTCAAATTGAAACACTTTCCGTCCCCCTCCCTCCCCTGCCACTCACTGATTTCCACTTCTCCATCTCATTATTGTGATTGTGCGATGTTGCCATCTCCCTCACTCTCCACCTTCTGCTGTCGCATTCCTCTGCAATTCATTTAATATTTAAATTTCACCTCTCATTGAGGAAATTTGCAGGGAAATTCCCTTTTTAATAACAAGTACTTGAGAAAAATGGATTTTCCCGAGATGACATCAGATTTAAAATTCATTAAAACATAAAATATCCACCGAAGAGAGGCGAGAGAACGAGGAGGAGGTGAAAGGGGAGGGGCCGAGGAAAATAAATGAAACCCCTTTTATTGGCAACACTTTGGCCTTTGTCGCTCTCGACTCGCGCCTCTTCGTGGAAAATGTGTCATCCGAGGAATTTTAATATAAATTCTAAGCATTTTATTTCCCTCTGCTCGCTGTTGTTGTTGCCGTCGGCCCTAGTGGAGGCGTCTGCACGGGGCGTGGCATGGCGGCAGAGCGGACAGCAGACAGAAGGCCAGCCCAGCGAAGTCCGTCTATTGTTTCAAAGTGGTGGTCTCGAAATCCAAACGAAAATTGAACCTCTAAATCTGAGATAAAATTAGAAGATGGAATAGAAATGAAATTAAAAAACAAACATGAAAAATAAAACAATAATCAAAAATAATTTTTCTTTAATACAAAATAAACATGCGAAAAAGTAATAAATAATGAAATAAATTCATTATTTCAATAGCAAAGTCAAAAAAATGTGATGAACCCGATTGTTTTCTCCGAAATTCCCATTGAAAAAGAAGCAGCAGTGTGAAACTGACCTGCTTCAGCCGACAATCAATTGTGGCTGCTTCGCGAAATTCCAACGACAAGAGAGTGAAAGGGAGTGAGTGAGAGAGTGAGAACGCTTCTGCGCTCTTCGTGGTTTATAACAGTTTCATCAGCTCAGCTCAGGAATAATGTGGGAATTGAAACACACGTGATTTTGTTTTTATTGTCAATTGAAAATTAAATTAATATCATTAAAACTATTTTATTAAAAAATAGTATATTAAAGTTTTGAAATTAAGAAAATATTATATTAAAATTAAGACAATATTATAAATATTATTATTGTCATTAAATTACTGATAATTTTAAAGTAAAAATTTAATTTAAAAAAATTTAAATTTACTTAAAAATAAAATTTTGTTTTTTGCCGCAGGAGAAAAATCAAATGAAAACAATATAGAAACGAAAACCAAAGCGGAAATAGAAGCAGAACTTGAACAAATCAAGTCGCCGGAGGTGACGCCTTTGATGGGCGGTTGTGGGCGTGTCCTGAAGGGGGCGTAGACCACCACCAACAACGAGGTTGAGCGACGTGGCCTAAAGTATGCAAAATTATGCAAGTTTTTGCAATTAAACTTTTTATGCTCTTTATCAGAAGGAGAAAAAACACCTTAAAAAATAATAGCAGCGACATAATAGCAACAACGATAACTTGTCGGCAACTGATAAGAATAAGAATTATAAATAATAATAATAATAATAAATAAAATAAAAATTAAATAATGAATTCTTGGTGATTCCAATGCAATTTATAGCAACAGGAAGAGTGGAATAAAGCAACAACAACTATGGAAATAATAATAGAAATGCAATTACAACAACAATCGCCGTAACGAAAGTAAAGTGGTTGAAATAGGCACAACAACAAAAAAGAATATCAACAATAAAGATACAACAACAAATAATCACTAAAGCCACAGCTTAAGACGACAAAAGAAAATAGGGAAAAATAACAAAAAGAAGAAACTCTTTGGAACAAGGAAGAAGAAGAATCGACAAGAGTCTCAGCCTGAACTTGAAGAATGAGGAGGAGGCGAAGAACTGCAAAAAGAAAGATGAAACGAGGAAAAGGCTTGCTTCAGTCAGAGAAAAGGGGGTGGGGTAAAGACGAAGTAAGGTTGGAGAGAGATAGAGTAAGAGCGATAGGGATAGGAAAGGGAACGGAGGAAGGAGAGAAAACCGTTGAGCGGGAAATTTTTCATCCCCTCAGACACACAAGTGTTGCTCAAGAAATAAAATTCTCCACAGCCGGGGAATGCAGGAGTGAGATGGCGCTAGTTTTTTGCTTCGAGTTATGCATAAAATTACCGTAAGTTTTAATTAAATACAAAGCTCGTGTGGGAAAACGACTCCATGCGAAAAAATCAGATTAAATGTTGGAAAATATGAAAATGTTAAATGGGAAAATGTGTATGTAAAATAAAAATATGTTTCAATTATTTTGAGCACAAATTTTACTTAATTTAGAAATGATGAGAAAAAATCATCTTAAATCCATATTCAATTTGACAACAGACAATTACACACCAACTAAAGAACCGATAAATATAATGAGCAGCTCGTTCAAAATCCATGAAAATTAAAATTTCCGAGTAAACGACGCAAAGCAAAGTGTGAAACAATAAATACACGCTGAAAAAATGGTATAAAAAGGATTATTAAAATAGGTAAACAAACAGTTAAGTGGATAAAAATGACCAAATTCCATGTAAAAAATGCAACAAAAATGACACTGCAGAAAGCAAATAAAAATAAAAGCAAATCGCCGGCTAGCAATTTAAATAAAAAAACCAAAATATGAATAAAAATAATATTGAAAGAAAAAAGCATTAACAACTGGCACAGAGGTCGATATCGAAATTGTAGTTTGAAATATCTGCACAATAACCATAAAAGCAATAAAATGGCATATTTAACAGAATATTTCATGTACCCTTGCCACATTCACCCACACCGTCGCACCCTCACACACACATGCACACGCTCCCCAGCCTGTGCATGCACAAGGCGTCCGTGTGAGTGCGATTGCCTTGGCCAGGTCAGCCTCGATGGGCCGCGAGCTCCGGCCAAGCCGTAAAAAGCGCCCGGAGACTGCGAATCGGAGTTAGACATTTATTGCACTGAGGGAAAAGCCACGCGGATGGGTTTTGTAAACTCTTCTCGTTGGTTCCTTAATCAAATTCGAGGGTTTTTGTTCTTGTTGTCAAATATTTGTGGTGATGATGGTAGTGATCTTGGTTCAATGTTGATTAGCATTTTTTCTCTATTCTGAGTATGACCTTTTTATACCCATCATTTAGATATTCTACGGTTTTATACTAGTTAGTTGTTTTCTTTTATTCAATTCTGTCTTGCTTTTGAGTGGAGTTGATCAGCTGAATTTTTTCAGGGGCCGTCAGTGGCCCGATGGCTAGTGTCCCAGAGCCATGGCCTTTTCACTAGCTCCTAATATTTCTTCTATCAAAGCCAATAGCCCTGGCCTTCGTGCTTTAATCGTTATAATTTCAATTGTGATTAACAAAAATTAATAATAATAATAATTGGTTCAGCATCTCGCTTATTTATAAATTTGATTATCATGACGAACGAATATTTTTAATAATTATAGAAAGAAATCTAAAAAAACTAAATCTAAAAATGTTAATTTAGAAATTAATAAAAGTTAAAAATAGTTTTCAATATTTTTCTTATTTTAAGTGACGACCTTCACTTAAAAAAACTGGAATAAATTAAAATTCAAAATAGAGAAAACACACGACGACCTAAGGATTAAAGAAATTTGTTTCTGCGAAATTGTATCTAGTGGCGCACGGACGTGGGATTTCCAATACAACAACAACAACAACAACAAGAGAACATTCGACCACGTAAACTGAAAATTGGGCCAGAAAATGTTCTGTTCTGTTCTGTCGCTGTCTGACTCGTGATGTCGCTCTGGGTTTCGCTGTTTCCAGTTTTACGACAACAACAATAATATCGGAGAGAAGTACAATAACAACAAGGACAATCCATTTCAATAAACAATCTCGCAGATACTAAAAACATCGCAACACGTTGTC
The DNA here is from genome assembly GCA_017309665.1 of Coelopa frigida. Classification (NCBI taxonomy): domain Eukaryota; kingdom Metazoa; phylum Arthropoda; class Insecta; order Diptera; family Coelopidae; genus Coelopa; species Coelopa frigida. The sequence goes on from CM029562.1 coordinate 726,675, forward strand.
ACGAGCTGAAGGACGGAGGAGGAGGAATCGGTGGAGGAGTTAATGGAGAAGGAGATACAGAGCAAACGAGATAGGGATAATGTAAAGAGCGAACGAGATAGAGATACAGATGGAGTAAAAGCTCGTATATCTTGTTTACGATTTTTAAATAAGAAAACCTTTTTTATGACATTTCAATTTTTACACGCCACATATGTGAGAGTGTGTGTGTCACTGTATTGTATCCTTGACCAGAACAACAACAACAACAAACAACGCAAGAATAACAGCCAACAAGAACAAGCAGAAGGGGGACAACAACAACAAATTGAACAACGCAAACTTCAAATAAAAGCTTGTGGATCTTGGAGCAAGTGGACCGAGGGGCGGGAGGCGATGAAGGGGCGTGGTTGCAGTGGGCGGAAGTTGGCAACTGCAGTGAAGTTAACGAAGGACACTCTCACCAACAACAACAATAATAACAACTACAAGACCTCAACCTCCCTCGCTGCTTGACAATAAGCATGTGTGACAGTCATACAGTGGAAGAAAGAGAGAGAAATATAGCGCGGAAGGGAGAGAGATAGAGTCACGCTCTCAAAAGGACATGCAAGGACATTCTCAGCAGGACCTCGGATTCGGATCCTGGGTTTGGCCTTCCTCCTCGTCTCTCACTTTTCTTCGTTCTTCCACCTCTTGAGTTGGTTTTATTGTTTAATTTGTTGTTGTACTGTATATATTTCCGTTGTTGTTGCTTGACCATTTGCTGCTGGTGCAACAACAATAAGAACAACAGCAAACATGATCGAAAATGAGAGAGAGGAAGAGTTAAATAAATAATCGGTAGAAACAAATAAAAGCAATAAAAATAACAAAAATATAAAACACGTGCGATAAGCACAACAAAAATAAGTACTACAATCGCAAAAACAACTACTACGATTACTACAACAATGAGAGTACGAAACTGAGAACCTCGAAAGCATTATTTGAAAGAATGATTTGTTGTTGCTTTTTAACGAAGAAAATAAATAGCCGTCCATGACATGACTTTTCTCTGTTCTTGTCCTCCTCTCGAAAGCACGTGCTTCTCCCTCTTTCCTATTCTATTTTCTCCTGCTGTTCGTTTCCTTTTCCTTCTCTTATGCTTTGGGCGTCCGAGGCTCACGCAGTAGGAAATTGTTTAGCCTTCGTCTTTCGCTTTTCGGGTTGTTGAGTTTTCACGATGAAATTTGTATATTTTTAATTTTTGTTCTATGATTATTCAAAATTATTTACATTTTCTAAATTAGCACATCCTGTTTTAATTTTTTGAATATGTCTATATTGATTTTTTTTTAATAAAAAATGTTATACTTTTAATTTTACATCATTTTTTTTTAATAAAAAATGTTATACTTTTAATTTTTAAGTTACATATATTTTAAATTTTTCTTGTATGTTTGTTTTTTTATAAAAATGTTTGTTTATATTTTGAAAAAAATTTGCTAACAAAAATAAGTTTACATTTTCTCCATAATTATGTTTTTTTATTTTTGAAACTTTGTGTTCTTAATAACATTTTATAGGTTTCAAATAATTGTTCGGCCTTTGATGTCTAATTTTCCGACTGGGTTCGTTCGCCAGGTGAGTCTTGTTTATTGCCGTTAAATTAAAATTTACTACCTTGACGACAGGGTGTTTTTATGTAGTTGTGGTTGTTGCTGTATTTATAGCAGTTGCCATTTGGCTTATAACAGTAGTTGAATTTGTTGTTGTTGTACTTGTTAAGGAGTTGCCCACTGCTAAATGGCGTTGCCACAAACCACGTATAGACCCAGAAATTAGCTCTCAAACGTTTCGCAATTTTTCGATTCCACTGCTTCTCCTCGTTTCCAACGTCTGTTCCGGAAAACAGAACGTTTTGATGACACCTTTCAATCGAGTTTATTTGCGATTTTTCAATTATTCATTGGATCATTGGAGAGTAAAAGAATGGGATAGATATACATGAGAACGGGGTCAAGACGGAGGCCCATAGGACGAGGCAATTAATTTCCATCATACGCCACGATGAACGTGCTCTGAGTCTTTTTACTGAAGAAGTTTTTTTTTTCCAAATAAACTGAGGGGAAATAAAAAATCACTTAGAGTTGACAAAAGCCCGGTATGAAAGAGAGGGATATAGCGAATAATAAGAGAAAAAGTATCCTAAATGAAAACCCCTCCCTTCATTATGAGGTCTTTGCCAGTCGAATTGATATAAATGTTAATTGAATTGTTTCAGCGACCTCTCGTCACGGTATTGAAATTACCGCCAGGCAAACATTATCTTCTCCACCTCCCCTTCTCTCACAAATCAACCGTCAGCCGACTTCCTTCAGTCAGTTAATCGTCCAATCGATCCATCATTCGGTTAATCGACTCCATCGACTTTCGAAAACCACTTGAGTTTGACGTGTGATGAGTGTGTGTCAGAGTGCAAAGAGAGAAAGAGTGGAGAGTGAGAGAGGCTGAAAGAGAGCAAACATTTTAACGTCACTTTGACAGTTCGTTCGTATGCAACGTTGTTGTTGAATCCCAATAAAGCCTTCGTCGGTCCTCCGGTCGAGAGGTGAAGAGCTTGAGTTGATTATTAGACAGAAACATGGTTAAGTGGCAGAGAGGGAGATAGCGCCGTAGGGAGAGGAAGAGAGAGAGAGAGTTTCTAATGATATAAGTTTGTTTATCTTCTAAACCGATAGATGATGATGATGAAAGTTACCATTGAAGAGAACATTTGAAAAATTATCCCAGTGCGAAATTTGTTCTATCCTAGCTGTGCAAATACTTGCAATTGAATTTGGCCCCGAATCAATTCCCAGTTTCAATTAGTTTTTATCTGTAATTTGTTTTTTCTTCTTGCTTCCCATCGCATTTCTGATTCTGCTTTCGGCTGCTTAAGTGGAGTTTTCTCACCGAAGTAAATCAATTACTGTTGCTCTTTCCTCTTGTTATCTTGTCTCACTCACATGCGACTGACCTGCTTACTCCTTCTCACCCTCCCTTTTCCCGTTGTCGTCTTTGTTTCTCCTCCTTCTCTTTCTCTATCCTTCTCCCCTGCTCTTCCTCGATAGATCATCGCATTATCTTCTCTCCATTTAATCACACACAGACAGCTGTCAAACATCGATTTCGAATCAAAGCAAAGAGAGCAAGTGAGAGCGGTCGAGTGAGAAAGAGATGGATGGAGAGGGGAACGAGATGTAGAGGTAGACAAGGGAGAGGGCGTCCAACCCTTCATCGCAGTTCAATCGTAAGTGGAGAATGTGGAAAAAAATCAAGTGTGGAGAAAGGACGTGTGGAGGTAGAAGGACGAAGGGCGGAGCAAGAAGCTGGAAATTTGTGCAGAGGATGACATCCGAAGACGGAGGACGAGAGGGTGATAAAAAGAAGGGGTGCTTGAGAGGGGGAAATATGAAGGATTGCGTTCACAGGCCTCGCAGGACGCAGACGTGTGCGAACGCATGCGAACAAACATTTACAAATGACAAGTGACGGCGACTTGACATCCATTCTATCTATCGTTCTTTCGTTCATTCTCCAACTCACTCCCTCTTTCCTCTATCTCTCTCTCTCTCTCTCTCTCTGGCCTCCGACTGCACGAACTCCGACCTGCTTTGTCGTCATTCGACGGCGATGGAGGCGGCGGTAATATGAGAGCGACAGAGTAAAGTATGCGATCTGTAGGGATTTGAAAGAAATACCCGTAAAGTTCCCTCCCCCTCTCTCTTTCTGGCGCTCCCCTTCTTGTTGTGGAAGAACTTGACGTCTTCGCTCGGAAGCAAGCTTCAAATGTCGCTTATCGTAATAATGTTCTTCGGTTGCTTCCGATTCACTTCACCTCCCATGCTCCCATCGTTCTCTCGGTCTCCCTTTCGCTTCTTCTCAAGGATGTGCAGGAGTCGATATTGATGTTGTTTGCTCAACTGTATTATGTTGTTGTCCGCCCACCTTCCATTGTTGTTCTCCCTTCCTACACCTGTTATTGTTGTTCAACCAACTTCACATGTGGTCTTCTCGGTGCTCCCAATCGCTGTTTACGAGAAAAGATTAAATTTTGAGCTTCAAAATTACGTCGTTCTTACATATGTCGGCTCTAGATGTGCGTGTGTGTGTGTGTGTGGGCTCTATGTGTGAGTGTCACGAAGTATATTGCGCAAGCAAAAGGTTGTCATTTGAAAATAGTTAAGAAAAAAATAAAAATATTACAAGGGAGAACAACCAAAGTTAAAATCATCTCGAGATCGAGTTGTGAACATTGTTGACGAGTTACTCGGGGATTTATCATGAGAGTCTTGAGAATCCCCGGAGACGAAGAAGTAAACTATCTACTTCTGTCCCCCTCACTCTCCTTCAATCTCCGTTACTGTCGCGACATCTGTTGACTCCTGTTAGTCGGTGCATTTCTCTCCCTCTCTGTGTCTCTCTCTGATTCATTCATACATATGCCATCTCACCTACGTCTTCACGCATCAGGAACTTTGAAATTCGCTCTATGTTTTATTCAAAATTATGGTTCCACTGACAACGACAATGATATACCGTCCGACTGGAGGACTTTCTGTCCGCAACTGGGGTTGTCATGTGGATGATGGTGGAAACGTTGCAACTATTAACTGTGCTAGTGAGTTATCAAAGTGATTTCACTGATATATGTATATTTAAAATTTCCCTTTGGAGTTAGGGTGTAGTTGTAAATATAGTCATATGGGGATATACAAAATATATTATTTATTTAACAAAGATAACTTATAATTAAAAAGTATAAGCTAAACAAAGAAAAAGAGCATTAGCAACAAGGCCTTCAACTCATAAACGATTTAAATTTAGATATAACATAAGTAATAATAAATAACTAAATACTAATACTAAAATTAGATTAAATGATATTAGAACGCCCTCTTTTTGGCCACGCCCCTTTTGTTCATGCCCTTTTTTTCCACGCACCCTTTGGTATTCCTCAAAATATCACATCGAAATATCTATCGAAAGTAGGAAAGTGGAAAATTTCTATCTGTATCAATATATTGCAACATATTAGTGAATCACCCTTAGATGCGAAGGACGAAGCAAGCCAGAGAGAGAGAGAGAGAGAGAGAGAGGAAAGATCCACAATTCCCATGGAATGAAAACCAGTCGTCGAAAAGGAGCGAGAAAGAGAGAGGGAAAGAAAGGGCGCAATTCATTTTTCGTTTATTTATGGCGCCAAATTTGAATAATTTATGACGTCTCTGCATTGTTGGTGTATGTGTGTGTGTGTCTCTGTGTGTGTGTATCGGTAGCAGTGGTTTGATGTATGTGCGTAGTTTGGTTTGTATGTGTGGGTGTGTGAGTGTCGATGACGGCGTGGGCGTTGATGTTGGCAACGACTGAAGGAGGCTGCAAGAAAGTGGGAAAGAGACAGTGGAAGAAAGACGAAGAGTGAGAGCAAAAGAGATAGGAAGATATTGAGAGGGTGCCGTAGAGAGTGATAGACAGAGAGAGCGAGAAAGAGAGGGAGAGTGAGAACGAGACAGAGAAGCCTGGAAAATCCCGCCAAAGCGGAAGTTAAATTATGGTTCCATTTGACGTTAGTTGTTCTTCACACAGAGCTTACTAAAAGGGGGCGTCGCCTCGAGGTCGAAGGAAGAGAAAGAGAGAGAGAGACTGAGGGATTGAGGGAGGAGGGGGTTGCGTGGGAAAGAGAGAGCAGTGAGGTCGTTGAGTTCTCGTTGCTGGTAATTGGTACGCCTTCGTCGCTTTAGTGTTTCCGTGAAATGAACAAATTGTGGCGAAATTTTATGTCAAATCCAATATTAATTTTATGAGTTTCCTCTATCAAAAAGAAATACCCTTCTCTTCGCTCTCTTCAAATGGATGCTCATTTCATGAGGAATAGAAAACTACAACCCAAAGCTCTTGGCTTTGTGCATGGGGAAGCAGTGGCTGAAAATCCTTAGAATCGCTCTCAAAGGGGATCGAAAACAGATAAAGGAGGAAAACGGCTAGGAGCGTTGGGAAATTCCTCGATTATCCTTGTTCTTATTTGCATATAATTATTTGGATCGCATTGGGTTTCATTTCAGTGTATCAAACAGAAGAAATAAAGGAAAATTCAGTAATTTAATTCATTCATATTACTGAATTTTTGATAACAAAAAAAAACATACTATTTTTGGAAAAATCATTTTTGGCAACAAATATATTCATAATTAGAAAGTTGCATAAAGAATAGATATATATCATATTAGAACAAAAAAAAATAGAGAAAAAAAATGCTTAACGATTGCTTCTATTTATTTAAAAATAGAATTTAATAAAAGTATGGGTACTTAATATTTTCATTTTTAATTTCTTTAATTTCAATTTTTTGAACACGTTTGGAAAAGTTTTAAAAAAATTTATATTATTATAAGAACAAATTATTTAATTAATTATTTAAGAAAAGGTTATGATGAATACATTTTGATGTTCAGTTTTATTGCTTCAGCAATGTGTGAAAAATTGGTGAAATTTGGTAACATTTTCAGATGCAAAATGTAAGAAATAGAAAATTTGAAATTGAAAATCTCAACCTTCCCCCTTCACTTTAGTCGTTCGCTCGTCCACAAAATTTATCGGATATTAAGCTGCTGATAATCGTTTGAAACAATCACGAACCGCTCTCAGGTTGGCGTTGCCAGACCGACCAACCGATCGACCGGATGACACGAACATAAAACGCAGCAACCGACTGCAGCGTGTGTGTATTTGTGCACTGTGTGTCCTTGCACACACACCCACAGGGGAGAGAAGAGAGAGAGAGAAAAGGGGAAGCGGTTTCGGAGCCAAATGCCTGCAATTAACGATTTTCCACACGCGCCAGTGGGTGAGAGAGATGGTCCACCGACAGAGAAAGAGGGAACGAGATATTGATGTAGAGAGAAAGTGGAGAGAGAAAGTAGAGATAGATTTGTAAATGGAAGATTTGAATTGAGCAGAGAAGAATAAACGAATGATTAAATTAAGCTAAGAAGGGTATAGCAGAAAAGGTGATTTAAAGAAGGAGATAATTTTTTCCTCATTTCCATTCCTCGCTGTTTACTCCTCTGCGGAAACTGAGATGGAGGGATAATTTAAATTACATTAAATTAGCAAATTATTTACATCCGCTCTATCTCTCTCTCTCTCTCCGGTGTACAATTCTAGGTCACAACTGTCAATGTCTTGGTCTCGTTTCCTTCACCGCACCTTCTTATCCTCATTTGTCCTCGGTCGACGCCTCGGCTTCGCAATCAAGTTTTTGCCATCTTCACATTGTGTTTCTTCGCGTTGGCTTCTGCCCCTCTGTCTCCCGCCCTGCGTCCGGCCATGACTCTGTCTCCTTCCCGCCTCGGTTTCACTTCTTCCGCGTTTCTTCTCCTCTTCCTCCTCCTTTCTTCCACGGTTTCTCTTCTCTTTCGCTCGATGTTTCAATTGCCTCATTGAAGGACTCGTGGGCACATCAAAAGCTTTCGCTTGCCTGGAGCTTTTGCTTCATCTTCCCATCTCCTTCATCCCCTCTTCACCACATCTTTCCCATTCTCCTCTACACCTCTTTTTCTTTCTCTTTCTTCTCTTCACCATCGTTCCCTCGAACTGTCCTTCACTCACCGATCTTTTCTTTAGATTTCTTCCACCTCCTGCAGCCGATTGCAGAAATCTCATTCATCTATCGTGCTATCTCTTTTCATCAATTGCTTACGCTTCACTATTTTCAGGGTCGAAATTCTTTTGTTGTCGAGGTTTCGTCCTTTCCTTTCAATGAGTTTTTTAATTCCTCTGAATGGTTTTTCTCGCTGCTTTCTTTTCATCTGAGGAAATCTGAGGAGGAGAGAGGGAGAGAGGTAGAGATGTAGAGTGAGAGTGACAAGGATAGCGTGCGTGAGAGGGAAACCCCGAGATTGAGCTGTTGTGAATGAGCGTGTGTAATTGATGTAAATCACGATGAATGTGGAGTCTTAAAGAACTTCCTTCCTGTAATGGATTCGAGTGATTTCCTGGCCGGGATTCCCTACAGCTCTTCCAATTAAACGAGGAAATTAATGTGGGTTCAAATTGGAATTTAATCAAAGATCACAAGCACCAACAATGTCATGTCAACAACAACACAATATAACAACGATAATATTTACAATAACAACCTCTATAATGACGATAATCCCTGCAGTAACTACCTTTACAACAACAATAAGTACAAGAATCACAGCCACTGCGGGAACAATATCAATGACAACAACACCAGTAAAGACAACAGCAATATCAACAAAAACAATAACAACAAAAGTATCAACAGCAGGGACAACAATAATACAAACTCGGTTTTGCGGTTTCGAATCCGTCGTACATTCTTGGCTTCTCTCTATATGTACGTGTGTATAGTATATGATGTCATGTTGGTGCGGCCGAGTGCGTACACATATATGTGTGCATATAAGTGGGTGTGAATGTGTGCGTAAATGTGTGCTCGCCAATCCATGAGACGGGGCATCAGCAACATATTCGTCGACTGCTCACGTCCAGCCGCGATCTCGTAATGTGACCGAAACAATTGAAATCGGAATGAGGATGCAGATGACGATGAGGCTGAGGCTCGACCGACGTCCTCCGACCACCATCGACCATTGCTCGAACCGTTCAACCGTCTCATCAACCGACCCAGCGACCCGTGGAACCCTCATCCGTACGTGGACTCACATCCGGCCCATCGAACCATCGACCCATCGATCAACTGTGCGCCAGAGCGAGACGTTGAATCGACCACAGCTTCCGTCGCATGAGCACAACAACAGCATTAAAACGATTCGACAGCTCAGCAGGTGGAGAGCGAGATGGAGCGATACGATTGAAGAGAAACTTTAACATATCAAACACGGATTATAAACATTATTATACATATTATAAACACTTTGAAATCATATGAAAATAGAAAGAAGAGAAAATTGAGACAAAAAATAAAAATAAAATGTATGTTGGAAAGAAAATTTGTGAAGAAGATGTAAACTATAAACATGAAGACAGAAAATTAATCTTAATAAGAAAAGAGAATCAAATTTAGAAGTAGTATTAGCAGTATGTTCATGATGAATGATGAGAACGTATAAAAATATCAACTGATGCTGTTACCGTTACCGCACAGGGCTGTGGCTAAAGTTGTGATCGGATTTGGACGAACCAAACCAAATGTGAAAGAGTAGAATCCCCCCTCTCGTTTGCGCCCGGCCGCTTTATTCGATCTAGACTGAGTCGGATTTTATATTTTATAGAAGAAGATGAAAACTATAAACAAAAAGACAGAAAATTAAACTTAATAAGAAGAGAAAATCAAATTTAGGATGTTCTGGATGAATGATGAGAACATATAAAAATATCAACTGATGCTGTTACCGTTACCGCACAGGGCCGAAGAACAAAAAATATTATAGTAATTTTTCTCATCTATTTGTTTTCAAATTCTCAAGAAAATAGAAACCGAAATTTTCTGCAAGTCCCCGTAGAATCAACATAAATTCACTTAACTCGAGCAACAACAAAATATCAATGAAAATCTGTCACTGAAATATCGTCGTAGAAATATAGAAAGAGAAAAAAATGAGAAGACGGAAATATTTTCATTTCAATTTCAAAATTTCATTTCAATTTAAAATTTAATTTCAATTTTCACCGTTTCAAATGCAATAAATAAATAAATAGCTTTTTACTGCTTGTGTTGTTGTCGTTGTTTTGTTGCCGTTGTTGTTTCGGAATTGAACTTCCGTCAGAGGCGACGACGTCCTTCTTTGTTGTTGTCATCACGGTCGTCGTCGCCTGTCATTAAAAGCAACAGCAGCGAATGCGATTATTAATAATATAATTTGGCAAGGGGTCGTTGAGGGGCGGGAAGAAGTCGGGTTTTCATGGAACGACCTCGGTCGATGTCTCCTGTCCACGTCCTCATCTTGGTCCTCGTCCTTCGTCGCCATAACGATAACGATAACTCCATCCTACTCCGAGAGCTTTCTAGTGACAGAATTTCGTCGCTGCATTCCCGTCTTATTTTTACTCCGCTCTCTCTCTGTTTTTCTCTCTATCACATACATTCCCTCTAGTTCTATCTCTTTGCCTCACTTTTCCCACATCTCTCTCCTCACATTCAAGGATGTCTTTCTATGCCCTCTTTTTCCAACCTATGATTCTTTCTTTATCTGCCTCTTTGCTTCTCTCTAACACTATCTTTGTCCTCCAATTCGAACTCTAACCCGTCTCTGTCTCCATCTCTGTTCTTCACATTCTCCTTCTTTCAACCCTGACCACTTCTGCCCTCTCTCCCACATTCCTCGATTCCCTTCGTCTCCAACTAACTCATCTTCTCCTCCTTCTTTTTCTTGGTCCTACATATTTTCAAGATCTCACTCTTTTCCTCTATCTCTCTCTGTCTTTCCCTATCTCCCTCTCTTTTATCTATTCAACCGACTGTCTATCGCCTTATCTTCCTGTGTAATCATGCTGACATCTCGTTGCTGACCAATTTCCCATTCCAGCCATTCCATTCCTTCGGCCAACAAATTCTCCACGGTTGACCGTCAGTCGGTGCCGCAGCGCATTCCAACCATTGGCCTCCAGCTTCTTCGTCTCTTTCTGCGTCCTCTCCATCCTCCTTACTTCGGCACCGACGGCGACCTCCAGCTTGGTTTCGTCGCACTTCGGCCCTCACACGAAGCACTTTTCCAGCTGCAAATCGGAAGTTCAATTTCCGTTTTCATCTTCTTCTCTAATTTTTCTCTCTTTCGGTCCTTTTCTTACGTCCTTCATTTTAACGCCCTTTCCATTCCCTTTCTTTTCCTTTCATTCCTTTTCGTTAATATTTTTTCCTTTTTTCGTTACTTTTAACATTTTTTCCTTCCGTTCGGCCCTTTCGTAACGCCGCGTAACCGCAACGGTGGCGAACCAACGGCTTGTGGTCGAGAGTGAGAGAGAAAAAACCCACTTTTATTGCCGTCTCTTTTTCTGTTCTCTCCTTCCCTTTTCCACCACTCTCCTTAGTTCACGGTGGGCCGCTTATTAGGATGTTCCTGGAAGTGTCGGCGGGAGACAGAGAGAAAACGAGATATTTACAGAGAGATAGAGAGGAGGGAGAGCATGAGGAGAGCGAGAGAAGGATATTTCAAAAAGAAAGAGATGCATTTTGCCAAGTTTTCCCTTAACAAGCAAAATTTGTCAAGGATTCGATTCGCTGCTCAACTCGATTTGACTCTCTCTGCTTATCTATGACATCCTCTTTCTTTTTCTTGTGCTTAGCCTCCTTTCTCTCTCACTCTTTCCATTTCTTCGCCCTTTTTCTTAGGGCAGTCATTGAGAGAATGCAATTAGCATGCAAAGGACAACGAAGTTGGGGAGAATTATTTGTCTGGCTGACTTCGATGAGGCCACAGGATCTGCCACGGAGTCGAAGCTTGAAGGAGCTGTCGACGAGTTCACAAAGTTATTGAAATTGATGATGGTCCAATAAAGCTGGCTGGGAAGAAAGGCATGAAGTTGAACTTCTTTCTGTTCTCCCTTCGATGTCTGGCTTTACTCGATCCTAAGTTCTAAAAAGAAACTCCGAGCTTCCACTTGCAATTGAGATAATTAAAAAGGGTCACAGGTCATTTAATGCAATCAATTCACTCGCTCGCTCTTTCTCTCCACCCCGAACCATCCACCACAAGCTCACGTTCTCCTGTTTCTCTCGTTCTTTCTCCCAACACTCGGCCTTGTACAACCGGAAGTGCTGCAATGACTTCCGGCTGTGGAGCAGCTGCGAAATGAACTAGACTTCCGCCCCTCTTGTATCCGTTCGCCCCACACCCCGTGGAAGTGATTTTGTTTTGACTCCTGCTGGTCGTGCCCATGTCCTTGGAAGACAAAGCTAAGCAATACACATCATTTATGCAACATTTGGCGAATATTTTCATTTCGTCATTAAGGTGAAGGGCAGCTGTGGAGGGGCAAGGAGAGAGAAGGAGGGCAAGAGCAGAACAAGGAGAAGTAGATGGGTGCCGAGGAGTAGAAGAGTCGCTAGTGAGGAGCGGAAATTATAAGGCAAGTAAAAAGAGAGAAAAAAGTTCAAAAAAAAATATGAAAATTGAAAGAATATTCAGGGAAGTTGGAACTTGGATTAGGCCAAAGGACGTGATATAAGAAAATTGCGAAGCCAAGATGTGAGTGCGATGGGGCATAAACAGACAGACAGAGAGAGAGAGAGACAGAGTATCAACGTGTAATAGGACGTCAGAAGCAGCTGCCATTTAAATCCAAATTAGGCCAAGCAGCAGGTGGAAAATTGTTGCCTTAGAGACGGACACGTTATTGTTGTTTCCGTCGACAACGACATCAACAACAATGACAACTACTTTGACATCAGCGCCGATGTTGATGACGCGACAGTGTTGCCACACGAGGATGCCCAAGGCTTGCGGTTGAGTTTTGTATGGAGTTAAAAAGAAAAATAAATAATTCAAAAGGACGATTCTTATAATAGATTTTTCCTTTATCCATGGGATGGATTATAGACAGACTGTTGAATGCTAGGTTACCTTTTGAAGCATTGAAAGGCGTCAGAAGCTTTTGACAATATACGTCAAATTCAATTATCTTCAACGGATTTTTATTTATTTTATTTTTTAAGAACCATTTTAAAAATTGTATTTACCTGATCCTTATCCTTGCCCACCTCATCAATCTATAGCCGCCCACAATATCGGAACACACATTATTTGAGTGCCTCTGAGAGCAGGTGGCAACGCCATGCCTTTTAACATTCATCTGAACGGTTATTCCTGTTGATCAACTGAGCGAAAGGTAGCAAAAATTCGAACTAATCTCATTCTCAGCCATGCCAACAGACGATTGAGGGAGGTGAGAGCGACCGAGCGGGATAAGAGTGAGAGAGAGATAAGATAAGGTACTGTGGGAATTTAAGTGAGGGGAGTCGAGAGGTCGACGGACACATGCAGATAAAAAGAAATGAGTTTTTAATTAAATTCACTTGAGAGCTCAGTTGGTCGCAGGACAGAAGGAAGGACAGTGACCAGAGGAGAAGAAGAGGAGAAACGCATTTGCGACAAGTGAGAAAAAATGAAGGGGAACCGGAAGAAAGTAATGTCGGAAGACAGTTCAGAAGGAAGGAAATGAGTTTGTTGAATGGGAAGGAATTAGGGGCAGGAGGAAATAAGTAGGAGAAGTATATTAAGGTAGAAACCCAAGGAAGGGGAAGAAACTAAGAAAGCAAATAAATGAAGAAGGAGAAGTGTAAAGAAATCACGTAATCGAGCATAACAGAAGTTCATTCGGCGCAGGCTTTTTTCGTTTGTCATCAGAACAAGAGATTACACGATGTTGAGCGAGTTTGGAAAGCACTGGAGCAGTAAACAATATCGATAGAAGTAAATTAAGCAAGTAAAGTCAAAGGAGAAAGCGAGAGAAAGGGAGAAAGAGATACAAATTTTTTTCCCCACTAAATAAAAATGAATTATCATATATTAAAAATAAATATGTCCGTGTAAAAATATGTGCACAAAATAAAAACTTAAAAAAACCAACTAAAACTTCACTAGAAAGACAACTTCTAGATATTTTTACTCAAATGTAATTTCACAAAATAATTGCGCTCTCCTTTCAAAAATGTACTTTTTTCACACCATCTATGTTTCATTTTATTATGCACTTTTTATTTCATACTATATCCGTGCCAGGTCGTTGAAATTGCGAAATTTATTAGCTTTTTAGCTACGGCTCCACGTTTGCCCAATGTTACATGCCGTATGAATGGAACCTTCTTCAGTTCATCCTCTCCTCGTCGCTCTCTAGTCGTCCTTTCCCTCGTTCCCCTCTTCATAGTTTTCCCTCGCACCCGATCTTCTTTTTCTTTACGTGGCAGAACGTTGGTAGGACACGTGAGGAGCGAAGGGAAAGAGACAAGTGTAAAAGGATGAGTGAGAGAGAGGGAGCGAGATGGAAGAGGGGCTAACACATTCCACCTCGGCAGACAGAGATGGCAAGAGAAATTCCATAAACCGGGTCAGACTCAAAATTTACGAACGGGAACATTTTGTAACAAAAAGCAAAAAGAAATCCTTTTCACTTAAGAGAGGGATAGGGGATAAAGGGAAGAGAGCGAGAGGGAGAAAGAGAGGCGGAGGAGAGATAGAGACTATTGGGAACAAAACTATGACGGATCCAGGAATCGACCGACGGAAAGAGAGGCAAGAAGCGACTTTTAGAGTAGGCGTTTATATAGAAAGGGACGAAGCGGATGCGTGTGTATTCAAGAGGTCGGGGGAGAGGTTGAGAGAGAGGCTAAAACTGGAGTTCGAGTAGCAGGAAAGGCAGGAAAAAATTACGGATTAACACGACGAACGAACAGGAATAGGAACAAAAACTTGGTCGACACAAATGCAGCAACTCCTCCCATGCGGACCAAGAGCAGCCGGGGCCTCAGGCGGTGCTCGCCTTGGAAGCTGCACTAAATGCTCAGCGACCAGTGACGAACGCCCAGTGACCATCGGCCAGGACTTGTCGACAAGGTCCGTCGACCAGGGACAGTAGACCAGAAACCAGCGACCAAAGCTATCGACCAGGTCAAACTCGGCACTTGCATCGATGTGATTGTCCGGGAGTCCTGAGAGGGTCGTGGAGTTGGCTCCTGGCGTCCTCAGGAGGGGGGTTACCACGCCGTGTCTCTCGCTGGACGGAGGAGGTTCTCGGTGTGGGCCATTGACTAGCGGCGTCTGTCCATATGGCTGGCTGTCCGTGTGGCTGGCTGTCCGTGTGGCTGGCCATCTATTCGTCAGTCACTCATTCAGTCAGTCAATCTCTCAGTCTGTTTCTCCTTGTCTACTTTGTGCTGTTGGCCAATTCTGTTTGTTGACTTAGTTCCGCCGTCGCTGTAAGCACACGAAAACACATCCAGATCGTAAGCATCATGTTTGAAATTTGGATTTTGTTGACATGGCTTTCATGTCCATGACCACATCTGGGATTTGTTCCTTCGCTTTTACTTCCAAGGACACACACACACACATCGTCCTTGTCTGGCGTCGTCCGTCTCGCTCGGACTCTTTGTTCCTTCTGAAGGAGTTCATGGCACATTTTGCTTGTGAATTTATCTTTTTTATGGGATTTGTTTGGAAGTAGTTTCACCGAGATAAAGACAAGTGTAGCTTGTAGGAAAAGCTATCTATGGAATTTTAATACTTTAGTTCGAAATTTGATGTACAAATGATTTTTGTCCTTTTTATCAATTTTCCTTATTTTACATTTGAATTAAATTTTTATGTAGTTTTTAAATGTGTACAAATATTATTTCGATTAAAATTATGAGTGCAATCCCCATTAACCCCATGTTTGACCCTCGCCACATATCGATAATTGACTTTTGAACCAATAACTTGATTATCTGCCGACTCTTGGCGTTCTTTGAACTGGGCCGAATGCTTGATCCTGTAACCTAATTGAGCGTGAACCAAAAATCTCTTTCTTCATCATCGCTGTCTCACTCCCGCATTCTGCTTCCCCTTGTCCGCCTTTCGCTCAGACGTTTAATTTCTCATAATCTCTTTTTGCCACTTCCGTGAACATAACTTTTGGCCAACATCCTTTTCACTCTCGCTAAATCTCCTCTCTCTTCCTTTTACTCCCCACTCTATCTTCCCCTCTCCCCTTCTATCCGTCTTTTCCCCCTCTCACTTCCTCCCTCGTTCTCTTCCTGTCCCCACTGCTGCTGGCCAAGTGTCCCTGACCTTTCTTATCATTTGCGTTCCCGCCGCTTATCACAGGACCACGGACCACGTGCTCCACAAGCGCTTCTCTCGATTCTCTCTCTCACTTGCCTCGTTCCGTTCCATTCGTTCCGTTCGCCGCCAACTGTTATACGCTCTCCCACTCACTCTCTCTCTCTCTTTCTCTCCCTCGTTGGCCTCGTCGTATGCGCGCCAAATTCATTCATAACATCCTCGGATCCTCCGTCGGTCGGCGTCGCTGGGTGGCCAGTCGGCCTCCAAGGATCAGGAGCCGTCGTCGGTTCCTTCAGTTGTCGGTCGAGCTTTCACTGGTGCGGTTCGTCGGCGCGGAAGCCCCCAATCGCCGTAGCATTCGAGCTCAGAGATAGTGAAAAGTGTGGGACGAGCAGGGAATTCAGCCAGAGGTCTATACAGAGTGCTGGTGACAGAGTCAGACCTATTTATAAATTAGGATAAAAACACGTTTTTAAAAATTAAATAAGATCAGCAAAATAAAATAGATTTTTCAATGACTACTTATTAGGTCGAAAAGGCGTGGTAACAAATTTGAAAATTTTAATTATATCCAGAGATTCGATAACGAGGAAACATAAATTTCAAAGAAAAACGAAAATCTACAAATTGGACGAAAAACATGTAGATAAATTAATACCTAAGACCATTTTAGTACATAATTTACAAGTACAAAAAATCGAAGTTGAATTATAAAGTGAAATATTCAAAGACCCACAACACAAACCCAATTTACAAAAAAAATAATAGAAGTTCATATAAAGAAATTTGAATTAAAGAAGCAGAAAATAGTTAATAATAAATAAAAAAACCCTTTAAAAATAAAATATAATCAAATTGCAGATCGAGCTCTCGTCGTTGGCTGCAAGTTGAACAACCGCTGAACTGTCCGAGAGTGTGAGTGTTTTTCTATTGTTGTGTTGGGCTCCTTGTAATTGTCGTTGTTGTTGTAGTCGATTGACGTCCATCGGCGTCGTGGTCGTGATCGCCGTGGTTGTTCTTGTTGTTGTTCAACTGCCGCACACAGTGATGAAAAGTTGGACAAACTTTTTGTGAAAAATAAAGGAAGTCAAAGGCCTGAGAGAAGGAAAAGAGAGGAGGATAGAGAGAGTGAGTGAGAAGGATAGAAAGAGTGAAAACGAGAGAGAGAAAGGAAAATAAAGTGTTGTGCTAAAAGTTGTTGCTGCCCCAGAAGTTGCTGCTGCTGCTGTCGTCTCTCGTGCTGTTGTTAGTAATTGGGGACTGCTCCCGCGGGACCCGCCGCCGTACTCGTTAGCAGCCGAGGAGCGACCGGGGAGGCTCCCGGAGCCGAGTCAAAGCCAGTCCAGGGCTGGTCCACAGCCAACAACAACAACAACCACGTCCAAACTCCGGCTCAACCGCACGAAGTGATGTGAATGGTAAATAAATCAACCGATAACTTATCCCATTTCACCAGAAAGTTCGACACATACACATATTCCGTGATCGTGTATATATTTCAACACATAAACACATAAACGCCTACACATGCTCTTCGTGTTTACTTCAGATGGGATTCGTGGAATATTTCGGTCCTTCAGCACATCAAACGAATTGAAATCCATTGAAATCTGTCGTCGTCTCAAGAACTTATCAATTACTTTTAATTGACACATGTTGTCTGCCCATGGTTAAGCGATATCCGTAAATCGAGAAATTCTCTAACTCTATTTCGATTTATTAATTTACAAGATTTCAGAGTCTATTTAAGGAGAATTTCAAGAATCAAGTGAAGTTCTGGAAGATTAGTTCAAGTAGAAATTTAGAAATTGTTAAGGGAGAAAAAATTTGTTTTTATTCTTAAAACAATTGGTTATGAATATTAAAACATGATGTTGAGAAAAGAAATTGAAAACAAAAATTAATTTTAAATAGTATTTTGAGTTTAGAAATTGAATTATATGTTAAATTTACAAAAACAAATAAAATTTAATTTAGGAAAATAAAATTATATACATATATTCATGAAAATGTGAATTGAAACGATTTAATTTTTCTACAATATATTTCTATTGGGTCATTTTGAAAACTTCGGAAAAATACTGATTTAAATGTTCAAATTCTGATATGAGAAATATAAAAATAAATATTATGAAAAATATTAGAAAATAATCTCCGATTGATATCAGACATTAGAGAGAGATAGAGAACATGCATATACATGATTTCGCTAGGATGATCTCGGCTATTGAAGGAACTTTTATCCCACAGCACGATAAGCTTCAAACCGAAAACAGTGGTGAATCTAAGGATAACAGAAATGAAACTAAATAAAAATCGAACCAAATCAATATGAATTTTTCCTCACGAAACTAATCCGCAATCCCACGAAATAAACAAAGTCTCACCAACGCAAAACACTCCCAATAAACTATGCAAAATCCACCTGAATCCACACTCGCATAAATTCCAAGCTCTAAAAGGAAAGAGAAATACCAGCTAAAAGAGAGAGAGAAGGAAAATGAGAAACACACGCATAGATAGAGAAGGAAGCATTTTTGTGCTTTTTACAAAATGGGTTTTCGTAATAAAAATCAGAGAAGAAAAAATGAAATCTGGCAGCTTTAAAGCTGACAACCATGAAATCCCCTCACGAGCCATGAATGAAAGGATGAAATTTATTTGGTGTGAAGCCAAAGCATCGCCCGTCCTCTCTCTTTTATGCTCTCGCTCTCTCTTTCGCTGATTTGGGCTCTCGCCGCTCGTTTGCTCGCTGCATCAAGAAACGTGATACAACGCCAAAGAGATGGAGCAAGTGCGAGGGAGTAAGAGGGGGAGGGAGTCCTGTGCTGGTATGGGTGAGTATTGTGTTGCAGTGCATGGGTGTGGTTGTAAGCGTGTCGGTATATGTGCGTTTATGTGAGTGTGTGGGCCATGCCAACAAGAGCATTAATTATCTCACTAACAACGTTGAGGATGTGAAGACCGTGGACACAAACACATACGCGCTTTTATTCACACACACAGGCTGTGAGGGGAATTTATTTACCAGTCGACATGGCGCGTAGGCTGTGATTTTTCCTCCAGTAACAGCAACCACAACAATTCAATAGCCACATTACTATCGACAACAACAACAAGTGGCGGTTTACAGAATTCACAACAACAACATAAAATCTGTAGGCTCTATTCGTGAAACAATAATAACTTCCGAAGTTGACCGTCAATAGTTGTTGCTTTTGTTGTTGGGTTAGGTCCCTTTATCTGAATTCCTTGTCAGGAGCATCAATAGCAACAACAACAACAACCACAGTAACTAACGAAGCGAGCAACATGAACAAAATTAACTACCATTGTTCTTGTTGTCGTTATTGTTGTTATTTCTCCTGCTACTACTCCGAACACTCCCCTAATTACGAAAGTTCCTGGGAAGCCCAGGAACAACTGAGATAGAACTAAAGATGGCGAGAGGCAGATAGAGAGTGTTGGAAGAAAGAAAGGGATAGCGCGACTGAGAGTAATAGTTAGCAAGAAAACAACTCGGTGAAGTCAGTTGCACAAAGGAGAAATAAAGAGTGTGAGAGAGAGAGAACTTATACAAGCGGACACAGGGATGTGAAACGGACAGCAGGACGAAAGAGAGACAGACAGACAGCAGACGAAACGACAGACAGGACAAAGATGCACATAGACATACACAGGAGCAGCCAAAGGCGGACCACAGAGGAATGACCACGATACAAAGCCGCTTGTTTCGATAGACAGAGCTCGGTTAGAGACGGGCGAGACAGGAGTTCCGGTCCGCATGTTTTAATGTTCCGCCAGCGACATTCGCTAAAATGTTGATTGGTTTTCAAAATCACCTCGGTCGCGGAATATAGTGTTTACGTGAGTAATCACGAGTATGACTTCCAAACCTAGACGATGCGAGTAGTCAAAACAAATTCAACTAAAATCGGGCGAGAGTCATCGGATTAGTCGGATAATCGTACTCGTACTCATTCACATATAGGTATCACGACCACATTTAGCCGAACTAAAAGTGACGTAAGTTTTTACTACAGTTAACAGTAAATATTATATTAATCAAATATAGTATAATTTATTATTTGATCCATTCAAAGTCGAGAAAATTCCGAATTTTGTAATGTTTTGATCAAAATTATAAATAAAAAATATTTAAGATAAATTAGTCGGTCCGTCAAATATTTGACAATAGTCGACAAAAATAATGTTAATATGCCAACTCGAGTATACGAGTATTTACCGTACTCGAATAATCACGAGGCTGTAACAGAAAGCGAAAAAGAGAGAGGGCGACAAAGTGAGTGAGAGAGATAAGGTGAGTGACTGAGTGGGAGGGCGATGCCGAGAAAGTGGAATAATTATTTTATAGACCATGGTGTAATTATCTCTACGACTGTTGTTCTAGTTGTTGTAGTCTTTGTTGTACAACAACGTTGTTGGTCGCCAGCAAAACGTGGGCGTGGAGGGGTTGAAATAAATTGCGAATTAAATTGAGAAATTAGCCTCGAGGTGAATTTGTAAACAAATTTATGCGCAGTAAAGGTGAGGTTGATTTTGAAATTAAAATTTTGAAGGGTTTAATTGAAATATTTATTATTTGAAATTTTGAGAATCGTTAATCATTTTTTATTCGATTTTTGAGAATTTAATACTATTTAATTAGATCCGAAATCGTGATGGGAAAGTGGTGCAATATTCAATATTCAAGGAAATGTTTACTAAAAAATAAAGAAAATGAACATATCAATTGCCTAGCGACGAAATAATTCTGCCCAATATAGTAAATTGTGTTTTTTTATTGGTTATAGCATGATGAAATGAACGTTTAATTAACGGAGAGTTTTATTTTCCATTTTGTGGCGAGTGAAATTAAGGAAAAATACAAAACTCTTATGTTGAAAATAAAAATCAACAGTCTTTTTGAGCTGATTTTTAAATGGAATTATTAAATCATCGAGGAGATGGCAATTAATTATAAATAGTCTGTCTCTTTCGCTGTCGCCCTCAATCAGCTGACCATACGTTGGGAAGTGCTGCGAATTTTAATGAGACCAGAGCGTGGCCAGATTGAAGGACACTCAACGGGACAGCGGAAAAGGAAATGACAGCAACTGTGAGTGTGGTGGAGGGAGAAGAAGACACCGAGTGAAGGGTGATTAAGTACAGAAAGAGATAATTAATCAGAAAGAATTGGGTTCTGAAGATGGGAGAATAAAATGAACAATCCAAAGGATGGAAAAATAAAACGAAAAAAAGTAATAAAAAAATAATAATGAAATCCCAGAAAAAATTCCCCGAACAACAAAGACGACAAAAATATAAACTAGAGAAATCCCAACGACAAATACGGAAGATAGAAGAATAAATACACCAAAATGTGCATCCGACAGAGATGAATGGAGTCGTGTCTGAGCCAACAAAATAATTTGCATATGATTCGCTATCTCCCTCTGGCATCCACTGATTCTTCCCATTTCTATTTTTATTTGGTTTCATATTTTTGTCTTCCAAAGTTTTTCATTTTTATTTGTTTCGTTTTTTTACTTTATTTTGTTTTTTTAATTTTATGATATTTTTATTATATATTTTTTTATATTTTTATGATATTTAGCTTGGTTATGCATTACTTTATTTTATTTTATTTATTTATACTTTACTTTGTCTATGTATTATATTATATTTTTTATATTTTTTGTATATTATTGTTTATATTTTTTCAGTATTTTCCATATATTTTATACGTTTTCTTTCTCTCCTTCCTTATATTTATTTTTTCCTCTCTCCATTTTTTATACCTTTTTCTCTCTATAAAATACAAAACATATAGAAAGCATTTTTTTTCCTTTTTTTTTTGTTTTTTTTTTTTTTGATAAAACAGAGGACAGTGGAAATAAGGACAGCAGCAACAACCGAAATGAGAACAATAAGAACAACAACTAAATGCCAAAATGTGTGCCAACAAAAATGCGGGACTCGGACTCGAATCCGGCGACTTGTAATCGCTTGACAGCCCTGCTGTTGTCCGACATTTTGTCGCTGCCCTTGTTATTGTCCTTGTCGTTGTTTATTGTTCTTGCTGTTCTTTTTGTTGTTGTGGTTGTTGTCACTCGCTTTTGTTGTAATATCGGTGGTCGCGTGCATTTTCCCTCTCTTTCTTTCGCCGCCACTATTATTTGTTGTGTTGTTGTGTAAATTAATTTCAGAAGTGACAGAAAAATTTGTAGCGCCAACGGAAGTGCGCATCGTTGCGCCGGAAGTGGCGGTGCCTGCGACCGGAAGTGAAGGTTAGTGGGACAGCCCGTGTTCCCCTTTCGAAGCCGCCATTTGGTCGTCCAGATTGTGTTTTGTTATTTTTTCGCATAATTTCATTAAAATATCTTCGAGTGAATTCAAATCTCTTCAGTGAATTTTCAACAAATTCAACAAAAATTTCTGCAAAAATATTTGTAATTTCAATTTTTATTTTTACTAATTTTCCTCCTCATACTCATTACGTCTTGGGCGAAAACTGGTGAAAAACTGATTCTCGCAAATTTTGTCAAATTAAATTTGCATAACTTGTTTGCGCAAACATTTCACTGACGACGATTCCTCCCGAAATGACTTTTGAACTCCCCCCGTTCGCCCCGTTTCAGTACTCCAGAGTTCCGCTTCATGCGTAGCACTCTCTCTCTCTCTTTCCTCCGCCTGCCTCCCTCCCTCTCTTTCGCTCGTTCGCATCCATCCATTTGCGTCCCTTTCAGTTTGCGTCTCCTCTTTTATACCACAGTCGTTGCTTGTTGTTTTTGTCATCTCCTGCACACATCGCTCGCTGCACTCATTCTCTCGATCACGCCATATCTCTTGAACTCAATCCTTCCTGTCGGTTGTCTCTGTCTATCTTGAAGCCATTCATACGTTGAACCGACTATTTTTCCACTTAAAATTTGTTAAACGAAAGTCCTCGGGCGCCACGATTATAATGAGCGACGAGTGCCGAGAGCAGAAGAGTGGACGGCGGGAGAGTGAAAGAGGAGAGAGAGAGGCAGGAATACATATGGGTTTGGGGCAGGGTTGCCGGTTGTGAACGATTTTGGCAGCTTATAATTGTGTTACCAAAATTGTACTCACGTTCAATAAAAATTATAGAAATTTCGTATTTCAAACTTCGTCTTTTTCAGTTTAATCTCTCTTTTTAATTATTTATATGCAGTCCTCATTTTTTCAATAATCAAGACCAGAGTATAATATTCATAAATTTTTCCCTCACTACATGATTTAATTCACAGTAAATATATTACGCATTAAAACCCAATTTCCTGTTGGATTATTAACTAACAACTTTAGGAAAATCTGGGAAAAAAGTTTGGAAAGCTAAATTAATTAATTTACAAACAAGTCATTGATTGATATGTCTGCCACTGAATCCTTTCGGTTCAGAGAATATTCTTGTTTTTTCACAGTCAATATTTTTCTCACATTAACAGAACAAAATCATTTTAACAAAAAACGATCTTAAGCATAAAAACTACCAATGTTGGTCAAAAACGAAAACTACGAATTTCAGTTTAAAAAACGAAAATGGCAACGCAGGTCTAGAAAGGAGTGAGTGGCTGACGAAGCGAATGGATGGAGGATGAGAGGGCGAAAAAAATTATGTTCCATGGGTTGTGGGCTGGAGGCAGAATGTGAAAGGAGAATGTGTGCTGGGCGAGACAATGCGAGACAATGATGATGGGAAAAAGAAGGAAAGAAGACTGTATGATGGGAGGAAGAAGAAGGATGACAGAGGGAAGAAGAAAGGCTGATGAGGAGGACATTAAATGGGTTGTGGAGAAGGAAAGTCATGACATGAAGAGCCAGAAGAGAGACGACGAAAGAGCCCGTGGATGATGGGAGCAAAGTAGTTGCTCAGTGGCATAAGAGAAGCAGGAGGGAACCAGAGGAATAAAGAGTAGTAAAAGGAACTAAGAGGAGTAAAAGGCAGTAAGAAGGGAAAAGAGGAGTAAGGGGATACAAACGAGGACAAAGGAGGGCGGTTTGCATGTCATGGGGACGACTTTTAATAAATGCGGAAGTCTGTGGCTGGGCTTCAGACGAGCGTCCGGGCGCGCTCACGCCCAACGGAGCAAACAACATAAATTTTCCAACTCGTTGTGGAGTTGAACGAGCGAGAGGGAGGAATAGAGAGAGGGATAGAGAATGGAATAGAGATAGGGTGACAGAGAGAGGGAAAGATCTTGGGTGCTTGTATTTCGAGATGGTTTGCTTATTTCGAGACATTGTTTTGAACGTTTGCTGCATCTACCCCTCTCTCTTACTCCCTTCTTTTCTCACTCTGCTAATCTCGATCTTCTTCGCGCTCTCCTCCCTTGAAATGCCCTGTCTCTCTCGCTTCTTTCGGAAAACAAATTTTCAGAAATATGAAAAGATGAAAGAGCAAATTGCAGTGAGAGACAGGGAGAGGAGGTTATGTAGATGTAGATGTTTTAAGGGAAATGGACTAGATGGGAAACAGATAGAGATGGAGGAAAGGGACCAAATTGGCGACTGAATTGAGTGGGAGTCAGGGGAGCGAAAGGACAGACAGATCGATGGACGGACGGACAGGCGGAAGGCTGTCCATGGGTGGCATGTGCTGATGCGACAAATGAGTGGCAACATCATGGCAACTACAGCACAAGGAATAACAGCAACAACAACGACAACAACCAAACCACAACAACTCGAATGGGGATGAGCAGAAGTCCGAGGCGGATAAGCGAAGGCCGACGATCCCAACTGGCGGCGGATGCTGTTGCTTCTAACGATGATTCTTCCCACTCCCTCAGATCCCCGTCCTGCTCCCACACGCTCTCAGTCCTGCTTCATCTGCCTCCTCATGCTTCGCCACCCGCTGTGGCTCCCGCTGATGTTGATGCTAATGTTTGACGATAATGCTCGATGTGTGGGTGTCTGAAAGAGACAGAGGAGAAGGAAGCACAGCGGTTTAGATGATTGTGAGAGTCAAACCGAGTGAGACAGAGAGATGGAGCGAGTGAGAAGGCCAGAGCTATTAAATTGTGCGTTTGTCGCCTCGTGGTCAGCCAGTGGGTTGAACTTTCAATGGGCGACGGGCTTTCAATGTGAGTGCATGCTTCGATCTGTGTGTTTATGGGCGCATTGTAAACACACACATATTGACTAGAGTGTGTGTGTTGACCACGGGAGTTATGCATTTTGAAGAACATTCACGATCATTCGAACGGATCTGAAGTGGACTCCAAGCCTCAGAAAAAGATTCGTATCTATTTAATTTGACTTCAACAAAATATATTGCAAATTAAAAAAAACCGAAATCATCTTCTTAATTTTTTCTTAAAAATGTTATTTATATATCTATATTTTTATTTTAATATTGTCTAGCAAGTTTTAACTAAAGTTGAACAACATTTTCCAGATTCAAAATAATAAATAATTAGACGAGTAAAATATAGAATAATTGCAGTTACACCGCATTTGGTGAGTATGAGGCAGGGGCCGTGGCTCAGAGCGTGGCTATGTGGGTGGCTTACGAGTCTGCGGAGCCGCGGTTCGATTCGGTTCGTGTCAAACATTTCCAACGCACAACACCAATGATTGCGAGTAGCGCGCTCAAAGCCCTTTGTGTGGCTATGAAGGCCAATAATTTATATTTTTGTATTCTCCCATGAGCAATTCATAATAAAAAAATATTTATTGTTTCCAAATTTGTTTTTTATTTATTCTATTCTAGTTTTTAATACGTTTTTTATATGAAGATGATGTAAAAAGCTCATAAGTCATGGCAATCCCCTTCCTTTACCGTCAGTTTAGTTCCGGTTTCCGCCTGTAGTCAGAATTTATTGCAGTGAGAAATCTATACTTCTCCCTCGTTTCTTTCTACCCTGTTCTCCTCGGATTTTTTACATTATTATACATTTTTTTTTACAGTAGTTGGGCTTCTTGGGTTTTTTCACCTGCATTTTTTGTAATTAAATTATTATTCACATTTTTTTTTCCGGTTACACTTTTTTTTTCTCCGGGCCCATTTTTCGCATTATTGTTATTTATTACGATTTTCGAAGAAATCTTTTTTGAAATATTGTTTTACTTTGGAAAATTGTATCTTTGATTCCAAGAAATTGATACCAAGCATAGAGGAGGAATATAAATTTAATTAAAAATTATCCAAAGTTTTTGGCGAAACTGTATTTTCAGTACTGAATATTAAGTTTCATAATCTCCAGTCCCCTTCGGACTTCCGGCTTTCTCTGATTTCGTCCCTGTCTCGGTCCTTTGCAGCCGATGGCACTTGAGGACGTCTTGGGTTTCTTGAAATTTCGTCAGTCACTGCATTTTATGCGAGTTTTTATTTAATTTCGAGCACTTCATTATTTTCTCCTCTCATCCCTCCTTATCTTCGGTTTATTTTCTATTTTATTCATCGTCTCTGGGACTCGGGCAGCCCTCGGGATCCGTCCATCACTCCTTCACTAATCTCGTTCACTCGCTGTCTCTGTCTCTCATTCTCGTTCTCGCTCCCCCTCTCGCGCTGACAGCTTGAAATATCTCTCGCAGTCGTATCCCGAGAAATGCTTTATTAACATAATTTTTAAATCTTTATGCACCGTTTGTCCACCGGAGAGCGAGAGAGAGACGGGGAGAGAGGGAGCTGGAGACAAATGAAAAAGAGTGAAGGAGAAGGAAGGAGCATTTGAAGTGGGCGAGAAAAACTTTCCTAAGCATTTTCCACTGCGTTTTTGCCATCATTTTCCGCTTTTTTCTCCATCATCCTCGTTTTCTTCACTTATTCTTCTCTGATTCCGCCGGTTCTTCATGACTGTCATCTGTTAAAATAATTGTCGGGAAAATCATCCGAAGGCCGGACTTCGTGGGTGACCGTCGCGGGTTGATCTCTCCGTCCCCCTCTCTCGGACTATCCATCGTTGATTTTCCATCCTTTATTCGCCCGCCGCAATCACTTGCACTCCACCAATACCTCTCTCTCACTCTGCCTGTCTGTCTCTCTCCTGCGTTATATCTTCACCGTCAGCCTGCAAGAAAGTGTTCGTGATACCGATCACGGTCCCGAAGTCCCTTTGGTGCATTTAATGCTCCTTCGACGCTCGCGACCCGTCGCGTCTCTCTCTCTCTCTCTCTCTCGCCTGTCACCATTACTGAAACGTCCACCTTCTTCTACCCTCCCCCTCCTTCGTGACCCACTGAACCTGTTGTCAATCACGTTAGAAGAAGTTTCTCCTCATCGTATTTAATTTTTGTGTGCTCTTATTTTTTCGCTCTACGCAATTTTTTTCGCTCTTCATATTTTTTTCTTTGCACAATGTTTTTTCCATAATGTTCTCCCTATCTTAATTTTTCTCCTACTTTTTTCACTCTTCTCTAATATTTTTTCATCTCTCATAATTTTTACTTAGTTTTTTTTCTTCGTGTATTTTCCTTACTCGTTCTTCATTTTACTGATACTTTCTTCTGCATTTTTTCTTTATTTTCCTTCCTTTGGCCCCCTTCCCCCTCCACGTTCGCTTTATTTATTTGTCGCTTTGATATTTCTCAGCACTTGGTGGCTTTTAATGCCCTTTGTACAGCATTCGATGTTGATGTGTTTTGTTGTTGTTCTTGTTGTATTTATGGCTGACTTCTCCCGATTCCTCCCATATTCTCTTAAAGGATCCCATTTCTGCGCTGAAATATTATTTTGTGTTTTTCTTTTTAATTAGCTAAAAAGTCGTCTCTGGGTCATAGGATCGCGTTTATAATTTTGTCTATTAATAGAGTCGAAAGAAGATATTATTTTAAATATCAATGACAAACACTAAAAACTGAGTTTGTTCTTTATTGTAAGAGAGTTTCATATAATATTGTTAATTATTTAAAATGAAGTTTTTTGCAGAAATCAAACAGAAATTATAAAATGTTAAATTAATTTAGGTTTTGTCTAGTTGTCTAGATTTTTTTCACTGTATTTTAATTTTCTCTCTTTTGTTTCCCCTATTTTCCCGGAAATATTTTATTTTATTTCTCCACAATTTCCATTCTATGCTAAAAATAAACTTTCATTAGGCTCTGCTTCTCCCTCAGGCGTTCTTCTCTCGCTCGTATAAATTATTCAAAACTTTAATACTTTGCGAAAACAGGCGAACGCGAAGTCGAATTTAAAATTTCATTCCGTCGGGTTGAGCCGAGTTTGGGAAAAACATTTTCAGCAGCATGTCTTGGAAACTGGAAAAAAAGAAAGAAAGGCTTCTGGCGCGGAAAAATAACGAAGCCGAGTGACGAAAGCCCAGCGGGCGGCGCAGCAGGGGGCGTGGCAAGGCAGAACACACATACTCAAACGCACACACTCGCACATAAATGCATGCGATGATACGTCAACACAAACACAAACAGCTGCAGGATGCATAGCAAAAAAGATCCGAAAACTGAATCCGAAAATTCACATCGAAGATCGAAGAAAAACTGCATTGAGTGCTGCCAAGTTTGTGAACAAACGCTCGCTCACGCTCTCCGGTTCGGTCCCTCTCTCTTTCTTTTTCCTCTCTCCCTCTTTCTTCCCCTCTGTCTCTGTGGCGCGGTCTCGTGCAAACAAATCTCAACAGCCCGACCGGAAAAACTTTAATGCACTTTAATGCACTCAATATCACCATTTCCGGTGGCCCGAATCTACAGAGAGGGTGAAAGGGAGATTGAGATGGGAACGACACGAAAGAAAGGCAGAGAGGAAACCCCAAACGAAGAAACGCAAACACACACAGACAAAAGCAAACTTCTTAAGTGGCGCTCAGATGCCGCAGCAAAGAAGACCACGCATCAGGGAACTCGTTTGTTTAGTCCGAGTTGCTTCGCCTGCCCTGGACCTGGCTTCGATCGCCCCTCCCCACCTGCCTTCAGACCCGACCTCCCACGACTTCCTTTTAAAGTCCCTCTGGGGGTTCCTCCGGCTCCCCGTCGAAATCCCTGCGGCCCTCGATTCCAAATCTCCTCCAGCGCCGTCGCACGAACCTCTTCCAACCAGGAGCGTCAGAAGGAAACCTCCTCGAGCGAAGGAGGAGGCCAAAACGAGCGAGAGAAAATTATCAAATGAAAAAAGTCGAGGGCGAGAGAGGAAGGGAAATCGGTGTTCAAGTTGAGTCCCGAAGTTGATCCCTTAAGATCCCAAACAGGATTCGCTGGATTAGGAGAGAGAAAGAACAAAGAGACAGGCAGAGTGAACGAGAGCGAGAAAGCGGTTCGAGAGAGGGAGAGGAAAAGAGATTTGAGTCCTTCGAGTCGAACTCTAAACTCAGCTATTTGTTTGCCATTCGCAAGAGTTTCTCAAGGAGTGAATGGACTGCGATTGAGCTGAAGTGGGAGCGAGAAAGACGGATATTGAGAAAAAGAACAGGAGAAATAAAGATAGACAGAGGCAGATGAAGTACAAACAGGAGAACAAAAGCTCGTGCTATAAAAGATTTAGCTTGGATTTTTAAAGATATGCGAACGGATTTTCTCTACGATTATTCCACAAGGCGAAAAAACAATGAAGAAATTAATCAAATACTGACAAAGAAGGGAAACGACACAGTGGGCAGTGAGAAAACCGATAGATCAGAGAGTGCAAAAGAGAGAGGTGAGGTTGAGTCGGATGATGTCGAAACGGAAATGAACAACGGACTAATTGGAAAGTGATGTGAGGAGTGCGAAGAGATTGTGGGGAAAACAATTTAAAAATAACAAGGAAAGGTCACAAAGAGGATCAGAATTCGATGGAACATGAAGGAGACGGGGATAAGGAGGGAGGCAGATGGAGAAAGAGAGGGCTCTGTGAAAGAACGAATCTAAGCCTGGGATTAGCACAGTGAGATGTGGATTTAATATCGAGTTTCCAATTTGTTTGTTTGGATAATTAATAAACGGAAGAACGAAAAAAAGGAAAGAAAAGGAGCGATACAAAGGGAGTGAAAAGGGGAAAAAAGAAGGAGAACAGGAGGAATGAAGAGAATTCTACGGGGAGGAAAAGTTGTGAAACTCAAGAGATAGTGAATGAGAAAGAGTGAAAGAGAGACAGAGAGAACTACGAACACACAAATGTCAACACAATTGCACAAGGACACGCACACACTCGTGCAATTATACTCCAACACGGACACGAAGAAGGCAAACACGAATCCGCACAGACATGTCGAGCACACACGCACATCTACCAACACTCTCAGACTCACACGGAAGCACACACACGCAGGCCTTTATTAATGCCGTTTGTCAACACGTGAGCGCAAACAGGAAGCGAGCGGTGGGGAATGAGAGAGAAGGTTCCAACAAAGGTAAAAGAGATTGGAGAGGAGGCGGTTTTGTTGTTCTTGTCATTGTACTCGCTCACAGGAAGTGAGTGTGTGTGAACCGGAAATGTACTTTATTTGATGCCACTTCCGTTTGTAGTTGTTGCTCATTTGTCCCCACTTCCATTTGTTATTGTTCCACTTCACGTTGTTATTGTTGTACTTCTCACTGCTGTTGTTGTTCTTTTGAAAATATTTTTATTGCTGTACCTAGTATCTTTATTGTTGTTGTAGTTGAAGTTGATATTGTTGAAGATGAAGTTCGTATTATTTTTATTGTTGATTTTGTTGGTACTAGTATTATTCGAGCTGTTCCTTTGATGTTATGCTCTGTTGGGTGTTGTTGTTTTTATTGTTGTCGACGACGACGATGATGACGACGAACTCGGTGATGACGTTTGTGCTTTGTGTCTTTTGTTTTCATTGTTCCTTCGCATGAAACTCAAATGAACGTGTGTGTGCGCCATTCCATATTATATAGCAGTGTGTGGAGGCGTTTCCCATGGATTTCTATGTTTGTACTTGTGGCAAATGGAAGTCACTTAAGCAATCCAATAACAGGCCCACTCCTTGGCCCGAGATCCTTGACCCGGAAATTAACAAAAATTATATTTTGTTTCAATTGAAATTTCTTTTCATTTTATTTATATTTTATACTTGATTTCATTTGATTTATAAATCCATTAACTTTTTATTTCATTTTATTATTCTTGCAAGAAAATTCCCTGAAGAATGAAAGAAATAAGAAATCAAAAAATAGGCACAATCGTTTTTGGCCAATGATTGCTCCCCAAGTGGCCGTTTGAAGGCACTCGTTGTTGTTGTTTCTCTTCTCCATAAAGAGGCCACTGTTCTTGTTCCTTTTCGTCTTCCAATACTTGGATTCTTCTTGAGATTTCATTGAAATATTTTTCATTCCGTGTAGTTGCTGGTTTTGTTGTGATGATTTTTAGTGTTGTTGTGGTGATTATTAGTGTTGTTGGCTGGGTTTGTTGCTTTGCTCACTGTTGTTGTCATCAATTGCTTTATCTTTATCTTTATCCATTCGATAGCTAATTGGCGCCAAAAGCTGTCGAGCAGAAGAAAATTTCCTTCTCCTCTATCTCTCTTTCTCCCTCCATTCTATGATCTCCGTTTTATCTTCTCATATCCTTGTGGTTTAGCATTTTATCTCAGAAACTATAAAAAATAACAACAAAAAAATGTCTAAATATTTTCGCCTCCGATTTTCAGCTGAAGAACCCGAGCCAAAAAAGCTCTCAATGCGAACTCGAACGAGAATTTCTAAACTTTCAGAGGTCATCAATTTTGAGTGCCAGAAGGAGAAGGAGAGGGGGAGGGAGAGAGAGAGAGAGACTAGGGGGAGTGAAATGGAGAATGTTGTGAACTGAAGAGAGGGAAAGTGTGTGGTGAAAGTGTGATAAATAGGTGTTAAAGAGAGGTGCTGAAAGGTGAGGAGGGTTCAGAAATTTGGAGAAATGATGGTGGAGCGAGACGAGGGTCGAGAGGCAGTCCGTAAATTTCGTAGAAGATGTCAATGAGAGGTTCTCTGGTGCCATGCGAAATTTTATCTAAATGGTTTTCATTGAGTTGGGTGCGAAATATATTTAATGAACAGTATATAATACATCTGACAACAACGGTTTGTTGACAAAAATAATAACGACAGCCAAACAAACACAACCAGAGCCCAAACAACCAACACCATGAACTTTTTTAAACTAAACTTTCGCATTTTATCGAAAAATTAAATGAAATATTTTCGTGATAAACTTGTCATATAAATAGAGAAAATGAATAAGAAATATGACAATTATGGCAAATTAGGTAAAAATATATTACCAGACTTTTTTCACTATCTGCCTCGGCTTCTCGCTACGGCTGTATCTCTCTCTCTCCTTTTCTCACTGTTCCCCCGCTGCCACCCTCTCTTTCTCTTTAACAACCTCGTTATTGTGGTTGCCACGCAAACATTTAAGCAAATCCTTTTAACAAATTCCTCAAAGCTCTGTTCAGTTGTGAGTCCTTGCGTCCTCGTCCTTCGTACTTTCTCTCCTCTTTGACTGCTGGTCCTCCTCCTTCTTCTCTCGTTCACAACCCGTTTCGTTTCAACCAAAGCTGTAGCCCACAGCGAATTATAGCATTTATATACATTTGTTTGTATGTGTGTGTGAGCGCTTGTGTTAATGTATTTAGGTCTAAACGCATTAGTTGTTCTGGTGTATCGTGAGTGCGCGTGTGTGCGTGTGACGTGCATGTAAACTGACATTAAGTTTTACCGCAAATTCGATTTAAAAACCGACGAGAACGAGGGCGTGGGAACCCGCGCTTCCTTCCCGCTCTCATCAATACTACTTCGCGCTCTCTCTCTCTTTATTCCTCTCTCCCCCCTTGGTCGCCTCTCTTCTCTTTCTGTTCTTTGTCTCTCCAACAACAATCTACAAATTGTGATGAAGAACGAGAGAGAGAGTGAGAGAGTGTTGGGGATTCAGAGTGAGGAGAGAATGAGATAGAACCTGGGGGACAAGCACGAATGCACACAACAAACACACGCACACTTGCACGAGCTCACTCACACACGTACCCTTGACGCAGTCGTCGCGCCGGCATCAGCTGGGGAGAGCGGACAAAAATGGCGCCCATCGCCGAAAAATGGCTGACGGGAGTTGGTGTGAGTGTGTTTGTTGGTGCCTGTGTATGTTTGTGTGCGAATGAGTATGTGTTTATGAGACTGCTGTGGGGATAACTATGTGTGTTCACTATTCCCTGGTGGATTGATCGACGCCTCCAAAAACAACAACACAAACAGCTAAAAGAAAAAACAAGTACAACGACAGAAGCAAACAAAACGAAGAAAAATAACTGCAACAACAATGAGAAGTCGTCAACAACAACAAACAACTCGGGCTCCTTCACCTTCGTAGAATACCAAAATAACAACAACTAGGATCTAGCGTCAACCTTAACCTCGGGCACGTCTGGGCCAACTTAAGCCGTTAAACTGATTCCCTCCGGGCCTGGGAGAGGGCGAAAAAAGCAGCTGGGGACTGGGGTTTCGCTTTAACGCAATCAAATTTCATTCCGTTCAATTTTCGGTGAAGCTCCCATTTTCTTTATTTATATTTATTTTTCGATATAAGAAAGAAATAAAACCTTTCTTATTTTTTTTAATTTATCATTTATATTGTTTTATTATTTCTTTAAAGATTTGTTGTTAACTCGGCCATTTTTTTACTCGGCCATTCTCTGTCATGCCTCCATCGTTATCACACATTCGTCCATATCCTTTTCTCTCCCTCTTTGTCCTTCGAAATCCCAGCGGAGTAATTTCGCGGCTTTTCGTGGATTCCGTTATTCCCGCGGTCGCCTTTTTCGATTCAATTCTCGGTTTAATTTTTGTTCCTACGTTTTTCTCCCATTGCGATCTTGTATTTCTTGGTCTTTTTCCGCGCACTTCTCTCTCTTTTTCACTCTTGAGCTGTTGCGATTTTCGCTTTTCTCACGCATTTTCCCTGGATTTCTCCATTCCATTTCTTCCCATATTTTTTCGATATTTTTCATTGTATACATTCCAAGGTTTTTTTCAGATTTTTCCTGTTTGCCCAATTTTTTTCGACATGCTTTCTTCATTAAATTTTTTTCCTACTGTTGTTCACACATTTTTGTTATTCATTTTTTCCCTCACAAACTTTTTTATGTCGATTATTTCACTCTTGATTTTTTCTCTCGTTTTTGTTCTTAATTTTTTTTTCACTTTTTCTGCTTGTATTTTTCCAATTTTTCATGTTTTCTGCAGTTTTTTCAATTTTGTTTCTCACGCATTTCATTCCAATTTTATCTCGACCACAAATTTTCGCCGATGGCTTTTTTCCTCGCTGAGATTTCGTGGGATTTTTATGGCTAAGATCGCTTAGCTCCATGCGTGACGCAGAGTGACACGCGGTCGAACTCCGGTACATGTGTGAGCACAAGTGTGTGTGCGTGTCTGAGTGTGTGTCGAGTGTCTGGTGTGGATTAAGTGCTGCTGCGTGGCTGACAATTTTGTTCTTTCTCTCCTTCTCCTTCTTATTCCTGTTGTATTTGATGTTACTCTTTTGCTGTTCTTTTTCTTCTTGTTTTTGGTGTTAAGGGTGAATGTTGTTGGTGTTGTTGTCATCTTGGGAATTAAATGCAAAATGGATGAAAAGCAATCAGAGTTTCCATCAAGCTCCAGCATTTCATGCGATTGTCTGAGTGTCCGTGAGGGAATCTAAGTGAGCATTTGCGCATGTATTGGAGTGGGTTAACTGAGAGATATACGTGTGCAAACCACACAGACGTGTGTGGTTTGCGAATTAGGCTTTTGTGGAAATGACAATTGGGTCTGAAGTTGCTTTGTCAAATTGCCCATGAGTCGAAATGTGGTTTTTTATTAAATTAAAGTTATTTCTTACGTCATTTATCCGTTCCCTCTCATCCCATATTATCTTTTCATCTTCTCCTCTCAAGTAAGGAAAGTACCTCTCCTTAACCTTTAATTCTTTTCCGTTTACCATTTACAGTCTTCTTCTCCCCCTCTCCAGCCCACCTTTCGACATTTCTCGATTTGTCGGGTCCGCGCTTCCTGCGAGACGGCGGCAGCGAGGCCGCCACTACTTCCGGTCTGTGGAGATAAGCTTTTAGCCTTATTCTCTCCCCACTCTGGCTCCCTGCAACTCGCACTCTACCTTCATTTTCCGACTCCATCTATCACTCGGTCTCTCGCTTGTTTACATACTTCTTCTCTATCCATCACACCTCTGCCTCTATCGCCTTTTGCATTTTTGTCTCAATCATTCTTCGTTCCTTTTCCGCTCCACCGAGCGACCTCATTTGTCCTTCCGTAACAGGATCGCCCATTGTCGTTGCTTCCCCTTGCATCTCTTTCTCTTTCGCCTATTTCTCCTTTACTCGCTCTCCTCCGCTTCCACTTCTCCACTCACTTCCTCATCCGTCTTCCGGTTCCGCTTCCATTTCGAGGAGCGGCGGCAGCGCGTTGTGTGAACGAGTTAAGATTAATTTCATTACGTTTTAAAAGCACACACACACGTGCATCTATTAATCCACAAGTACACTCACTCCAATTTCCGCACACACACACCAGCACATCTTCGTATTTTCAAAATGGCCGTGCTCCCGCTGTAAAACGCCATTTGAACTCGATCTTCCACTGCTTCCCCCGAGAGACAGCGGTAGGGAGAGCTTGATAGAGAGAGAGAGAGGGAGAGAGGAAGAGAGTGGGAGGCGTAATGAGAAAGAGAGGGAGGGGTCGACTGTAGCCCTTAGTGTGCAGCTATGAGTGTCTGTCTGTGTGTGCTCGCTTCGGCTTTCGTAATGCAAAGTTAATGAAGTTGTTGAACACGACGCAATCGGAATTTAAATGCGAAGCAAGCGAATAAAAATAAAGCAAACGACGTTGGGTAGGATGAGAGGAAAATGACAAACAAAAATGAGAAAAAGTAACTACGGGGAGAAGAAGAGGAGCAAGAAGGAGAGGATAAGTAGCAAGGAGTGAAGAAAGTAAATGGAAGGAGAGGAAAAGTGGCTCGAAGCAGAAGTAGAAAACTCCCAAGGGTGGCGAAAACAAAGCTCTTGCTGATTCACCGCGCCCTCTGCTGGATCCTCGCTTTGTCTTTATCTCTATCTCTTCCTTTATCTCTGTCTTTGAAGTACTGAAATTTGATGCACTTTAATTTTCAGATCTTTTACCACTGTCTCATTATTTGTTTCTCATTTCTCTTTCACTTCTTCGCTTTTTCACAGTCATATCCCCTTCTTTGTCCTGCTGTTCTCTTCTTAGTTAATTGAGTTCTTTTTTCAAGTCAACTTCAATCCTTGGTTGTTGGTTTTCCAACCTTGTGGCCACGCTCTACCAGTGAAAAGGGCATTCGAGAAGTCCGAAGTCTGAGCACTAGAAATTCATTTATTTTCTTGTATTTTCCTTATTAATTGAATTTCCACTCGTTTTCGTTCTTCCTAATTATCCCTTTTCTCCCAATCTTCCTTTTTTGACTACTTCGCTTCTCCTTCTCTTACCATAGCCCGGCTCATTCGGCTGAGAGCGAATATTTTTCGCTCTCAGTGTTAATGATTGTGCATGATTGTGATGGTGTGCACTTAAAGCCGAAGTGTTTAGAGTGTATGAGTTTGCGTTGTTGTTGCTGGTTTTTGTTATTGTCTCATTGTTGTTATTGTTCTCCTCAGTTGCCATTCTCTCTTTGCCTCCGCCTCTTGTGCTCTTTTCACGCAGTCACTCGGCCACTTCCGGCGAAGCCACTTCACTTCCGGTTGCCGGTCGTTGTCACAGTCGACTTTTATGGAAATTTCAAACAACAACTAAGGAGGATAAAAGAGAAAGCACAAAGAACAACAAATGTCTGAGGAAAATTAAATGGCAAACAGTTTCCTGCAGCAACAATAGCAGAACTTGAATAAAAGCAACAACAAACAAAACTGTGTTGGGAACAACAAAAATTTGCTAATGCTAGTTAGAATCAAAACAACAAACTAACAACAACGACAACAAACTACAAAAACTGCCAACAGCAAAAACAACGATAATAAAACAGGATAAATAGTTAACTCAATTGTTGTCAAGTGAAGTCCAAGAGTGAGATGTCGAGAGCTTAAAAGCCAAACGAAGCCGGTCGGGTGAATTTTCCCCAGAAAGCTTATTTAAATTAAGAGCTCCACTCTCACCCTCTCTCTTTTATATATACTTCTCGCCTTTTTCCTCTTTATGGAGAAAATGGTAGCGTCAGAAGTCCAGAAGGAGTCCTTGAGAACGACAAAGACGACTGCAGGGCCCCGGTTGTCGTAGGGAAGGTCAGGAAAAGGTCAAACGGTGAGGAGAGGGAAGAAGGGGAAAGAGAGACCGGAAAAAGACGAAAGACTTCAAACTGAAAGTCCGAAGTTGAAAACTGTGTGAAAGGGCGAAGAAGCCAGCGAAATTGAGGATTCAGTAGCCGGAGCCGGAAATTCAAACTGGAAAAAAACACGCCAAGGTGTCAGACTCCAAGGGGCCCTGGGGAAAAAACAACAATACCGAATGAGTGAGAAGAAAGGGGTCAGAAAGAAAATGAGAGATGAAAGAAAGAGCGTCATGGAAGAAAGAGTTGAACCTTAAGTTGGAAAAAAATAAAATGGCCCTTTGGGCGCAGCTTCCTTGAAATTAATGTAGCTCGAGGACCTGTTTTCCAACTCATGGAAAAGTGATTAAAAACTGTTGATTACCTCCCTCCAATTTATCATTCCTTTGTCTGCCTTCCTCCTTTTTCCACACCCGAAACCCTAAGAAGGAAATGAAAGGTGTTGAAAATCTGAGAAAAGCTATTTAAAACCTCTTTAGACACTTTTTATTGGAATTTTCCGACACAGAGGTAGGAACGAAACGACCTTAAGATAATTGAGGTCAAGCGAAGGAAAGCAATGAGGAGACAGAGGCCTAACAGAAGCGAGAAACGGCAATAGAGTTGAAAAGGAAGCTGCTGATAAAAAGATGGAGCGGCAACAAGAAAAAGACCGAAGCAGAGGTTGGCGAAAAATAAAAAGATTCTTATGTATGGGAATGGATCCCGTTCAGGTCGGGTTTGTAGAAGGAACGTCCTCATTATCACCATCTCCCTCATCATCGTCGCCGTCGTTCAAATGGCTTCCATCACTTTGATGTTTCGTTCTTGTGCGAAACAAAGAGGATTCTGGAAACCTTTTTTTATTATTACTGTTACTGTTGTTTTCACAAAAAGGTCAATTGGATTAATTTCCTAAACCCAAGCAACTTGCTTAATTAAGTTTATCAGAGTGCCTCGTGTTAATTAACCTTTATCCAGAAGCTGCCTTAAACGATTCATTAAAATTCGATTTTCAACTTTTTCAAGATTTATTGTTGTTCGTTCCACTTTAATGAGGTTTTGTAATGCGGTCAACAACTCAGTTAACGAAAGTTAGCTGGTGGTTGATTGAGGGGAATAAAATTGAGAGAAAAAAAAACAATAATCTTTTAAAAGGTTTGAAATATCAAAAATTACATTTTAAAAAACATGCACATAAAACCAAATATTTAGATCTACAAAAATAAATAAAACTAAAAATAAATAAATATTCGTCAAAAATTTAGATTGAGAAATAAGAATAAGAGAATAAGAGAAATAATCGAAATATCAGAAAATCAAAATGAAAACATATTTATATAATAAAAACTTCAAAATATTAATAACAAATAGGTAAACACAAATATTTTATAACAGAAAAATTTCAACGAAAATACTCAAATTTTATAAAATAAAAACTCAGACAAACATGGTAATTTCGGTAGCTGGAGCAAACAGAGAATCTTTTAAACACCACAAAAAGAAGCCTTCCTCCTTCGTTTGACTAAAAAACTCACTCACACACACTACCTTAGTTATTCTGAATGTTAACCCGAAACCTTTGCACGTCAACCGCAGTCCCTCCGCCTGTCAACCGCAATTTGGGAAAAGTTTAGCATTTTCTGGTTTCCTCTATTTTCACAATTTTCCACTTCACTTCGGATCCCCTGCGACTACTACAACGACGAGGACGACGACTGCGACTTTGACGATGACTGCGGCACCGTGTGGAGGGTACCGGTGAAGTCTCGGTCGACGACGACGCCAACGCCGGCTGCGAAGCCAGGCTTCATTTGCATCGCAGCGAACAATTCGCAAGTTTTAACTTTCGTTCGCTCCCACAACGAATAGTTTCGTTGGCCGCAAATTAGCGCCCACCGTCCCATGTTCCGGAGGAGTTCGCCAGGCCCTCGAAGTTCTCTCCGTTCCCTCGTGCGTTTCGCCTTGTTGCCGTGTCGTGTTCGCCGTATGCATCGTTCGTATGCATCGCTGCGAGATGTTGTTCGTTTTGCAGCAACATTTTGTCAAATGTTGTCTACTCGTTGTTGTTGTTTGCTAGTCATTGTGGTTGCTGCTCAGTGTCGTTGTTATTCATAGTTGTTGTTGCCCTCTTCGGTACTATTCAATGGTAGTGAACTTCGGGTAGTGACTAAATGTTCATGTAGTTCTAGTTGTTGTTCTTGCTATTGCACTTGTTGTGGTTATTGTTCTGGTTCTTGTTATTGAACTGGTTGTTGTTTTTGCTGTTTCTCTTGTGGCTGGTCTTGTTGTTCTTATTGTTGTCAATGTTGTTGTTCTTGTTGTGACAGCTGCTATTGTTATTGCCCAGTTAAAATAGTTGTTGCCTCTGAATTTGTTGCAACCGCTCATTCGGCATGCGGTCCTCGACAGAAAGACTCTCGTGGGCCTCGAGTGAATGTGTTTTAATTGGTAGCCATTTTGAGAAGTGAAGAGCTTTTGTTTTGGTTTGTTTTGTTTTTCCATATCAGTTATTTTTTTCTTTTTTCTAAAAGACATTTCACACCTCTGGTGATTTAAGCCATGTGCGTTAGTTGAATACGTCTTGAGGAAACAAAAATTGGGTTTTTAAAAAACTTTTTATATTTTTATTTTATATTATATTTTATTAAATTTCATATTCGAATTCTTGTGAGATTTTAATTTCCCATCTCTTATCAACTACTTTAAAAAAGCGCAAATCCCTCGAGGGACTTCGGGTCGTATTCGTGATTTCAATGACATCCTGATTTTATTTATTTGGGCTCACAACCTCTAGCTCCAAATCTCTGAAAAATCACTCGGTCTTTGAATCTTTCATCACGACTTCACCCTCGTTAACACCTTCCTCATCGAAATCCTTTCCATCCCTCTCTTTATCTCCTCCTCAGATCCCTTTCTTCCTTCCTTTCGCTTGCCTTCGGCCAAATGCCAACCACATCCTCGGGAATTCCGGGTCATTTCGGCTCCTTCCCAGCGCCTTCATGTCTTTCTGTCCTTCATCACTTCCTCCTACATTTCCTCCCAACCTTCCTTTTCCCTTCCAATCTTAGCTTCTCCCCTTCTCATCAGCTCCTTTGCTTCTCGTCATTGACAAGTCGGCAGGAAAATGGAGGACGAACGCAACCACATGGAAGACATCGTCGCACAAGGGCTAAATGCAAAATGGCGGCGGCGGCATTTGTTGATTGAGATTCCGAGGCATCTCAAATCGAAGAAGGGTTGGCGGAACTGAGGAGAGCGAGTAGAAGGATCTCGGAGAAAGAGAGAGGCGAGCGGAATTATAGCACAATGAAGAAAGAGTGTAGGCTGGGTGGAGAGAGGAAGCAAATAGCTCGCAAGCAAAATAGCTCGGAATGAAGGAAACTTTTGGCCCCAGACGCAGGGCGAATGACAAACTTGTTGGCTCGTCAAGTGGCTGCCAAGTCGGGGCCGTGGGGGTCAACGAGCCGCGAGTCCAGTTGGGATGGTGAGGTTGACGAGAGAAGAACTGGGAGGGGGTTCAGACTGCTAGAGATAGGGAGATGAATGTTTGAGAGACGAGTATGTGCGAGTGAGAGGACAAGTCCTTTGCGAGATTGTTGAAAGTTTCTTTATTGCGCGCAAATTAAAAGTTCGCCAAGCACACCGAGGCCAGGAAGAGGGACGAAGTGAACGAGGCAAAGTGAAGGGGAATACGTGGAGGAGAAGAACTGACGTGGAAGATGTGAAGAAGAATAAGTTGAGGAGCCGAAGCCCGTTTGCAGGAATGCTGCCAATGAGGGCCGGAGGAGGGCACGAAGGACGATGGAGGAAGGTGAGTGCGTGGCCCAAGGGCGACGTGCCAGGGCCTCTGAGCCCAACCAAATCGTGGGGAAGAGGCATCGATGGCGAATAACATGCGGGAGGAAATGTTGCATAAATCAGGACCGAGGAAGCGATGAGAGGAGAGAAAGGGGAGATGGACAAGAACCGAATGAATGCGTTGGAAGCTCCTCGATGGAGTGGATGCGCCAGGATATTGGCAATATTTTTCAGCACAATTTCACGATGAAACAGACTCTGCAGAGGAGGGAGAGAACAGCGGAAAGAGGGAGATCGAAAGAAGGAG
Organism: Coelopa frigida; assembly: GCA_017309665.1. Taxonomy (NCBI): domain Eukaryota; kingdom Metazoa; phylum Arthropoda; class Insecta; order Diptera; family Coelopidae; genus Coelopa; species Coelopa frigida. The sequence continues at coordinate 767,719 of CM029562.1, forward strand.
GGAGGAGAGGAAACGGTAGTGAGAGCGAGAGGTTATCCAAAGTCACATGTTGAATTGAGGACGGCTCGAGTGAGTCGACTATTGTTGTTGCTCCTCTTGTGTAATTGTGCATTATTCAACACAATGGCAAACACCTTCTATCTCTCTCACTCCCGGTCTATGCACAACCAACCCTCCTTCTCCTTTCGCTCTTCGCTCCCTATTCTATTTCCTTTCGTATTCTATCGCCCTCGTAACAACTGTTGTTTGGGTTCAATCGACATCTCAACAATGGAAGCCTGAGATTGTTGTTGTTGTTGTTACTGTGGTCCTTTGTTACGATCCCCGGCTACGGAAGAGTTTTCGTTTTCCATTCTCTTTGTCCTTCTCCTCCTCCTCCCCCACATCAAATCATTCAAATTATTTGTTGTTTCGTTATATCATCCTTCCCGCTATTTTCTCTCAACTCCACTCTACTCAGGTGCGTAAATCTCGATGCTTCGGGCAGGACTCGCCTTCCGTTGTTTGCAGGATCCTCGCAAATCCTTTGCAATTGTTTTGATTTCCAATTGTTGTTGTTTTTCTCATTCGTTCAGCTCGCTTTTGTTCATCTTTTTTCGATTGAAGAGACGAAAGGAACATTGCACAAAACTAAAATTAAATTTCGCCCGAAAGTTTTTGATTATTTTATTGCAATTTGTTGGTTTCCTCTCGGCTTTTTCTGACAGCTCCGGAGCATCGGGGGCAAAGAGAAGCAGACGCCGACTGTTTTTGATCGTCTTCATTTCACATCCCTCTTTTTTCGATATAAGTTTTATTTAAAGGTTGTTTTTAATTTAAATGGTATTTTTCATTTTCCCAGTAACTTTTTTGTTTTTTCTTTGGTAATTTTGTTATTGTTTGATTGACCTTCTTTTAAAATTTAGATTACTTCGATGAAAATTATTCTTTGATGAAACATTTTATAATGCTGCATATCTCCAATTTTTCATATTCTTTTCAATATTAAAAAAGAAATAATAAAATGTGTAATTCTTTTTTTTTTTGGTACAATTTTCATTTACTGTAATTTTCTATATATATTGTTTTTTATTGTTTTCCAAATTGTTGTTTGCTTGAAATGGTTTCCTCTCCGAAGAAAATAGTGTTTCAAACTCTTTGTTTTGGTTTATATTTTTACGTATTCTTATTTTCAACATATTTTCCTACCCATGTTCTGCTTCCTCATCGTGCAACTGCTCAGAACTCCTCAATCTATCTTCATCTCGAATTTTTCTCTCTTTTTCTCGTCAACTCTCGTCATCTCCTCCTCCCGTCTCGTTCTTCAGCACCTCGTTATCTCCTTCCTCGTTATCCCCATCTTTCTCCCCTCCATCTCATTATCTCCATGCCATCGTCCCTTACCATTCGGATTTTTCTAATATTTTCGCTCTCTTTCGTCTTCGATTGTTGACTCAAGCTTCTCTGTCGGTCTTTCGACGACCTCCCGAACTTTTTGCACCTTTGGGATCGTGCGAAAATAAACAGCCAGAGTTGAAGCAGGACTCGCGGGAGACAGAAGGACGAAGGGGCGTGAAGGGATGAGGAGAAGGAGTCCCCAAAAGCTTTGGGATCCTGCGTCGGTACTGATTTTTCATATCCTTTCCCTGAATCGCTTGTCTGTATCTTCGGGGCTTCGGAGCTTGTTTTCACAACGTGTATTGAATTTTCTTTTCACTCAAATAGTTCGTATTTTTATTATCCTTCGCCTTTCCATCATCTACTTTCATCATCTTCTTCCATCAACACTTCTTCCAACAGTGTCTTTCACCTTTTCATCTCCCCGTTTTCTCCACTCATTCCTTCTTCTACTCCTTTCTCGGCTGCCAGGAGCTCCTGCCGACATGAAAATCCAGAAATATATCCTTCGTTTTCGTGCCTCGGGCAAAAAACACAAAAAATAGCAACAACTAAAAATGTAACAACGACGGGAAAAAGTAGCAACAACTAAAAACCTAGAACATCAGCTCAGCAGTAGCCACAACAACAACAAAGACATTCGTCACATCATCCGCAACACCCGAAGGAGTTCATGATAATCACGACGATGACGACGTTGTTGGCTTCGCTTGACTTGCAACTATTATTGCTGTTTATATGATTTAGTTCCTGCAGCAAGGTGACCACATGTGAAGAAAATTGAGGAAAGGAGGAGGACTCACTCACGTCACTCATATGTCACGAATTCAAGGAGATGTTTTTGAATTAAAATTTATAGCTACTATTTATTATTCTATTTTATAAGTAAATATAAGTATTATTTAATATACATAATTTTAAATGCAAATTTTGTTTAAATTTTTTAATTACATTAAAGTTTCTTATCTCGTTTTTTATTTCTTAGAGTTAATTTTGTTACTATAATTTCAATTTTGAATTTGTATTTTATTTAAAAATTTTGCATTTCACTTTTTTTATTTTTATTTTTATATAATTATTGGAACTTCATAAGTTGACGATTGAATTTGCCACACAGAATATACATCTGAATTAATAATCCACACGTTGTCACTGAAGTAGCTTGAGCTCAAACAGGTTTAAGTGTCACTCAAGTGTGCTGAGTTCGAACCAATTGTCACTGATTCACCTTGACTTCTTCAATATTCGTCAACCTTTCCTTGGATCGAAACATCATTGAATAAATCTCTCCAAATTTGGTCGACCTTCTCTCTTAAATAATATTAAATATTTTGCTCCCTCTTCATTTTCTATTGGTGAATTTCCCTCTCTTGTTTTTCTCTTCATGGATCCTGTCTTTGCTCTCGCATCTGGTCACCTTATTTTCTCATAGAGAGGCAAACAATTTGCTCTGAAATCTGTTTGCATTGAGCTGAAGCAGAAGCACAAGAAGAAGAAGAAGAAGAAGAAGAAGAGAAAAACACACACATACACTATGAGGGGACTTATATAGAATGGAGGGCAAAAAAGAAGAAGTCGGTGGCGGTAACGAAAATGAATGCCGTCTTTAAAGAAGCCCCGGGCAGCAACGTCAACAGCTGCCACATGCAGTGGTGTAGCAGCAGCAGCAACAATAAAAAAAACAAACAACAACAACAAAAATAAAAACAAGAACTAAAACGACAACAGCAACAACACTGCAACTAAAGGGAAAATAAAAGCAAGTGTAAACAAAAAGTAAAAACACAGAAACATAAAGAACGAAATCTGAAGAAGGATGAAAATCCCCGACAACAAGAAACAACAAATAACCCACAAATAACAACAGCGAAACCAAACATCAAACGACAAAATCTCGGCATCTCTTCGTCCCATCGTTTGTCTGCGGTCTCCTTGGACTCCTCGACTCAATCGTCCTCAATCTTCGCCGCTCTGCCCTTTCTTAGTCCGTATATTCGTCCGCCCGCCGGTCAAAGGTACGCAAACAAGGAGCGACCATCGAGCGCGTAGTTGTTGTGTCGCCTGGGGCCAACAACAACAACATCATGATAACAAACAAAAACAACTTCACGACAACAACAATACCATAACAACAACACCATCAACTTCACAACACAAACAGCATAATAAAAACAATATGAAATCGTGAGAAAACCACAAGGAAAAAAAAATAAAACAAAAAACAAGAACACGCAATCGAGGGAAGCAATAAAATTTCCGTTGCATTTTCCTACCTCCCCTGCCCTCACCTCCACCATAGTCCTTTTCGCGCTCCCTGCGATCAAAATTTCAGTCTGCAAATAAATGCCAGAGGGCACTCGAGAAGAAGAGGAAGAACACGAGTAAAAATGAGTGAAAAGGATCAAAAGGGATATGAAAGGAATATTGAAATGGAAAAGAAAAGGAGGCAATGAAGAAACAGGGCCAAAGGACGAGGGCGAGACGAGGATTTCGATGTGAAAAAAAAGATGAGATGAGAGGATGCGTGATCAGTGGTTATCTGTGGTGTATTTAGAAACCGCACTAAAACGTGGTTTCTTCAATCGGATGTTTTGATTTTTTCCTTCCTTCCTTCATCGCTGAAGGTCAACCTTCATGACTGGAAATTATCTGTCCTTGTCTCACTCTCTCTGTCTACCTCTCTCACAATATCACTCCTTCTTCGCTCCCTTGTCTACGCTCTCCTGGCCCGAGGGATTTCTCTCGGTTTGAATCACAAACATAATCCAAATAGTTTTGGCATCCCCCGAGTGATCTCTTGTGTGGTGGTGTGTGTGCATCTGTCGGAAGTCCTTGGGCTGCAATCGGTATTCAAGGAGCTCACTCGATTGTGCTGGCGCCGACCTTCGTCACCAGCCCGAAGTTCAGCCACTGCATTCATTCACCTGTTCCGCAAAACACTTCGCTCAATACAAAGATCTCCTCCTCATCTTCTCCTTTTATTCATTCATTCTTCATCCTCCGCCCTTCACCTTCCGCAACTCTCCACAATCGCTTCGTCTCTTCGTTTACCTTTAATCTTCTCTTTCCTCTTTCACTCTTGTTCCGTCTGTTTCTTTCTCTCTATCTCTCTATTCCTTGACAATGGAAACCCCTCGAGGAATTTTTGCTTCTCTTTCCTTCTCTTTGAATCCCATACAAAAGTCGCATCGTGCGATTTTTCCCTGAATTGTTTTTACTTGAAATTACTTTGGATTTTCTCTCTTTTTTTCCTGTAAAATTTCCTCCTCATTCCTTTGGTTTTCCGTCCTCTTCTCCTTCTGGTCCTGTTCCTTTATTTCCCCCCTACCGTGTGTTTGTTGTTGCCCATTGCACTCGAGGCGAAGAAGTGGAAGCGAATATTAAAATTCTCATATTTGCATCTTCTGATCTATATTGCTTTCTGCATTCCTCCTATTGTGATCATTCATGGATTCTTGTGCAATATTTTCCGCACAGTCCTTTGTGGCTTCGCCCTCTTTGAGTTGATCACTTTATTGGTCTCTTGTTGGTCGCTTTCCTTCTCTCTTTTCGGCCCTCTTCTCTCTACAGCTCTCTCTCTCTATCTTTTCCTCCTTTGGTCGTCCTTAATCGGATGTAATTTTTCTTTCCATTTTTAATCTCTTGCTAATGCTCATAAATTGCCCCGAGCCTAAGGTCGTGTCACCGACAGCGGCGACTATCGGCAGAAATACAATAAAAACAACAATAACATTTACAATAACAACATTGAGGAGAATAAAAATATGAGGCAAAATCCTGGCATTATTCCGGGAAATCCGACCATCTCCAACAAGATGGCCGTGCATTTGACATTTCAGTACTTCCGGTCGCGGATCCCATGGGAACGGATAACAGAAAAATTTTAATCGAAAAATCAATATTTTATATAGAAATTTCAATCAACCATTATTTTATTCATTTTTTCAAGTATTTCAAAAATATTTGTTAATATTATTTACAACTTAATTGTGATTTTTTGAAAGATATTTATATATTCAATTTTTTGTGTAAATCTTAATTTTTCTTGATGAATATTTTCGGAACATTATATTTCTTTTTATAGAATGTTTCACAGGATCCAAATCCAATATTGAGTTGTTTATTGCTGCGGCAGAAGCAGAAAATGCAATAGGACAAAAAACACAACCAAAAAATATCGAAAAATAACAATAAAAAACAGGAAAACAACAACGAGAGCAACACATTGAACAACGCTGAAAACACAAATATTTGCCCTCAGTCGTGTTTTCTTCCTACCCATGTATGTGTGCATTGAGCAGGGGTGATTTGTGTGTGTGTGAGTATCGCTATGGCTATGGCTATCGGCGTTTGTGCATGTGGTTGCTATCAGATATTAATAATTGAAACAAATTTTGAAACTTTTGTTTACAACAAAGGGTGAAAATTGCACTGAAATTGCAGTGTTGTTGTTGTTATTGTTGGTGGTTTTCTTATTATTGCTGTTGGTGGCATTGTTGTTGATGTTGGTACGATATTGGTTTCTTGTTGTCATTGTTGTTGAAGCGTTTTTTCATACCTCTGATACACCATCGTAATTATTTCCAATACTCTTGTTATTTTCGTTACTCACGATGTCACTGTTGTTCTTATGGATTTTTATACATAGAATTTCCTCGGTTTTTTACTTCCACTTTCCTGCGCTTTCAGTTTCATTTGCAGACAACGAAAATAACTTCAAAATAATACAGCTCATACTAAAAATCTACATAACGGAAAAATATCAAAACTCTCAGTGACAGATAATAACAACCACAACAACATAATCAAATCAACAATGTCAACAGGAACAATAACATCAACAACAACAAATCAACAGCATCAACAAATCAACAACATAAACAACAATAAACTCAGCAAAAACAACATAAACCTAAAAATGAAAGCTCGTAAAAAAATCCGCAAAGTTTGGCAAATTGGACAAATATTTATTTTGTATTTGTTTATTCATGCATACGTCAGTGTGCAAGAGTTTGCGTGTTTTTCTCCCCACACTTTCTTATTTTTTTCGCAATAATTCATACATACGACTTCCGGATATGTGTGCCAGCGGGAGAAAGAGAAGAATGAAGACATGTGCATGTTATTCTCCACATCCTTCTTTTTGGCGTTTTGTGGAAAACTTAAATGGGATGCAGAGAAAAATTAATTTCGAATAAGAAACGCCGATGGGGAAAATGGAATTTAACTTTTCCTTGTAAAATCAGAATTAGCATTAGCTTGGTTTCAGTTTCTTTTCTCAGTCGCAGGTTTTCCTACATTTCAGAAACACTCTCGGTCGATTCATCATCATCCATTTCCATGTAATTTCCATCCCACCACTCGGACCTTCCTCTAGCAACGCCGTTCATTCCCTGTCATTATCATTAGCATTTCTATAAATATTCCGTTCCATTTCTAGTTCTAGATCTCTCATTTCTCTCTTTTCTCTCATCTCGAGCACCTCTTTCATTAGTCATACTGTTAGGAAAGCAACTAATTATAATAATAACGACAAACTAGATCCACGTACTTAACTTAGTCTCATTATGATTCCGTGTGATTGAAGACAGATCGACTGTTGTTTTCATGAAAAGCAATCATGAAGAACTCGTTCGTCTTCGTCGTCTTCAATATTATCCTTTCATCATCACCTCATCAATTTCATCATCATCATCATTAGGAACATAATTATTATCAGCCATTACTTATTTTTATTCCTATAATCTAATCATTATTTTCACATCCATGAATTGAACACGAAACATGATCGAAAACCGATTTTGACATCCTTATCTGATATTTATAATCCTCATCATCATGGTCATCGTCAGCATCATCGTAATCATCAACGCAACGCACTCACACATTCTCGTGAATCCAAGTCATGTTTGTCTTTAAACAGAATTTAATTTCCCATCGGAATTTTCAAGTCTCGTCAGCGTCAGTCGGGAGAATCGCAAGCAACAGGAGGAGAATGAAAGAGACAGACAGAGAAAAAGATAAGGCGAAAAGAACAGAACAGAGACAACAATGGCGAACGATCCGGTGTTGACGATGACGAAACGTCAGACGGTGCGCCGTGGTCTGAGGACCACGAGAGGACGAAGGAGAGACGATCCGCAGGAGCAGGAGCGGACGACGAGTGTTGATGGCTCGAATAGCCGAGGACTCTGAGTGTGGACTCGGGTTGGGTTCGAATCGGGTCGTGGCCGGACGTGTGGAAGACAAGTTGAAGAGCGGTGCGGATGCAAATTGAAACATCATCCAGAGTCAACGCACGAGTTGCGAGCGAAATCAACACAACTGATTGGCCTCCGCTCCTCTTCCTCCACCTCTTGCTCTCCTTCTTGCCTCCCATCGACTCATTTCACCACCACATCAGGAGTGTCCAAGGAAAATCGTCGTTGTCAATTTACTCGAAAAAAATCCACCATTCTGAATTTGCTTCGGAATGCATTTCGCATGCGTTGCAACCCGCATCGGAGCCTGGGTCCGACTCCGATTCTGGGTGCGGGGGCCAATGTGAGGTGGACGAAGCGATACTCGAGGCGAATTTTAATTCCCTGGAGGGGAGCGAGAGTTTGTTCGATTCAGGTCAGACGAACGGAAATACGTTTCGTTTTAAACGCTCCGTTCGGGGAATTTAAATTTGCTCAGTTGTATTCGACGAGCTTTTGGCATCGAGGGAAAAATTCCCCGTGGCGTGGAAATTTATTTTATTCGCTCCCGAAATTATTTCAAATATATTTTAGGGAAATTTCATTTTCACTAAAAAAATTTCGGAAATATTGCTTAATCTTTATATTTCTCCTAGATTTCTGTTTAAATCCCGAAAACTCTCAAGAGAATAATTTCTCATAAAATCCTCGGAAATTCTCTGCGATTCTCGGGAATGCGCGTAAATTTCCCTTGGTAATTTATCTTGAGATGTCCTTTGATCGCTGAGGGATCCCGAAGGACAGGTTCCGTTAGCCGTGAACTCTCCTTAAACGATCCGGCATCCGCTTGAGTCCCGTTACGGCGTACGCCATGACAGTTGAAATGTCAGACAGAGGGCTTCGAGTTGTCAAAGTCAATGGGGAAATTTTATTACGCAGACAAAGAATGTGGAAGAGAAAGGAAGAGGGGGGGTTAATCGTGGAGAAGAGTGAGAATATGAAGGAGATTAAAACAATATTCAATGGCGTGTTTTTCTCAAATGAAATCAACTGGAAAAAAGACCCACGTTTAAAATAAACATCATGTTCACAAAGCCAAAAAATAAATACCAATCATTTAAGGAAAAATTCGATACAAAGCACCATAAAACACAGAATAAACATTTCAGAAAATTTCAAAGCAGAAATAGAAAGATAATAAAATCTAAAGAAAATAAGAAGAACTTGAATTACAGATTACAAAGAAATGAAGTCGAGACGAAAATAGATAATGTGCAAAATATATGCAAATTGTGAATTCGTGGAAAACGCACAGAGAAAAATTAAAAGAATGGAAAAAAGCAAAGAGAGATGAATTCCGTTGAAATCAAAACATGATGTTATGACACGTGACTGCCACGTTCCCACGACCACGCCCATTCACCGCCTCCCTCCCACACACGAGTCTGCAGCTGAATCCGCTCCATTTGCATCGACAAGTGATCAACTGGGAAAACAAAAAAATTCGAAAGAGAACGAAAGAAAAGAAAGCGAGAGAATGGAAAAGACAGCGGGAGCACGGAGTGAAATCAAACGCCATTTGACGAAATTCCATGCGGAGAAATCATAAACAACTCGTTAAAATTTTCGCAATTTAAGTTGTGGAATTAAAAGCGTTTCAATTTAAATTAAAAATGTTACGAAGTTGTGACTTTTTTGTTTGTTCCCACTTCCGGTGGCCACAAAGTTAATGTTAATGGGCACAATGGAGCCCCAGGGGTCGTTGCGGCTGTTTGTGAAACAATAACGTGCAGTTCTCTTCCTCTTCTTAACTCGGTACCTTCTCCATTCCCTTTGTCCTTCCTACGTTTTCGCCATTCCACCTGTTGAAACCACAATTGCGCAAAGTTTTTTCACTTTCACAGGCGACTTCCGCTCAGCTTTGAGCGACTTCCGTTTGACGTGAACGAGAAAAGGGCAAATAGAGAGAGAAACAGTGAGAGAGAAATCGACTTAGAAAATAAAACGGGTTTTGAGCAGTCCTTGGGGAAGCTCAAAGTTTCGTCATAAAGCCTGGTCACCACGGGGCGGTACAGGAAGTGATACTCGAACACTGCAGAGCAGAACTATGAATAGAGCAAAACTTTCTCGACGAGAACGAGGAACGAAAACTTTCAAATCTAATGGAAAACCATTCAAGGGTCGTTAGTGCAGCGGGGAGAAATTCCGAAGTTCCTCTAGTCATCGAAGGAAATTTCATCGATCTGAAATTCCTCTTACCACCGCCTTCTCCTCGTCCTCCTTCGAAGTTCGAACTCAACTTTCGCTCGCAAAGCCACTCGAGCTCAATCGCCAGACCTTCACCTCAATATTCTCCTCCGCCTCAATCCTATCGCTATCCTCAATCTTATCGCTATCCTCAATCTACCTGATCTCCTTTCTTCACCTCTCCCACTCACTCGTTTCATCCTCTTAATTCCGTCGAATCCTTCACTGCACACAAGCATAAAATATGGCATCGTCTGCATTCCGCAGACCCCGCCGCACGGACACCTCGACCGAGTGGCTCAGTGGAGTATTTTATAGTCCGTTGAGATCGCGCAGAGTTGCCACCTGTCCGCAATTATTGACATTTCCTGGAATCGGTATCCTTCATGGACATTCCGATTACGATTATTAAGGTTTATGATTGTATTTACTTCAGTCCCTTGTAGTTTTACATGGAAAATCAGAATTTCGATATTTTCCAGTATTTGTGAAACCCAAATTTAGGAGAAGAATTATGTAATATTTTCAAATTCTGTTTGTTTGTCGAGTTTATTTTCATTTTGAGATTTAAGCTCAATTTTAAATTATTATTGAATTTCAAATTTGATTTCAATAAATGCATGTGAATAACGTTTATTTGATCTGATTAAATTAAGCTCGCAACCACGAACTATGAATGCTAGAGTGAGATGGATAACTCACTCTAGCAGCTTCCCTCTCTGTCTTATTGTAAATTGCTCTCCCTCTCTTTATCTCTCGCTATCCCTTTCTCTCTCATTCTCCTTATCGCTATCGCCTTTCTTTGATTCATGCACTTTACCTTCTTTGTTCATGGCTGAGTGCACGTCTTGATAGAGAGGGCGAGAGATATAGGGAAAAATAGAGAGAGAGAGAGAGATAGAGGGAGAGAGAGAGGCAGTCACGAGTGCTCGGTTTCCATTCAGTTGGGTCGTTCATGGGTCCAATGTCATTTTTGTTGTAGCTGGTAATGGTGGCAGCGATGATGGTGGTTTATCGTGGTATAGAACGAGTGAGCGATAGACCGATAGATAGACCGAGAGCGAGAGAGATAGAGACAATGGAATCCTTATGCATGGATGACTCGTGGTGCGAGGATTACGTATGCTGCAATTTAAGGCATTTAAAAGCCATTAGTTCGCAGGTGTTTAGCTCTATAAGTGTTGTTATTGTTTTCCAAATGAGCGACTGAGAGGACGTGAAACGGAGCGAGAGAGACAAATAGAGGGAGAAGATGCGTATAAATAAGTAGATAGAGAACACAGATGATATCCCGAGGAGATGACGATGTGGGAATTTATTCGCATTCGCTCTCGGAAATAAAAGGCGATGAATTCGTATGCGGTTACATTAAAATCCCAACAATGGAGAATTGTCATTGAGAGCGTTGGGGATTGAAAGAGTGAGAAATTTAATGACTTACAGAAAGAATGCATGAGTGAAGTGTGTGCAGAAAATGAATGAATGTATGAATTGAATCACGAATAATTCTGATGGAAATCAATGATAGGAAATCGACTTGCCGAAAATCCTTCTTCAGGAAATGTAGATCGTCTTTCAAAAGGATTTCACTTTATTTAAATGCAAATGAAGGTCAAAATAGTAACCAAGGTAATTCCAAGTTTGTCATTTATTACGATTTATAAAATTAATAAAGCATTATTTCCGGAATATTTAGATATTTAATTGAACGCTGGAATAAAACGATATACTTATCATCTGAGAATTAAATTACACATTGAAATATAATAGACGAAAGAGCACCATGATAACAACACCTACAGCAACAATATTCTATGGCATGCAAATTTGAAGTTAAATGATTTTGTACGAAACTTTAATTACTGTTAATTTCCGCTGAACGGAAATATTTCACAGTGATTATTTCAAATATCGAATGAACTCCAGAAACCACAGAACTACTGTTTATATTGACAGTGGAAATTTATCCTTTTTGCTCGGGGATTTTCCTCACTGGATCTATTTTAGAGGCTGGGGTTCACCTCATCTGACCACAAGATCCTTATCCAACGACCACATGCGTGGTTTATCTTGCTCTGGATTCAATTAACGCCCGTCAGATGCTAAATTAAGTGTTGGGCCCAAAACAAATATATCAAAATATATATGTATGAACACACACACACACATTGACACTCGTTTTATCTCACCAAATGCACACCACCCAATAAAGTACACCATCAACAACTCATCCGAACAGAGCGAAAAACGGGCCGCGAAAATGCGGCAGATCGTGATGCGAAGGAGAATGGCGAATTTCGAGTTCGAATTTAAATCATACCTCGGTCTCAGTGGACCCACCCATTGCTGTGTGGGTGCACTCACTCACGCATGTGTGTGTCTTCTCTTGCAAATGCATGGCACTTGATTCTCTGGCTCGTTATTTGGACGGCATTCGGGCCCTAATTAGATTAGTTTCGGCCGCTTATTATGGGGAATTTATTTGCGTTGCCATAAAGTACACAAAAACACACACACGGATGCCTGGTCACATGGCCACACGCACACGCACGCACTTCAACCACGACCACAGCGTTTAAATTAAAACCAAACATGGGGCGGGAGGCCACGAGCACGGGGGAGAAAAAAGTTATTGAGTTCCGATTGCCCGCGACGTTGTTGTTTTTATAGGTTTGGGAAATTGCGATGTTGTTGTTATTTGTATCGATATTGTTGTTTTTGTCTCGGCAATCATGTTTGTTAAGTTGGTCGATTGTTGTTCGTTGTGGTTGCTGTTTTTGTAATTACTCTTGTTATTGCTCTGGTTATTCTCATTCGTAATAATCATGTTATTGTTCGTTATTGTTGTTGTCATTTTTGTTGCCATTACAAATGTTGTTTTTATTGTAGTTGAATTTGATTTTGTATTTGTATTAGTTGTTTTTCTTGTTATTGTTGGAGTCGTCATCCTGGACGCGCGATTATCCTGTAATCCCAAAGGACACGAAATCAACTAGAGGTAATGAGATGAGAAAAAGAGGGAAAGGCGTGGAAAGGGAGAGAAAGAAAGAGTGAAAGAGGGAGTGAGCCAGTGAACCGTAGTAAATAAAGCGAGTTCGGTCGTCTTTTCTCTCTCTCTGATGTTTATGCTGCTCTTCTCCCTCTCCTCCTGTTGCTGATTTACGTTCTCATATCGTTCGTGTTTGGAAATTTATGTTGAAGGCGATGTGGTGTATATCGTTGTTGTTTTTGTTATTTTGGGAACGCAATTTCTGTTTTTGTTGTCAGTCAATTGACGGTTCTTGTTTTTGCCGTTTCCCTCTTTCTTTCCCTCTCTCTCTACTTCTGATCGGTGGTTTTGGCGCCTGTTCTACTCAATTATCCTTGTTGTATAATGTTAAAATGTTTGTTGTTTGAAATTTTGTCGTTGGTTTCAATTGTTTTAATTGCTGTTATTTTCTTATTGTTTTTCTTGTTTTAATTCATTGTTCTATATAGTTGTACAGTTGTTGTGTGTGTTATTTGTTCTTTTTGTTATTGCTTTTATTAATTTTTATTGTTGTTGCTGTATGACTGGTATTGTTGTTATAATTGCTGTTGTTTAATCTGTTGTACTTTTAATCGTCGTAGTTTCAATTGTTGTTTTCAGGTATATTTTAATTGTTGAATCCATTGTTGTTGTTAATTACTTTATTTTTAAATTTGTGATCAACGTCAATCGCCGCGAGCTCACCAACACACACACACCACTCACACACACGCGCTCGTTATAACGAACCATGCTCAACCACAAACGAACTGACTGGACGATCGTGGGCTAGAGAGAGAGAGAAACAGAGTGAGTGACTAAATGAATGAGAGAAATCCACTTGAGATCTCACTTTGCAATTAGATTTTAATGAACTTCCGCTTTGAATACTCCCGATGCCAATTGATTCGATTTTAATTGCTGTCAAATGAAGTCCTTCCGATGGATTCTTTCGTCCCTCGCTCCCTCTCTCTCTCTTCGTCCTCACTTCATTCATATCCTCATTTTCCAGATGATTTGTGCGAGATTCACAATTAATTATGAGCGAAATATTACAACAGAACTATGAAAACAAATCTGGTACAAATTGATCCCAAACACTCCATCAGGTGTGATTTATTTATATATTTTTATTTCGTGTAATTCTCCCATTGGCATCAAATGTATGGGCAAATAAATTCCCCATAAGAAATAAGGAGTCATAAATATGAACTCCAATTAAGGTGAACCTTCCTTCCCTTCATGGATCGAGTTTATTTTCTCCTTTATTTATATTCGTGCCCTTATTTATTTTCATTCCTTCATTTATTATCACTCCACTTCCTATATCGCTCGCTACCTCGTCGTATATTTGACATCTCTTTCTTACTTATTTTCCTCACCTGTTCGGCTCGCCCTTGTTATCCTCAATCTACCTCTTTCATGCATTATTCCTCTTTGTCCCTCGCCGTTTGTTTCTTCTTTTATTTTCCTCTCCTTATTTTTAGGTCCCCATCTACCAGTCGCCTTCTAACTCTTGTGCTTCGCCGATCCTCATATTTCTCCATTCATGTTTGAGTGAAAATCTTCGGTTTCGCATTGCTCACATGTTGCTTTTCTGTCGTCGTCATTTCCTCCTTCTTATTCTCCATCTTTGTTGCTCTTCTCTAAATCTTTTTCCCTCTTCTCCGCCCCACATCTGGCCGGATCCGCGTTGCCAATTGCTGTGGGCTCACGGAGAGCTTCTCGAGTGCTTTCGGTGTTCTGCAGGTTGAAAGAGAGGGAGGATTAAAAAATGTGGAGCTGTTGCACAAAGGCGGAAACAACAAGAATATATACTGCAACAAAAATCTCAATAACAATCTCTAAAACAACAACCATCCCAACAACAAATATAATCTCGGCAAAAACAAGGACTTTCGCGACATAAAGTCAGAAGCATTGAGTTGATTTTATGTCGAAAACAAACACAAATACCCAACTCCACTGACTCACACACACGCCTGCATATACCTTGTCAACTCACACGAACACATTCCTTTTACCTGCACATATATACGCATCATGCTATTTACACAATTAAGTGGAAAGTGCCCTCGCACCGGAAACGGAAACGCGGAAACAGGATGCGCGTCAGCCGACATGAAATATGCCGTTAAAGACTTATCGCCATGAATTTCCCCATGGTTCTCAAGGACGATGACGATGGAGAAATCGAGACGAAGCCAGCCGAAAGAGGGAGAGGAGAAGGAAATTGAGATGACGATGCTGTCGTTATGCCTTCCGCGTGGTTGTTTTCTTGCAGCAGCTTCTTGTTGTCTCCTCTCGTTGTTGTTGGTATACCTCATTTCTCCTGATCTCTCTTGATGAGTTCCCTCTCTGACGACTCGATCCTTCTTAATAAGCTCTTGTAACAATATTTTCTTTGTCGATGATGGTTATTTTTCAACACTCGATTTAATTATCTTGATATAAATTTATTTAACATGTGCATTTATTTCTATAGGTTAGCCAAAATTTTTAGATATCGCATTTTCTATCGAGAACAAGTTTCCTGGAGAAAAGTATTTAATATTTAATTACACATTTGCAGGAACTAGTATTAAATTATCATTGTTTTGTATTATTTTGAAAATTACATTTTTTCGCATTATAAATATACATAATTTGCACACACTTTTTTGAATAATCATTTATGTAATTAGTTTTTGCTCCTCTTGTGTGGGTTCTGTTTGTGGTTTCCATTGTCAAGTTTCGTATTTGGTTAATCGAATTGTGGTTCGTTGGTTTTTGTAAGCCCGCTATCTATTCTATTAGTTGCTGCTTTTCCCTAATTATTTCGATAAACTCGTATATGTTTTGTAACATGCAATCTGGCTTAATATATTTGCAAATAATTAACGTATGTGAGACATAAATAAGCAGTATCTTTTATGAACTATTTTCACTGAGTTTTTTCTAAACCCACAGTCCCAAAAAAATGATTTACGAGAAGTCTTTAATTCACATGTTCATGAAATAAAATAATACAAAAGGGTATTTAATCATTAATCATTATTACTTTGGGTGCTTATAATGAGGATGTGGACAAACATTTTTTGTGAAACATATTTCGGTTACACTTTTTCCACTCTGTGTATTGTTTACATTTTTAATTTAATGAGTTCTAAAAATAAACGAGACCAAATAAAAACATAACTAATGCCACAAAACGGCAGCAACAAAAACGGGAAAAACATTACATTCAAATCATATGAATCCCATTGCATTGAAAATTTAAATGAAGCATTGGGAGAATTAGGTAAGAGCACAAAGAGATTTTTCATTTGAATTCCAAATGGGAAATCATTTATATTTAATATGGGAACTATACTTTCTGTTTTATCACACACATACATGGATTTAGAACTCATTTACTTTTCTAATGGGAATGCATTTAAATTTTAAATTTATTTACACTTTGAGCAATGGTGAACTGATGAGTTTTCGCTGGAATAACTTAAATTTAATGTATCGTAAATTACACTGAGTCAATAGAACTTTGAGCCAATAAATTATAGGATAAATATTATTCATTACTAGAGGAAATGCATTTGAGCCTTTGTTGTACAGATTGCAGTTTTCGAACCATTTGCAAATTAATGGTAACTGGGAATATTTTCTAAATGCTTTTTCGCGAAATCTATTTTATTTCCGGATGAAAGTTCGATCATAACTCGCTGAGAGCTTTAAAACTCTAGAAGTTGCATTGAACTCGAACTGTGTATCAATCAATTTAATGGAAATTATAAATCCGATGTGAGTAGAAACACAAATTGATCGTCATTGAACGAGAAACAAAACTTCCACTCACACACACACACACACACAGTCCGACTCACAAGTGCATGGGGACGTAATTTAACACAACCAACAGTCCATAGTATTGTGTGAGAAGTTTGTATGTGTGTGCGGAGAGGAGGAGGAGGAGGAGGAGAAACGCAATCAATTTGAGAAACAATTTTATTTTCAACAACTTTCAATCGGATGAACACGACATTGAAAGTAATTTTACATCCGAGCAACAACAACCAGGTTACAGTTTTTCATTGTTTATGTTGGTAGATGTAGGGGACAACAAATAGGTAGGAAGGGAGAAAATCGTGTTGGAAAAGCAGATGATTGGTGTAAGGAGCTGAGTTCATCAGATGAAGTCGGAGATGACGAGACGCTGAAGGGAAAGAGAAGAAATTGATGGGCGATCGAGGTTGAAGGACGATGAGAGGTTAACCGAGGTTGAAGAGTTGGGAGATCGCAATGAATGCAGGGAGGAGAATTAAACACTGTAAACTGAATAAGAGAAGATATACACGGATATTCAAGAATCACCGACACGAGGTTGAAAGGATACGGTATTCTAGATTCATGATATTAGTTCAAAAGGTTATCGAAAACCTCCTAAAACCACAACAACTCGTCCGAAGGAGAAAAATTGTAAGGATGAAAAGAGGATGAAAAAGAAATCCGACCAAATAAACTTCAAGTGGCGGCATTCAACGGAACGAGACTGTTAACAACTTTTCAATTTGTTATTTTGACAAATCTTTTCGCATTACACAAGGATTTCTTTTCGACTCTGCAACTTCAACTCTTGTTTCCCACCCATTCCCTGCTTTCCCCCCTCTTATTCCATATATTTTGCTTCGTGTTCACTCCTCCTTCCCTTTTCTTCCTTCCTCATTCATATTTCCTCCTTCTCTTTCCATATTACTTTCTTCCATCTCTCTGGGTTCTTGTAACAGAATCTCAGCAATCATTCAAATAACTTTTTGATGACGTCATTACGACGAAGCCAATTGAGATGAGGAGTCTTCGTCCTTGCGAGAACTCGTCGTTCTTTCTCAAGGGCTCAGTAGACACACGCACACATGCACACGAGTCTATTTTCGCCATTCAAGCAGGATTTGCGATCGTTTTCTCCCTTTTTCCAACGATCTCTTCCTCGCTCATTCGTCTTTAGTTAATTCCAATATTCTTTTGTTGGTATTTGCATCAGGTTTTTTCTATTTGGTTTGTCCTATTTCTCCTTGTAATTTTTTTCGTTTTTCTTAATCTGTTTATTTTCCTCTTCCATTTCATGCCATTTTTTCTCTCCTCGTTATATTATTTTCATTGTCTCTGTATCGATCGCTTGTAAAATATACTTTCTACTCTCTTCTATTCCGTTTTGTTCAATTCGTTAAACTTTTGCAATCCCTTAACTCTTAACAACTTATTTTAATTTTTTTAATTCACACTTGTTTTTCTTGCATTTTCTTCCACATCTATCAACCCCCTATTTCTTTATCCCTACATCCTTTCCTTCTTACCTCTCTATCTCAACCTCTGTCAACCTCATTTACCCCCATCGACCTGGTAGATCTCTCCCCCTTTCACTCATCGGATTCCTGTCATCGCCTGGCAATCGAAGCAGATTCCACTTCCATCGCCCTCTGACCACAAGATATTTCAGCAACCTCCGGCAGCACTGGTTCGCGTCCTCCTCGGAGGAATTCCGAGCACAGACGATTGCGGTCGGAAGCCACTGAGCTGGTGTTTATTTGTCTGATTCTCCGTAGGTCTGTCCTTCACACACAAATATCATTGTGTGTCTGTCCTAGCCAGTCTGCCTGCCTCGCCTTCGTGTCTGAAATGCGCTCTCTGTCCCCCACATTTGGGTTTTCCTCCTTCGATTTTGATCTTTTCTCAGTGTTCTTCGAATTAGTCTATTTGTTCCTCAAGTCTGTCTGTTCCCTTTATCTGAAGGTCCTTTCTCTGCAAGTCTGTTCATACGTCCTCCTGTCTGTCCGTCGCTCCGCCAGTCTGGTCTCTCTGGCATCTCCTCGCTCTATTTATCCGTTAAACCATTCGAATTTAAATCAAAGAATTATCGGATCGAGGGATCCTGCTCGCCTGTGTGAAGCGTTGCCGTCGAATTCTCTCCTGAGGAGAAAATCCCCAATATTTGTCTATTTTCAGCCAACAACGAACAACGAACACCGAAGATTTGAAGAACGGAGTTTATACTTGAATTTTTAGTTCGATTTAATTCGATTGTTGTTGTTAATATTATCGTAGTATTTACTCTCACGCGGATCTAAAAGAATTGCAATAATTCGTAAAACATTGTCAAGTCTCAGTGAGTGAGAGAAAAAAAAAAGAGTCCTCAAATATAACATTAATTTTTGTGATTAATATATTTATATTAAAAATTATATATATATATATTTTATATATATATATTTTCATATAATGGTTTACCCTAAAACTAAATAAATATATTTATATTTTTAAAATATAAAATTATTCCAAATCGCTTTTAAAGTCGAATATTAATAAATTGAATATTTTCCCATTTTGTTATTTCAAATTAATTTCATTTTCAGTTCTTAAATTTTTATATTTTTTCATTTTAATTTTTATTTTCAATTATGTACAACTATTCGGTTTTGCAACCCGATACTGTGAAAATGCGTTATTAATGGGAAATAATTCATTCACTTCTGCCACGATTTCTTACTCACGTGACGAATCATAAAACTCCAATTACTCTGATTTCACAGCAATTAAATTCAAGCTCAATTGCTGCGCACAAATTGAATGGCAACACCTCCCGCCCCTCGTCCTTCGAACCCATTCACACACACGCAAACAAGAGACACACCTCATTGCTGATCGACTTCCCACCAACAACACGAGGACACTCGAGCCCGCAGGTAAAACACCATCAATTTCATTTCTCCTTTAATTCGTTTGATGTGGGTGTGAGGGGAACGAAAGGAGAGAGAAAAAAGGAGTGAGTAGAGATACGAGGTACGCCGAAGGTTCACCTGACATCAATAATTGAAAGCCCTTCGACTGGAAGCAAATCATCGGCAATTGCTTGTAATGAAAGCATTCGTACTTGTTATTATTATCATTTCGCACATTTTATTGAAATATACATGTTGCATAACATATTGCAAACGGGGCCCACCTGAATGAAAGGCTTAATTGACGCGTTTGTCTCTGTTGTGGAATCACTCCCACTGCAAATTAATGGAGGCGTCATTGACTTCGATTTACATATGACTCCAGATTTAAAGCATAATCGAATGATGTGTTTTGAAATGAATACTGAATACTGAATTTCTTCAACGTTTTTAATACATTCAACATGTTCACCAAATTCATCACCATCATCAATAACGAGATTTTCACTAAATTTCAACTTTTTCACCAAAATTCAACATTTTCCGGTCCGGTGATATATATATATATAAACATATGTATATTGTTTATATCTTATATATATATTATTCTTATTCTCTCTTTCCCCCTTTTTATATTTGATGTAGCTTTTCTTCTCTATCGTTTTATCATCCGATTGGTTTTCTGTCTCCACCCATTTCCTCTTCCCACAGATATATTTATATTCTTCTTCCTTTATTTTCATTAAATTTTGCCCCTTCCCGCTCCTCATCATTCACTTTCTTCTTCCGTTCCATCGCCTTCTTTCGCTCCCCTTCGTCATTCCACGGAACATCTCTGTCACTCAATAAGTGCTCAATTAACTAGTTCCACGTTCGATCTATTCTCTCTCCTTCTCCTTTACATCCATCTGCATCCCTCCCTCTCTCTATCTGTCCCTGTCACCCTCATTCGCTCTGATTCTATTTCATCGTCTCCTCTATCTATCTCCTATCTCTCTCCCACATCGACCTCATGCAATTTTCTCATTACGTTCACTGTCTCTCTTTTCCACTCGTTCTCTCTGGCTCTTCTTCCCATTGAACTCCGCTTTTCGCACTTCACATTGTGTCGACAGCGACAGCGAGATTAAAAATATTGCTTCCTAATTGCAACAGCAATCTATCGCTATCCCATGCCAACAACAACTGCAATTCTGCGAACGCTTTTTTCTTCCCTCTGGCAATTGCTCTTTCTTGCTCTATCTTCCGCTCGCGCAAGTAATGGGTATTTTTTTGTTTTGGAATACAGTATTTTTTAAGTTAGGTATATATTTTTTTAATTGTGATTTTACATTTTTATTTGTTTATTTATTTTATTTGTAGATTTATTTTTGGTATTTCTTATCAGTTCTTTTGTATAGCTTCCTATGGCATTGTAGTGTAGATAATTAGGACCAAATTATTCTTCTTATTGATTTGCTCACTTTGCTTTATCTTTCTCTCCAATTGACATTTTTTGCTCTTCTTCTCCTCCTCCAAAGCTTCAATTGTCGTTTTACCATTCTCACAAATTTCCCAAGTGTCTCTTTCACTCTCTCCTGGGACAAACTATCGCCCCTCTCTATCGTTCTCTCTCCTGCCCTTTAAAGTCCTCCTTCTTTCATTTGTCTTCGTCTTCCTCTGCGCCTTTGTTCACTAATTTGTTGCCATTTGAGAGGACGACTTTGAGTTCTTTAAGGACGAAGATATTGTCGTCTCTTCTTCTTCTTCTTCTGTTCTTCATGTACTATTTGTCTGTGTATGGTGGAAGTTTCTTAGCTTCGTGCAAGTTTCTCGGCAACTTTTGTTCGTCTCCTGATATGTGTGTAATTCGATTATATTGTCATTGCGAGTTCCTTGGCCTTCGTGTGACTCAGACAATTGGCTTCATTTCGGCTTCGATCCGTTTTGTGTGCGGAAATTTAGCTTAATTGTGGGTTCGATTTCGGTCTCAAGTAGATAGAAACAATATCAATATTTATTTATTCATATATCAATTATATAGGTAGATTATTTATACATATTATATATTATTTTTTGTAATTTTCTTGTTTCTCATTATATTTTAATAATTGTTGATTTTTTTAATATGGGTTTCTCTAGATTTTCTCGATACTATTTTCTTTTAATATTTACTTACTTTTATTTGAATAAGTATTTTTTTAGTTTTTTTTTAACTCATAATATTTTTGTTTATATTTACTTTTTCTTGTTTTATTATTTTTGTTCATTGAAAGATTCTATATTGTTATATATATGTGTGGTCCTTTAACAGAACAACTTATGTCTAATATAAAAATTTTGGGGAAGACCGAATACAAAAACAGTAACCATAAATATGTTTTTTAAGTAATAATGTTAATATAGTAAAAATTTGTCGCAT
This sequence comes from Coelopa frigida, assembly GCA_017309665.1. Lineage (NCBI taxonomy): Eukaryota > Metazoa > Arthropoda > Insecta > Diptera > Coelopidae > Coelopa > Coelopa frigida. Next base: position 789,619 of record CM029562.1, read on the forward strand.
TTGATTTTCTTTCCAAAAATTATTAAATTTTTATATTTAACATTAATATGCAATCAAAATTATGCAAACATTTTTTTCGAATTTCGACTAAAGTTGTTTTGTTAAAACTCCACAGATATATTTTATTGGAAATATTTATTATATGAATCTTTTATCTTATTGAAATGACCCATCAACTCAATGCTCTTTCCATTATTTTCTATTATATTCCCATCTGTCGATTATTTCACATCATCTTCTCTCGCGAAAAAGGTCCATCTATGTCGCATATATTTTACTTTATTTTTCATCTCAACAAGTTCCGCCGGGTTGACACAAGACGTTCTACTGTTTTCTCATTTCTCCCACATTTTACTTTTTACATTTCCGTTGAGTTTTCTTTTACAGCGACCGATGTCATTTTCATAATATTTTCTTTCCCTTCTTCCACACTCCATTGCTTTCTCTCCAAGTCGATTTTTCTCTCAAAGTATTGAACTTTCCATCAAGCGAAAAGCGACGGCTGTCCTTGTTACTCGCTGTCCTAGTCGTTCTCTGTCCTGGTCGCCCTCCGTTCTTCTCTAGCCATTCTTCTCTTTCGTTGTGAAAACTAAAATGTCTAAAGTTCTGAGTTGAGATAAATAAAACGTCACATTAAGAATTAGTTCACATAATGCAGTAATAGGGGGACAACAAGGAAATAAAGCGAACAAAAATATAGAAAACAAAAAAGCATCATAAATAAAAATGTAAAGAGAAAAATAAGAAATGAAAATAAAAACAACATGAGGAGAATAAATAGAAAGAACAACAACAACTAGTTGTCATAATAACTCTCGTCAATTGACCCCTGCTCAGGCCCTCCGCCTCTGCCACGCCTTCGACCTCGGCGCCCCCCGCAACACGCTCATTGGCTCCAATCGAAATCAATGGCCCTGCATCGCGTTCACTTCCGCTTCCACTTTCGATTACGCTCAAGTTCAGTTTTCGTGTGTTTTTATTCTTGTTGTTATATCTTATATTTTCATTTGATATTTTTGTAATTGGCCACCGCGCGATTTATCTCATCCTCTTCCCCTTCATTCGCTTTTGTATCACAAATAATTTCACGCGTTGTCGTTTTCATGACGTTCCGCCTCTCGGCCAGCTCCATGAGACAGAGAAGAAGAAGCAGAAAGGACGACCGACGACGAATGCAGAGCCAGCGTCCTGATTTCTGATGTCGTTATTTTTCTGTTGCTGTCACTTGTTGTCGTTCTGATTTTGTTGTAGTTGGTATTATTTTTATTCTTGCAGTCATTGTTCTTCTTGTTTTTGTCATTGTTGCTCTTGTTGTTGTCATTGTTGTAGTTATTACCACTGTCTGTCTGTCTGCCTGCCTGCCGCTGGCAGCACTTGGGGATTGTGCAAATTGCTGATGATTGCATTTCGGCCAGAATGTCTCTTCGTTTTCCCACTATTCTCTTCATCTCACTCACTCTCACTCTATTTCTCTCTCTCTCTCCCTCTCTTCCCCTTCCCTTCCACTCGTTGACGTTGAACGGAAAAGTGAATTAATTTCCTTCTTTCCCCTTACCATTCTTTATGTCAATTTTTTCTATCTCTCTTTCGCCCTTTTTCATCTCTCAGACTTCCTGTCTGTTTTCCAGCTTTCCCTTCCTCTCCCTCTCTTTACCCCTGATCGCTATCTCTTTCGCGCACAGACGGTTGATTTCCCCTCTCTTTCTTTCTTTCATATTTCAGATAATTCATATTACGATGATGAGAAATGCTGCGATCAAAAATAACGGAATCTAGAACAAAGAATTAAACAATACAATTAAATACAACAACGAATAAAGTAATATAAAAATGCATCAACTCACTATGAAAAAATAATAAAAAATTCGGAGTTCATGAGAAATCTAGGGTTTTATTTTTTCATCCACTAAAATCAATCATTCCACCAAAGTCCTTCAATATTCATGGAAATCTCTCGCCAACAGCATTTGGAAACTCCTTCAAGCTAAACTCGAGAACTCTCAAATCACATCGCGAATGCGCTTCAAAAATACGAATCATTGCAGAGTGGGAGAGAGAGACCGCCGAGTGTGTGAGTGAACGAGACGGCGGCTGCGATTTTAAATGCCGGATGCAAAATGGTGTCCGATGGCCAGCGCTCGAAAAACAGAATTAATGAGAGACTGGTGCACAATCCGCCAACGGACCAGACGAGCACCACCGACCCTCGGACAATCCAACAGTCCTCCAAGCATCCTTCGCTCCATTCCACCATCTCCCAATCCACCAATCCACCATGCCTCTATAGCTCCCTTTGCCCTCCCCTATCCTCACATTAGCCATCGGACGAACAAGCGGTCGGCGTCACGCACGACAGACTCTGCAGGATATGGAGCCAGAGGAGGAGGAGGAGTATGAGGAATAGGGAGAGAAGGAGGGGCAGAATGTGTTCGTGGTGATAATGACGTTGCGGAGAACAATAATGAAGGCGGCAATAGTGATGTCAACGACGATTGTGAGGATGGTGAGGGACACTCAACATTAGACGAATGGAGAACTGGACGGTGATGGAGATATTGATGAGAAAATCCATAATGAATTCACATTCACAATGTTGAAAATATTCGTAATGAGCGTTTATAATGATGACAATGTTAATATTTATTATGATCCCAATATGATTCAGATGTCCATAATAATGATTTTATTGTTCATGTTGATGTTTAATGGTATTGATAATGATAAAGATAATGAATGTGATAATGAAGATAGTGATGTTAGTGATGAAGATCGCCTCAACGTTCTTGATAATAAGGGGAAAGATTATGCTGATGTTGTTTATGAAGACGATGATGTTCCTCTTGTTCATAATGAAGAGAATGTTGTCGACTTTGTTGATGATGAAGCGCATGACGTTGGACGATGTTGTGGTTGGGGTTGGCATCGAATGACGATGGTCAGGACCGCTGCATTGATTTCGCGATGTGGTGGAGGCAACGGGAGACAACAGAATGCAGGAGGATGAGAGGAATAGAGAATGGGAGGAGAATTGGTTGGAGGCTGAAGTTGAGTAATCGGAATGATGGGGAAGAGTCCAAAAATGGGGAGAGAGAAGGGGGTTCACGAGGCTGATAAGTGGTTGATGCAGCTGCTGTGGGTGAACTTGCTGTTGTTGCTTCTAGTTGTAGTAAGTGCTGTTCTTATTGGAATTGTTGTTTTTGCTGTTGTTGTTTTTCGGCAGAAGCATCCAGAGCGATGACGGAATCATGAGCCAATTATAAATTCTCGCTCATACACGGTTGAAGTATTTGAAAATATTAGTTACCGGAAAACAAACAAATGAAATATATCAAGTACAAAAGAAAACCTTGCAAGAATTTGACCTTGTTGTAATTTGTGCGCCGAGGCTCTGCTCATAACACATAAGAAAAAGCATAAATAAATATAATAAAAAACCAACTATTGCTGAACACAGACTTTCATTAAGGAGCTAAGAAGTTCCTACGCTGGCACCTAAACTGCGATTCTGAGCCACCCAGCGAGATTTTCCCGAACGATTCTCGGAATGGACAAAATAAAAATAGGATGCTGAATCCGACTGAAAACAAACAAGGAAGAAGCTTCAGAAGTATGGGAGAAGAAAATATAGAAGAGGAAAATACAAAAAAACAAAATGCAAGAATTGAGAAATTAAAATACAAAATATTTCTTTGAATTTCATTAAAGAATAACTAAAATATATTCTGTCTAATTATTTCGGTTTAAGTTATTACAATAAAATTAAATTGTTGTAAAAGTTCCCTACATAAATCAATACATAATAAATATTCCATATGAAATTAATTTCCACCAGCTGTCGAAGTCGTCGCCGCAACGACGTCGAATGAAAGTTGAATTTTAAAATATTTTGATGGTTTTTCTGTTGCACAATCACATCAACAATTTTTCGCTCATCCAGAAGAGAATTTCTTCATTGAATTGGTGGATTATTTAAAATCCAATTATTTTGTAAATACATTATGTTTAACGTGACGACGAATGCGAGGTCGACAGCGATTACGGTAAATGAATTATTACGAGGGCCGCCAGACGAGTGATGGCTCCTGGGTGGGAGTGAGAGGGGGGAATTTTTTGTCTCTTTTCGGTTTTATTCACGGTTCGATATCCAAGGATTTCGAAGGGATTTAGATTCCAGATCCAGAGTGGTCGATATGATTCAAGAATACTTCACTTGGCCTTTGGCTTTTTATAGAATAAAAAAAATATATAATATATCCGAAATAATTTCAACGCGACAGAGACTCTGATGTGAAGTCCTCTCTCTCATATCCCTCAAATCCGCCCGTTCACCTCAAGGTCCTGAAGTCGATGAACTTTCGTTGGTCGTCTCATCCGCCGTCTGATACCGTCTCCCTCTATGAGCGTTCCCTGGACTTTTTACTCTTATCTGAATTCCCATGAACTCTTCACGGACGAACTCTACTGCCACGCCCCTCTTCGTCCAACAGACAGTCGAATGGCCGATCCTACGATCCTGATCATCGGACTGAGTTCGGAATAAGCGCCATTTCCTTGCTCCTTCACCTCCTTCCGTTTCGTTTAATTGGTAAAATTATGTCGAAATTTACAGCATCGTGTTTTTTATCAATTTTTGTAACGCTTTATTTTAGTTGTTTTTTATTTTCTCATTTTTTGCATCAATTTCGCGCCACGTACAGCGTGAAATGAGAAAAATGTTGGAGAATAGGAGTGAAGAAGGGGGAGAAAGGGAGCAGAAAGAGGATGAACGAAGGTAGACAGAGCGAAGGCAACAGGCAGAAGACACGAAGAGTGAGAAAGAGACAGTGGGAGAGTGAGACAGACAGAGAGATCGAGAGCGACCTGAGTGAAATCCCGCTGCGAAATACCCTTCGGACAATTGTTGTTACTTTTGTTGACTATGATGTTCTTGTTGTTGTTGGTACTGCTGCTGTGTTGCCACTTATTTCACATTTCTTGTTGTTGTTTTTGCTGTTATTGTAGTTGTTTTTATTCCGGCCATTGGAAAGAAAATTGCCTTTTTGCTCAAATGAATTTGCATTTAATCGAATACGAAGCGAGGCCGTCGAATGAACGAAAAGGACAGCCGATGAAAGGAGTAAGAGAGAGAGGTAGAGAAGAGAATGAAGGAAAGATGAAGGGACTGAGAGAAAAGGTGTTCAAATGTATGTCTTGAACAAGAGATGCGGCTTCAGAGGCGGTTCAAATAAAACTTAAAACAAATAAAAGAAAATAAAGAATACTTTTAAAACAAATCACAGTTCATAATTCATGTTAATATGTTAAATATTTAAAATATTATATTTCGCAATCCACATTTTTTATTACACTTGGCACTCTTGACCTCGTCCACAGCAGGACGATGAAAAATGGCCATAAAGAATCACTTTAATCCGTTGCTCTTCGGCGGTTAATAACTTCTGTCCACAACCTGAGTGCGCATTTTTAATTGGTTCTTTATGTATTTCCTCCTCAACGTGCAGCGAGCATCCATTTACTTCGTCATCACGATGATGATTATGACGAAACTTCCCCATCATAATGGATCTGCGTCATCTAGAGAATCTCGTCCGATATGAAAAATTCTCAGGCATTTTTAAATTAATCTTCTTTGGAATTTCTTCGTATGTATGAATCGACTCGTGGAGTTTAATGCATCCGACAAAATCAAGTGAAACTATAATATTAACAACAACAATAGATACATACACGTGCTACAATTCACAGACCACAAATGCATGTTTGAATACTCATCATTCAAAACTCCGAATAACTCGAGGCCATGCTATAAAATGTGGGAGAGTTCGTCAAAATAACATGATTCAGATACTTAAACTATTTGCTTTGGAGCACGTAGAGAAATCGGAGCAAAGGCTTGAAAGGGATTAGAAATGAAAATAGAATTCATATATTTTAAGACTTAGGTATATACACTTTTTATAAAAAAAGAAATATTACTACAAATAGTACCTATTTTTCATTTATTTTCTTTTATGATTGCCATTTTTTTTAACAATTTGATACCCGTGATACAAATATTTTGCTTTTCTTTTATTTTATTTTGTTGTATTTATATAATATAGTACTCAAAAAATAGTGAATATATAACATGTTTTTATATTAAATGAAATAGTCGAAGGAGCGCAAAAATCGAATCTTCAACGTGTAATCATTGTAAAACCCATTCATTTCTTTCTCGATCGTGTTGCCTTCAACGGAATCGTAATTAATTGCGACGCCTTCCGGGCACACGCCCACTTCATTCCCTCCGCCCCTCGTTCTCCTGCTCCAGCGCCGGAAGTGATGATGCGGAAGAACAAGAGACGGGAAAGGTGAGAAGGTCGAGGCGTGGTGGAGGTAGGGCGGGTTCGCAGTCGATTCCCGGAGAATGATATTAAACTGTTCGCGGCAAACATGTCGTCTTTGGCGTTGGCGATGTCGTCGTTAATGGACGCCGGAAGTCATGTTGGGCGCACACGCATGTGAATGTACATGTGTTAGTGTGGGTGTGAGCGTGGTGCTTTGTGTTCGTCCGTCCCTTCACTCCGTGTGTGCGTGTTTCGAATCGTGAGTGAATGTCATCGATATTGAAAACTCTTTTCATCTTCATTTCTGTGCCGAGTTTCCAATTAAAAAGTGTAGTCTCCCTCTTCAATCATTTGCACTGTACCCCTCTCTCTTGCTCTTCTTCTCTATATCACTCTCTCCTATTCCCCACTCTCTATATCTCGCACACTTTTCTTCTCTCTCATTTCCCACACACTCTTTTCCTGCATCTCAAATTTCCTTCACCAATCGAATTCTCTTAGATTTCCTATTCTACTCAGGCCCTCTATATCTCCCCCAATCACTCTCACCTCTTCTAGAGCTATCTCCCTCACATGTTTCTCCCTTACACTCATGCTCCCCCTCTCCCTCCCCCCAACCTTTTCTTGTTGGATTTTCGAACAGGATTTTCCATTTTTCTCATCACTCTTGATGTCTTTCGGCAAGCATATTGAAAGGTAGTGTATATCAGTGGCATTGTAAATGTATGTGTGTGTATCTGTCCAATGTGTGCGTGCCTCTCTCCATTTTATGTGTGTGTGTGTGTGTGTGTGTGTGTTGGTTACCCATGCTACGTTCTGTACCTACGTGTGGGTTTGTCATATTTGTTGAAAATTTTCAAACTTTCCTGCAACACAACCTGTGCTTCCTCACCCATCTCTATCTCGCTCCCACCTAGGTGCCATCGATGAATTGAATTGATTACGGAATATCCCCCTTCCCACCAGAAACCGCCCCTCCCTTAAAATCTCAAAGTTATAATTAAGTTCAGCAGCAGCCGGGGAAAATTTCGATAGAGCCTGAGTTAATATTTTCCCGTGGTAATTATTTTATCCTGAATTACGTGAGAATAGCCGAAGTTATGTGGGTGGAGAGAGTGTGAGAAGGAAGATGAAAAGGAGAAAGTGGGAAATGAGAATGAGTAAGAGAGAGAGAGAGAGTGAAAAGAAGGGAGAGCAAATTTAACACGGCAGACCCTTACTCAATGTTCAATTTCGTCGCTAATTGAAGGCTTAAGCTTGAGCCAAGAGCTACCGTAATTTATTCTCAATGCCCCGAGTTCGATTGCGACGAAGCCTTTACCCGAAACTTTCGGTAAGCCTTGAAAACTTTCGCCAACTCCTTCCCACTCCCCTAACTCACTAACTAAGCCCCCTAGAACCCACGAATTCCACCTGATCTGTCTCGAACAACCTCCGAAGAACTTCCTCAGAGCATTTGCTTACTGTTTACCAAACCTTCGATTGGAATATGTTTCCTCACAGACATCGTTGTCCGCATCGTTGTCGGCGTCGTCCTTTCTTCAGATAAGCTTTGTTGTTGTTTCGTTTTCACTTTCTGAACTTTTAATTAACGCAGAAATAGGAGAAATTTCAGAGAATTTCAAGACAATTTTTAAAAGATTTTAATAATGAGAAATTTCAATGTTATTGCAGGATATTGAAAAGAAGCGAGGAAATCGTTTTTCCACCAATTAAGAAAAATAGAGAAAATCTTAGAAAATTTCCATAAAATGAAATATGGAGAAGAGATCGGGAAAAATGAGGTAATTTTCGCTAATTGCATGCGAGACTGAGGGGAAGAAGTATGGAAGAAAGAAATTTTAATTACAAAGACTGTGTATAAGTGTCACAAATGGAGACACAATTGCTCTCACTATCCCTCTCTCTCGCCCACTCTCTCCCTCACTTTCTCTCTCCTGATCTTTTTCCTCTTACCCTCTTGCACCAAAAGGACTAATTTCCATTCTTACAATAGCTTTATTTCTCTCACTCATTTGCCCCCATTATAGTATACTCGCTCTCCCTCTCTCCACGTTTATTTCCCACCGCGGCGCCCGAAAGTACGCAAAGGTATTTTACGACTCCGGTCGGAGCGAAATGGAGCAAATTACAAAACACAAACACTCGCACAGAACCTTACTGCACTCACACACGCACACGTATACACAAACACTCTCAGACACAATTACCCAAAAACGACCTGGAGTTCGACCGAGGGACACGAAAGGATGCGGATGGAGAAGTGAGAATGAGAATGAAATAGGAGTGAGAGAGAGGAGGTAGATGAAGAGAGAGATAGAGAGAGAACAGACTACTGTCTGCATGTATAAATTAAATTCCCTCCAAGAACTTTGCCCAGGTTCAGGTTGACGTCTTCATTGAGTTTATTTTCCCCACATGACCCATTCCTCGATCCGGACTCGAGACTTGAGAAACTCCTTGTGAAATTTTTTTTTTTTTTTCAGTAAGAGAAAAATTTTAACATTTAAGCTGTTTTATTTAAAAAATTATTTCAATATATTTTATGTTTTCTATCCACTTCACACCATCCCAATTCCTCATCGATTTCACTTCAATCTTACTTTGTGCTTATTATCTCCTATTTTTCAAATATCTCCACGAACCTTTATCCATATTGACCAGCTGTCTCTCTTTCTCACACAATAACTCTTTCCCTGTTACTCTGTTTCTTCTGGCCTTGCGCTCAGGGTGGCGACCTCGACCCGCACTCCTCTCATTTGCAAATGCATTGTAAAATATTCCTCCAAAATGCAAATGCATTCGCCCCGCTCTACTGCACTCTATCCCTCTCGCTTCCCCCCTCTTTCTTCTCCCTCTCTTGTCCATTGTTCACCCCAACCTATTGACTCGGCACAACTGAACAATTCCCGACAATTCCCAAAAGCCAAAAATACAGTTTTCTCCACCATCTCCCCGCCCGCGATTTCACCCACGACTCGAGGACTTCCGGTGCAACCTCCCCCATCCCTCGGCCGCCCTCGCGGCCCACTCTTCAGCCGTCTCGGCAGCCGTTTCCGTTGAGATTAAGGTTGTTGCGGTTTTATTTCGGAATCTGCTGCAATGATGAATGCTCTGAAATATGCATAAGACGCATGCATTAACGCCGCTCTCTCGCTGCCTCCCTCTCTTTTTTGCTCTTCCTTTTGCTTCCTCGTCAAGCCCGCCACGCCCCAGCGTCGCCCGCCATTCAATGGCTGCCTCCGAGGATAAATTCAAAGCGGATTTCGTCGTTTAATCTCCCATTTAAATTATTTATAATATTTTGTCGACAATAGTGTTTTCATGCATGAGCGAGAACGGGAGAGCGAGAGACAGAGGAGTGAAGCATAGTGAGAATGGGTGCGTGAGAGAGGAGGAGTCCTGGAGTTCTGCAGAATGTCTCTGTCGCCATGCGTTTCTGTAATCCCTTAAGAGTTCCTCTGCGTGTGTAAATTGGAGCACTTTCGGTTGGGGCGAAAACGTTTTGCATCTCGCTCTAGATTTCCCCAAATGCATCTCTTTTCCACACACACGCACATAAACTTAGTCTCCTTCTCTCTGCCATCTCTCTCAATATTCCGAAGGAAATCAATGCAATCGATCGAACTCGTTTGAAGCATCTAACAGTGGGTGGAGGGATAGAGAAACAAAGAGAGGGGGAAGGAACCGGGGGGGAACCGAAGCTGTTAACTCGTTTAAAGCTCTCGAGTTTCCTAAGTAACTCATGTGAATAATTCACACGAAACGAAACCCATTTCGTTCCCCACTCGATCCGCAGCAAATGAGGTCCTTGTCGGCCTCGTGGCCGAAGGATTTGTCGGAGTGACAGGAAGGAGAGTGCATGAGAGTGAAAGTAATGAAACTGAAATGAGAGAATATTTCGATGAAGTTCGATTGAATTTGGTATCTTTTTTGGCTTATTTGGTTTTTTCAACTGCAATATGGGATTAGTTTATAAAACCCCTAAGCAATATCGAATAACGCGAGGCAAACACGAGACTTAATAACAAGCTGCAAGGGTTTGATAAATAATGCCACGTCTGCAAACAATTTTTCTACGAGTCGTCCTCTGAGAGGACGGAAAATCGTCGAAAACACCCAACAATGGAAGAGTAATAGGGAATAATAAAATGGGAGGGAGAAGGCAACATTTCTGTCAACTCCGGTTGCACTCAAGTATAAAAAAATAGATCTCTCTCTCTCTCTGTCCGTCTCAATCAGTGCTGCGGAGTCCGGAGACATCCAAAATTTCAACTATTCATCACATCAGCTGAGCATCCGACCAATACAACGACAGCACACACACACAAACGATGGAGAAAAACTCCAGCAAATAAAGCGAAAGCGGACATGAAAAGAATTAATAAACCAGTCGTTGGAGCGAATCTAAAAACCGAATGAAAACACAATGAAATATTGGGTGAAAAAACATTAAAATGAAACCATGAATATAAGAAATTAAAATGATAAAATCAAAAAATAATATTTACTAATTCAAAAAATCGAAATCGAAAACTCGAACGACTCACATTCGCTCGACACAAATCGATGAAAGAATGAGACAGTGGGATAAACAACGGCGATTACAAAGAACAAAGAAGAAGCACATAATGAGAGTGTTCCCACGGGGGAAGAGATAAAGAGTTTGAGAATGGAGATGAAACGAGGGACAGACAGAGGGAGGGACGAACGGTCGAAGTCATCCTAGACGAGCAAATAGTCCCAATGTGAGAATGTGAGGACGGCGGGGAGCAGCCTCTCATCCGATTCCGCTTGGTTTTTAATACGCCACCGGCGGATGGATTGACGAACTGACACGGTGACAAACTGACACACGGCAGATGGATGGATGGATGGATGGATGGATGTTGGAGTGACTGCTGATGCAGCCGGCGGAAAGTGACAACAGCTGTGAGGGATGCCATCAATCTGGACACATTTGCCCCAACCTCGCAGAACACTTTTTCCCACTCCTTGTCCTTCTTTCGCTCCCCTCGCTCTTTACGGTAATTCACACGATCCTACTTGCTCTGTCTCCTCTCTCTCCCCCTCACTCTTTCCCACTTTCACCCTGCTCGGCGACCACGGCGACTCTCGCGTCGATTCGTCGGGCGATGCTGCAGCTGCTGTCGACTATTTTTTCCTGTCGCCAACGACAAGGACTCGGCTGCAGCTGGCGGCAGGCAGGTCTCGGTGGTCGGTGATGAAGTGTTGCCAGCGAACAATTTGTAAAATTATAATTTGACGTGAAATGCGGAGAGCGGAGAAAAGGAATAAAACATCGGCGAAAGCAGATCAAGAGGCCGAGAGAGAGAGAGAGTGAGTGAGAAAGAATGAATGTGCGAGTGAGTCGTGTGAAAAATGAAGTGAGAATTTGTAATGAATGCTGATAATGAACATCGTCGTTGGATGTGCGAGATGGAGATGTAGGAATCGAGGAAATTGCAAGAGCGACAAAAACAACCGTGCAAATGGGGAGCCGAAAGAAAATGAAAAATACTTCCGATCACTCAACGACTTCTCTCTCGCTCTCTGAACGTATTTGTCAACTGCCACAATTATTCAGAGTCCTTTTGCCATCGAATCCTTTCGGTTGGAAAAAAGCTTCTCTTCAAAAATATATTACAGGAAATTATAAAATTTAAGCAAGCAAATTAAGCTAAGCTGAAGCATATTAAATCATTTCTCGCTCAAATGTTCTTGTGAATATATAATAAAAATTAGTTTTATTCACATTATTGTCCCTGCAATTTGTATTTTTTCAGAGCTTTACAGGAATTAAAACTTAAGCCTTCGACGTGAAAATATGTATTGAAAAATATAAAAAATTAATTTCAGGGCATTCCATTTGGAAATTTCAAACGAATTCAAAATAAAAAATACTTCAACAATTCACCTGAAATATCGCTCCGAAATCAAACGTATTTTTCTCGTTGCGAAGAGAGAGAAATTTACATTCTTCAAACGAAGCATCGATGGCCCTGTCTTCGTCTATCCCGCTTTCTCGCTCGTCATGTCCTCGCTCACTCCTTATGCCCGCTCTCGCTCGCTCCATTCGCACTCATTCGGGACCATTTTTATTCGCTCCCTTTGGACATGATTTATTCACTCAATGCGCTCTTTTAGAGGGAATAAAAACCCGGAGTGCAGCGAGCATCATTCGATGAAATATTAATGCCTAAAAATGCACCCAGAACAGGGAAAAAACATCTCGCTCTCCCGCTTCCTCCCTCTCTGCCGGTGCTGGTGATGAAGATTTATCTCCGGAGCCGTGAATTCGCAGCGATTTCCACAACGCTCTCATTATTTCCCCCCTCTCTGTCTCCGTTCGTTGCAGTCTTGCCATGGACCTGAAATCCGGTTCGTTGCTCGTGCCGCCGACCGTCAAGAACTCCAGCTGCTCCCATCCGCGCTACAACAGCCACAGCTTCATCGTCCACGTCGGCATCGCGGAGACCATCGAGGCGCTGCTCATCCTCGTCCTCACCCTGGGTGTGATCGGCGCGAACGCCCTGGTCATCTTCGTGATCAACAACCGCCGCTACTCGCCCTACATCCATCAGCAGGTTGGTGGTTTCATTTATTTATTTATTTTTTTACACCTATTTATTTTAACTAATTATAATTAGATCTGAATTTTGCACTTGAATAATTATTTCATAATATTTCCAATTTAAGGGAATAAAATGGAATAAACAAATGGTTTTCGACCCTTTTAATTTATTTGAATTTTTAGAATGAAATATACATGTATTTCCTAATTCAAACATATGAAACGAATATTTCCTCTATTTAAATTTCTTAATTTAAATCCCTTCAATTGCAAAAATTAAATAATTTTCTGCCTAAGAAATGGAATTTACCAAACATCGCATTTAAAATGCATTAAATATAAATGTGTTTATTATTTGCTTTATACAAATCACATACTTAAATTACTTAAAATATTATAAATTTTAAAGATTATATCAAACAATGTTCCTAGTAAAATGTTTATAAATTATAAATTAGAAGAATGTATATTTACTTTATATTTGTTTCGAACATCCCTTTATTCTGTTCTGTGGATGTTCTTTAGCCGCGTTACTTGCTGACATCCCTGGCTCTGAATGATCTCACAATTGGGCTGCTCATCACGCCGTTTGGCCTGCTGCCAGCGCTTTTCCACTGCTGGCCCTACGGCGAGATCTTCTGCCAAATCCAGGTAAGAATTCCTACCTTGACTCGAGGTAAACAAGGACATAATTCCACTTGTTATCGAGCGGAAGCTAAAATGGAGCAGAGTGCGAATGGTGTGTTTTGAAACCGGAGGAAGGTCGACATTTGGCAGGGTAACAAAAACGAATAAAATAAAATAGTAAAATCGAGGAAAAATATGATGTTCTTTATAGTTGTAAAGGTGCATACGAATAAATTGAGGACTTTAAGCATCAAATATTGTAGTCAAGTCAGAAGAGTAATTTTGAATTTTGAAAACGCCTAATTAGAACCGAGAAAACAGGTTACGAATCTCTGCTCAAAGGACCCCTGAAGTCTTTCATTATCCTGTGCTTTCATCCAAGGACAATACGTGTTGGCCCGAAAAGGACACAAACTAGCGAACGAGCCACGCAGAAATAATTATTTGCCATTTTCGTCATCTCCATCGCCGAGCAGCTCAGTAGACGCTGATTGCTGCGAACACCGATCCGTCCCTCCGCGGCTCAACCACCGTCCCCTCGTGCTTCTTCCGTTCGTTCCGTACCTTGTGAGCGCTTCATTAAAATGGTCCGAGGTTTCTCCCCATCCAAAGTTTGTTTCGGCTCACAAACAACTGAGGCTCTCAGTGTTGCCTATCCCTATTTTTTACGATTTTAACCAATTTATTTATATTTTTTAAATTTTACGTTTTCGTATTTCAATCATTTTTAATTTTATTAAGATTTTGTAATACATTTTTAAAACTTTTCTTTTTTAGATTCAAATTTGTTTTTTTTTAATTCAATTTATTAAATTTTCCAAATTGATTTTTTTTATTTTCAAAATTTGTGTATTCAATCTTAAATTCAAAATTAATTATAAATATAAAAATTATTAAATAAAAATATAAAATTGTCTTTAATCTTAAATAAATTTGAAATTCTTCGCCTCCATGATTTTATTTTATTCAAAACTTGCTTTCCTTGCTTCCCTCTTTTTATCTGACTAGCTCGCTCTCTCATTCTTTCTTTCTTGATCCCGATTCTCCCCTGGTTTGACTCGCGGTCGGTGATATTTTTTCGCTGTGCTCATATCTCTCCTTCTCTCTTCCGCTGTCTTTCTCTTTCCACCATCATTTGTGCGGGTCAACATGTTTCTGGGGTCTTGTTTGTGTGTGTGGGTGTATTCTGTGAAATGCACCATCCGCGGTTTCTCCAAAACATGATTTTGTTGTGATTGGCATTTGCTTTGTTTCCCCTCCGGTTGTTATCCTTTCTCCCAACATCCAACTCCCTCTCTCTCAGACGGTCTCTCTCTCTCTCATCTCACTATACCTTTCTCTTTTCCTCAGGCCCTCCTGCGCGGCGCCCTCTCGCAACAGAGCGCCGTCATTTTGGTCTGCATGGCGGTCGACAGATATATGTGCGCCCTGCACCCGCGGAAGTATTACCAGCATTCCAGCAAAAAGGTGAGCCAAACAACAAGGAAAACAAAACCGTCGTTTTCAAATAATTAATTTGCCTTTGTGCTTCCCTTATACTAGCATTCTGATAGCGCAAATGTTTTATCTCACGCGAGTATTAAAAGTATTCGTATAAGATGAACGATGAGTCGACGAAAGAAGGGGAGAATTAAGTTTCAATGTGAAATAGAGATAATCGCAGTTTTTAATGAAAGGTTGATTTGATATGTTTACTTTTGAAATATGGAATAGCTCTGTGTTTTGATGCAATTAAGAAAAGACATCACAATTGTGTAAATAGCAAATTAGGGATGTTTTTAAAATAGACACTTCGATGAAGAAAGAAAATTCTCACTCTGCCTATGTATAGTTCGTATCGCACTCAATTGATAAATGGAAATTGTAGCTACAAAATTCCACTTTTCTTGAAATAAGGTACTTTTTATTGTTTCCACATATAAAAGTTACTCCCAATTTCTTTGTGTATTCTACGACATTTAGTTATTTCTTCTAAAATGCATTCCATCCCATTCTATCCTTTGCCGCCCTCGTCCATCACAATTTCCCTTCTTTCGACTCTTCTTCTTACCACATCCTACTTCTTCTCCTCATTTCACATCATCCTGGTCTTTTTCATTTGCTTTCATTTGGTTCCACTTCTGCTTCTGGTAAAAGGAAATCCCATAAAAATCATCCCGGAAATTTAATTGCTCAATAAGTGCCGCGAAATTACTCTGAAACATTTAAGCCATAATAATAGCGGATAAAAAGGGGAGAGGATATATGAGAAGGGGGAAGAAGAAGAAGCAATTGATGGCCAGGGGAATAAAGAATTGAAATTTTTCTGCCCAGATTACCACGAAGAGATGTGAAGAATCAGCCAGAAACCAGCCAGAAATAATCCAAAACGGGAAACTGAAATAGAATGAAAGAGAAAACAGACAACTGGATAGATAGAGGGATAGATAGATAGATAGAAATATAGACGGACAGATAAACGCCCCACCAACAACATGTTGTGACAACAACAAGGACTTCAAAAACTCTAACCAAAAAAACAGCAACAAGGGGAAGAAAATAGATAAAGGAATGGAAGCTACGACAAATAAATCCAAAGAGAAAAATTAAGAAATAAAAAATCCAAATCGTAACTATAAACAATTGTTAAAAATATATACATAAATAACTATTAAAACAAGTAAAAAATGTATAAAAAAATATAGATCCAAATAATTTTGAGAAAACTAACAAAAGTCTGATAATACACAACCACAACCACTGGCAAGGGTTTAATTTCCGCCACGATGCGACGATGACGTCCACCGAGAGGATTCGTCCATCGAAGGAAGAGTGGGGCAGACAGATGAACGATGGAAAGACTGGTCGGACACGCCCACAAAAAAATTTCTCGTCCGTAGATGTGGAGCGAAAGCAAACAAAGAACAGGAAATAAAAACAAAGCAAAATATAGAAATTCGGGAGAAAATAGAATTTTATCGCGATTTTTCTTTCTTTATATTTTCTGTAGTTTATAGAGTGAAAAGGAAGGATAAACAAACAGACAGCAATTAGTTCGTGGTGTGGACTTCTTTTCATTTCCATGTATTTTCTACGCCCTTCGTTCAGGACCTCACGAATGAAGGGACCAAAGACGATAAAAATAAATAAATTCTGTAGAACTATAAGTATTTTATTCTCGGATAATCCTCAACTCGGTTGTGTATTCTGTGAAATCCCATATAAAAAGTGACGTCATTACATTCAGTACTCTTTCGGAGTATAAAATATCCTTTGCATGCGGCAGGCCCTCTTGTCTCCCAAATCTAGAGAAGTCACATTTTCAGTCGTCCTCTAAATCTCCCTGGCCGTCATCTCTTTCGGTTTATATTTCATTTTATTCTCCCTCTCCCCTCGTCTACGCCCTTATATGGGCCTTGACCACATCTACTGTCCTTCTCGTCTTCTTCTCTTCGTCTTCCTCTCTTGTCCTCGCTCATCATCGCAGCATTCTGTGAGTTATTCGCGTCTTGCCAACGAAGTGTTGAGTTTCACATATTTTAAAACACTCTCTCCATCCTGCTCTCCCTCAGCATATTTGTCTCTTCCAAACATTTGTGGTCGGAGTTTTCCAGTTGTACTAGGTTTTTTATGCGGCGGAAGTTTTTTCTTTCTCTAGCATATGATGGTTTTCCTCCCACTAAAAGACGTATGCACATATTATTCACATTTTCACTGTTAAAAGAATTCAGTCTCAAATGATTCTAACTTCCTAAATATGCCTCGGAGACCCATCGAAAGAAACCCATAATAGAAGTTTCTCAATCAATGTCGATCCCCGTGAAATGTAACAGAGATTATTTAGTGCCAGGTGTGCAGAATCGAGAAACCTCTTTCAGAAACTTTCTATGTCAATGATCCATCGAAGCTCCTCTGGGAAAGCGCGTTTGAGCGTCAAAAGTCTTGTTCATCTCTCTGAATCCACTCGTAGAAATTTCTATGACATCTTGGACACATATTAAATGTCAACAGGAAAGTTTATTAGACAGCCCACGACTTTGGACAGACAGACCGAGTCGAAACAGGCGGAGAAAAGAAACAGGAGACAGATGGAAATAGCCATGGTAATAGAGCGGAGAGCGAGATGTCGTCTGCAGAAGCAATCATGTCAAACAAGTTCGTTTCTCGCCGAACATTCACTCGCCAACCGCGACCAACAGCTGTTTCTATGACAACAATTTTCGATCATACTCTCTCTCACTCTCTTATCTCACTCTATCTCTTTTTACCCAAGTTTCTTGGAATTTTTTCCTTTCCCCTAAATGGTCTTGGGGTAGTTCGCATGTCCTTGCCAAATGTTCTGGAAAATCTCCTTGTGTTTTCTTTCATTTTACTTCGCACTCGCTCTTCTACAATTTCCTACTAGACTCGCGATCTTCCTTTCTCTTACTCCCAGTTTTCCTCTCTTCCTCCAACAAGTTCACGGAGAAACTTCTCCGAAGTCCTGGTGTTAAGGACGAGGAAAAAATTCAATTTTTGTCACAATTTCAAAGCTGATTTAACATTCCTCCGTTTCCCCGGTCGAACTCTCGTTTTTTCTCCCTCCCTCGTCGCTCTGTGTCCGCTTTGTCCACTTCGCCATGGCGACACACGTAATTTTATCGGGATCCCGAATGGCTGCTGGACGAAAGGAAGCGAGGACGAGGCGAGAAAGCGAAGATATGGTGAATAAAAAAAGAAAAAAAGAAAAGTAATAATATTTATTTTGTATTCTTGGGAAATCAATGAAAATCCACAATGATTTTTTATTGGATTTTCCGAGTCGGCCACAAGTCCCGTCAATACATATCTTATTTGATACAACCAGATACTACGTATATATTTGAGAATCAGGAACGAACTAAATGGGAGAGAAGAACTAACCGAGGGGGAAGAACTACGCGATAGTAGGCGAGAGGGAGGAACTACACGAAAGAGAAGGAGTTGTCGAATGGGTAATTGTAAATGAAATGAACACGTGACAAGATTTCACAATCATTATTTCTTCAACTACGAGAAGGTAAAATTTGCTGTGAAAAAAGGGAAAAAAACGAATGTTTTCTATAGAAAAATAATAAAAGAGAGGTGAAAATTTACTGGAAGGATTTTCGGTGGAAGAATAAGAAATGCATTTTTTTTAGTAATAGCATGAAATGTGATGTTTTCTGCAAAAGAGAAGTAAAAAATTTGAATTTTTCTGCAGGAGTAATATAAATAAAAACCTTTGGATATTCACAGAAGCAGCTAAAATTATGTTGGACGTGCTCAATAGCTGATTTTTTCAGCTCCCAATTTACCGACTTTTTACGTCTGTCCCACTGTCCCTCACTCTCAGATCTCTCTCTTTCAGGGTTGTGTCGCCATCCTGAGCTTCACGTGGATCATTAGCCTAACCGTCTTTGGCTTTCTCGTCTTGCCCAAAGGTAGGCGACTGCGTTGGCTCACGTTCTGTCAATCCATCCTCGACCTCCCTCTCCCTCTCGCTCTTCCTAGGCTACTACTTCAACAACACCGGGCTGATGGCGTGCGAACCCTTCTACAGCAAGCCCTCGTATCGCATCCTGGCCACCTGCGCCCTCTACTTCCCCACCACGATGGTCCTCATGTACTGCTACGGCTCCAGCTTCCACATGAGCCGCTTCCGGTTGAACGACCCGACGACCACCGGCGGCCACCACCTCGCCCACCACCCTCACCACCCCCTGACGTCGTCCTCGATGACGCTGCCCAACACCTCGGTCATGAACCTCAGCATGGCCATGAGCATGGGGCTGGGCATGTCCGGCATGGGGGGTCCCTCGAACACGATTACGAAAAAGGTGAGAACTGATGATTTTGCCTTTATTACCAACCTTTTTTTTGGAATATTTACGCATTCATTTCTCGGTTTTAGTTTCTTACTGTTCATATTTTTGTATAATCTTCTTTTGCGTTACTAAGCTTTTAAATTTTGGGATTATTTCATATCTGTTTTGATTAATTTTGTTGTTCATTTTTTTTTTCCTTTCACATTTTTAAAATGTATTTTATAACTATGGAAATAAAATGGTATTTGCAATTTTTCTATTTTTAATATTATCAAATTTTTAAAATTGTTCAGATATTTTGGTTTATATAAATGTTTCCCCACACCCTGTCTGTGTCGCTCGCTCACCCCTCTCTCCTCTCGCCCTTTCGGTAGATTGTTCCCATTCAGGAGAAACAGTCGAACGGGTCGACGTCACGTTCCATGGCTGCCATTTCACTGGGTTTCATTGTGATGGTCACGCCCTGGACGATACAGGAAATTGTGACCGCCTGCACCGGCTCCAAGGTGAGTGTTGCCACATTGCGTATTTCGCCATCCCCCATTTCATTTCATTCTTCCCTCTTCGTTTTTATTTCCCCAATTAACGTCTTTATTTCCACGTTCGCCCATCGGCCACGAGAGAGATGCATCAGAGGACATCTCTATCTCCCTAGTTCTCTCTTTCGTTCGCCCCTTCTCTTAATTTGATTCCTCGTTTCTGACTTCTCTCCTCGTTGCAGCTGCCGCCGTTTCTGGACTTTTTGGTCACGTGGACCGCGCTGAGCAACAGCTTCTGGAATCCGTTCATTTACTGGGTGTTGAACTCGAACTTCCGCCGCCTCAGTCGCTACCTGCTGCCGAACAGGGTGAGTCGGGAATTAACCCTAATTAATTTCATAATGCGGTTAAAGGGGTTCGATCTCGTCTTCATGTGCTCAATCAAGCAATCAATAAAGGGACAATGAGATCGCTGCCCATCTCACTTGAACCCTGGCTCGTCCTCACTCTTATAGCATCGCTCTGTCTCACTCTTATAACATCACTCTGTCACGCTCTAAAGTGTCTCTTGTCTCACTCTTGTCTCGTTATTGGAGAATTGAATTGCAAATTAATGACACCTTCGTGGCAGGCAACAATTGTTGCGATGACGTCGATTCGATTCTCTCTCGGGATTAATTAATTTCAATAACCATTCAATTATGAATGCCACGAATCGAGTCTCAAATTAAAACACACACAGCCACGCGGTAATCAACAGGGCAGCAGAGGGAGGGAGAAGGACAAAGGAAGGAGAGAGGCAGGTGACGGAAACCAACAAACCGAACCACCAGATGACAAAATCAATTCAGAGCGGGAAAAGAGATGGACAGCTGTTGGGAAGGAGAGAATGATGGATTAGCCCACGACAGGGCCATCAGCGAATATTATCTCACCTGACACATATCTCGCTCGCTCCCTCTCTCCCTCCCCCACACTCACAAACGCAAGCTCGGTGTAATAGACATGTGCCTAACCCTGCATAATGAGCGAAAGCAATAATCCTTTGGGTAGCGATGTGGTGAAGTCATGCGGAGGCGGCGACTCATCAAAATCGCACATATCACTGCCGCACACACACTCACTCAAGTACAACAATTGCCACACACATGCAATTAACATCTGTATCGATGCTTATTAAATTAGATTAACCATGTGGGACAAGAGTAAGAGCAAATTTTACAACAACATGGGAAATCGGTTGCACGAAATCGACCGATTTTATATATTTCTGTATATTGGACGAAAAATTCTCTTCAAACTATAATTTGGCCAAATTCAAGAATTCACCATTCGGAAACTTTTTGAACATGGAAAAAACAAAGCCCAAGAGCAAATTAAACAAGAACGCAAACGAACACCGAATTGAACTCATTGCGACGCAACCGGAAACGAGTTTTGAGGCAAGTCTTTCGACTTGAGCTTCAGATTCGAAAAATGTTCACAAGTTTTCAATTTATGCTCCCGCTGAAAAATGAATGCAAAACAGGCATGAAGGAAGGAAATAACACAAAAAATAGAAATAAGAAAGGCAACTGAAAAAAGAAGCACAACGAAAAACAAAATAAAAATAAAGAAGCAAGAGAAAAGAAGACAAAAAATGCAGTCAAAAAAAGGAGCTGGGAAAGCCTTGTTCGATGTCCTGCTTCGGTCGTCCTTTGAGCTCATCCCTGCCAGGCAATTGCCATTTGCTCTGCCGTTGCGTGTCACGACCTTCCACATTGCACGTCTTCCTCATTTTCCCTTCTATCCTTCGTTATCCCAACCTCCGTCTCGTGATCTCCTTCTCATTCACACGTTTCCTGGAGCGTCTTTTCTCACCCCCTCCTCATCTGCGTTTTACAATGTCCTTTTAACGTCCTTTGACTCTCTCTATCTTTCTCTCTTCGAATCCGTCGATTTTCCTGTGATGCTCGCTTTCACTCCTCTTTATCCCCTTTTCTTTTGCCTCCTATCTGTAGATTTTTCGCTTCCTCCGCTTTGAGTTTTCAATTTTTCTTCTGTTACAATCACTTGGTTCTTCCCCAATGTCCGTCAATCTTTTTTAATCTGCCTGCTGCGTCCCTTATAATGATCTTCTATCTCCTTCGCGTCCGTCTATTCTCTTATCCTCCCTCTATCCTTTTAATTCTCTCTTCACTCTCTTTTAAGTATTTATTGCTCTACTGTTTAACTTATCTCAAATATTTCTACCAGCATTTTCCAAGCTCTGAAAATTTCATTTTCCTCGATTGAATCGTCTCTTTTTTTGAACTTTTGCTGCTTCGTTGTATATTATCGATGTTACAGTCTTGTTCAGTGCAAAACTAATCCAACCTGGACTCAAACCTCCCCTAAACCTCTACCTCAATTCCTCGCGCTCTCTCAATTCGCGAACGCATTCAACCCGAATGATTCACTTCCGGAATTCTATGCAAGGATCCGATCCGAAATAATTTGCACTTTGACTTTGACCCAATGGAGCGAACCGTTCAAGCGTTCAAAAATCCGACAGTCAGACGGATGGATAGATGGACGGACGGACGGAGGGAGGAATGGACAAACGGACGACGCGGGGCTTCTGGAGTTTGAGAGTTCGGCAGCTATTCACGTGCATCGTGAGCGTTGAGTACCGACGCAAATTAATCGAATATCGATCTTAGGGAAACGTTTTGATTGTTTGAACAGGCTGCAGGCGGAATGAGACAGAGACAGAGAGGGAGCGAGAGAGTGTTTAATGGGAGACAGAGAGAGATTAGTTATGAGGAGAATATGGAGTATTCCAACGTGAAGGAACCATGTGATAACTGTTTAGAAAAAAATAGTCTAATAAGAAAAATTCAATTGATTGTAAAATAATATAAATGTTCAGGAAAAAAAAAATTTGGAAAAAATTGATATTTTGATAAAAAATTAAAACTATATGAAAATTCAATACAGTTTTTATCAAATAATTTTTTATAAAAAATCATCGAAATATTTTTATAAAAATGAATTTCTAGAAGCATTTCATGAAAAAAATATATATATTTTATTTCTTGAAAAAATGTGTTTCTTAAATTGAAATTGTAATTTAAATCTCCCCATCCCTCTCTCGCCCGCAGTGCTTCCCCACCGAGGACCCGCCCGAGGAGCACAAGTCGCCCTGCTGCGGCCTCAACTCGGACTGCGACTTCACCTCGTTGCCGGTGCCGCCGGAGCCGCCGACCTCGCGGCCGCCCGGGGGCGGGGGCAGCATCGGGGGCTCCGTGCTGGGGATCTGCGCCCGCTCGCAGACGAACAGCCTGAGCCGCAGCGCCTCGCAGCACATCCGCGGGGCGGGCGGCCACCAACACAGCCACGGCCACAGTCACCACGGGCACCAGCTGCAGCAACAACAACACGGGGGCTTCGGCGTGCGCCCCGACATCGAGGGGCTGTCCGAGAAGTACTGGGGCGAGATCCTCGAGCGCACCGTGAGCTCGGGCAGCCTCCACGCGCTGCAGAAGAACTTCCCGCAGCACCAGCACCACCACCACCAGCAGCACCAGGACCAGCAGCAGCAACAGCAGCAGGCGTTGCAGCACCACCAACAACACCAGCCACACCAACAAAATCAACAGCAACAACACGGAACAATGACGACTTCGTTCAGCAAGACCAGCGATCTGAACTCCACCATATCGGAGAACGCGACGAGCAGCGACGCGGACGCGGGCAGCGGAGGCGCCGCGGGGGGGGAGCTCGCTAAATTCTCCACCTCGGAGCCGAAGCTCTGCGAGCAGCACTTCTTCCAGCACGACGCGAACTGTGCGAAGAGCAAGTGCGTCTTCAGCGGCGGCGGCGTTTGTGGAGGCGGCGGCGGGGGCGTGTCCTCGGGTGGCGGGGGCGTCGGGGCGGGGCGCAGCATCCCGGACATATAGTACGCAGAGGATGTGATTTTAGCGAATAATCAAATCAGACGTCTGGCCACCTGCCACCACCACCACCACCACCATGCGACCAACACGGGGACGACGGGCGAGCCTGGGGGCGGGAGCGGTCAGGGGAAAGGCAAAGCTCACCACACAACGCCGTCGAAGACCGGGACGCCGTCGACGCCAATGACGACGACGCGCGTCGCCTGCCACAGCCCGCCGCCGCCGATGTCGCTCCACGTCGCGGTGCCCATGGCCGAGTACCGCAAGTAATGGATGCGGGGACCACGCCCCACCGCCCACCTTCGCTCTATCCTGCTCCCTCTGGGGGTGTCGGCTCGACTTCGACAGCTTTCCACCCCTGTCTGTGTCCCCCCTCCAGCAGTCATAATATTTGTAAGTGTTAGTGATTGTATGCGAGGGCGTCTATCTGTCCTTCCTTCTGTATGTCTGTCCTTCCCTCCGTCTGTCTGTGTTCAGTGAGTGCTTGTTAATGTCTGTGTCCGTGCGAATATGTGGGTGCACCAGTGTCAGTCTGTGTGATATAAAATTAATTGTAAGTGTTTCTCGTCGTTGTCGCTGTTGTTCCACCAATGGTTTTCCGTTCTCGATGATTCACCGAGATTGAGGCAAATGTTATTTTCTGTTATTTCTAGTCTGAAGATAATTAAGAAATTTTATTTTAAATATTTAATTCTCTAGAACCTTCAAGAATTTTCATAACAATCTTCTCCATTAATTAAGATTTAATCAATATTAAATTATATAATTACTATAATTAACAAGCAATACAAAAAAATATTCTTATTTACGAGATTTCATAGAATTTGCATGCTTTGTATGAATTAAATTTAACTAAGCCTTAAGGAGAAATATAAGAACTAACACAGATCCAATAATTGTAGTAAAATCAATATACTATGTGTGGGACTAAATATATAATTAGCATAAGAATATATCTATATGAAAGATACAATACAGAAATTATAACAAAATAATTTCTAAGAAAAAGTAAAGAATATTGAACACGAAGATAAAATTGAGAAGCATTAAAATTAAATAGGATTCTCTCTAAAGAAGAATTACAATTATTAGTTAATTAAAAAATAGATAAAAAATCTCATAAACATTAATTTTATCAAATAAAATAAAATTAACATTATAAAAAAATGAAGTGAAATTAAAAAAATATATATTCCAAGACTGAAGAATAACAATGAGAAAAATTCCTCGAAAGCAACCCAAGAGATCTAATTTCGTACGATGAAAGTCTTATTTTCTCTCCCATTCAGATCAACCTCACTCTCTCTCTCCCTCGTTCTGTCTCCCTCTAATGTTCCCAATCTCGAACTTCTTCACATCGGTCTTTTCAACAAAAGAGAACTAAATTTCTCGAAGGCAGGGCCATCGGGGAAATTTCCCCTCGATCATTTAGAAAATGTAACAAAAACAACACAATAAATCCATTTCAACCTCTGTCCTTGGGGATCTAATTAGCAAATTGTAAGCTGTTCACCTTGAGATTGCGGAAAATTACCAAAAATTACAAGACAAATATTTCCATGAAGCATTTAAAAAAGTTTAAAAAGTACTCAAGCCCAGCAGGGCGTGAAATTAAAGGTCGGACCCACGGCGTTACCGAGAATTTTTATTATTATTATCGGGAAGGGAAGGAGAGGATAATAAATAGAAATGTGAGAATTATTCCGAGCATCGTAGGAGGCCGAGAACGGAATTAGGTTCAATCGCATTGTTTCGGCGCCGCAATCACAGATTAACATTAGGGTAAATATTTCTGAGCATTCTTTGGGGCTCCGTGCTAATATTTAAATCCATCCCGCCTTGGTGCAAGTTAGCCAAGCCTCAAACTTGTCGAGCGTGTCAGTAATTTCCATTTAGTGTCCACAAATATAAATTATATTAGTTGACAAAGGTTGGCTGTTATTCAATGCGAAAACAATTGTCCAGATTCAGATCGATTTAATTTCAATTAATGGAATCGATTTGGACAACTAGAGAATGCAAACATTTGCATAAGTATAAAAAATGAATAATTTTATCGATTTGTCAAACAAATTGTTTCCGAAAACATATCATTGAATTAATTTCTGCGAAAATATGGATCTCATTGTGTGCTTTTGGGATTCGAATAAGGTTTTCCCACAATAAAAGCCAACTTCATTCCAATTTCACGAAATTGTTATATTTGCAGAGACAAAAAAGAACTTTATAATATAAAAATAAATAACTGAGTATTAAGAACAAAAAAATATTAATAAAATTGAACAATTAACTAGACTTAAAACGTAATAATGATTGAATTAAGAATCAAAGTAGTTTTTAAGCACAAAGCCCAGTCCCTAGATATTGTGTTAATAAAAAACGGATTCGGTTTTTTACATTAATGTAGTTAGCAAACTCAAAACAACAAACTCAAACTCAAAAACAACAACATATAAAAAATTTAAAAATAACATAAGGATAACTAAATAAAATTAAAACCTGAACACATATAAGAAAAATCATTGACTTAACCCTTGCTGGCGTACATTGTAAATAAATTGTATGGAAGTGTGAAAATACATTCAACTTTTAAGAGAAATGATTGGAAAATGTGTTTCAATGGAGAATATTTAATTAATAACATTGATGAATTATAAATAACAAAGATTATGGAAAAGGAAACAAAATATATATATAAATAATTCAATGAATTGCGTTTTATTAAACCGGCGACATATTTTTATATTTCTTTATTGCGTGAAATACTCCAGGGTGAAAAAATCGCACAATCATTCTGTCTCTATCTCCCTCTCTCGTTTCCCTCTTTCTTGTCTGTTGCCAATCACGGCCCATGTTGTTGTAGTGAAGTAACGTGACGTAGCGTGCAATTTAATTTGTCCTTTACGCCCTGTCAACTTTCAATGTGAATCGAAAATGGAATGAAAGCAAATTGTAATTGAATTTAATTTTAATTTTCATTTTTCGCTTGCATTCTCTCATTTTTTCGACTGCACGTTCGCCTTCGAAGGAGCTTCGGGAACTCCTCGATTGAACTGACAGAGATGAAGAACGCGAGCGACGAAGTCCGACTCCGTGGTTGAAGGATTCAGTATAAAATAAGCTTCTAAAAATACGTAAAATATAAGTTTAATGAATTTTATCTTCTCAAATATATTCATGCATTTATTTTATTCATATATAGGAATAGGGATAATAATCAAAAGGAAATTAAACCGCTAAAAAGTCTTTGAAAAACAGAAAACAGTCGCAGAAAAACTTTTGGGAATTTCCAATTCTATTGCTGAATAACTCTTCTGGTTCTTTCATTCCCCGTATTTCTCTCTCCCTCTCCTACTCGCGATTGAACGTTGCGTGAGAGAAACTGCTTCAAAGTTCGTGAAACAAAAAAGGATTTGCACATTTCCGCACGTTCAACTGGGGGGTGGAGGAGAGAAAGGGACAGGAAGCGAAAGACCGGACATCGAGACATGTGTGTATGTGAATGAGGATGTTTGGATATGTATGTAAGTGTGTGTAAGAGTAGGCGATAGACTCTAGCTACATGTCTGACAGAAAGTCTGCTGCAGTTTTTTCCTTCATTCCCATTGTGGACCCGAAATTTGAGTCCCTCCGGAGCAGCCGTCATGGAGTTGTCGAACTTCGGGGTCGTTGGGGTCAGGGAAGGGTCAACTAGGAATGAGGAAAGCAACGACCAGCGACCAGGGACGACGGCGGTGAACAGAAAAAATAATAAAACCAGCAGTAGGTGCGGGTGTGAAGAGACAAAGCGAGAGACTGTGGACGAAGAGGGTGAGCACGATACGGAAGGGGTTCAAAGAACAACAACAATAACTGCGGAAAAGCGTGGTGAAACATAAAATTTTGTTCAATAAAATATAAATTCCTCCTCCACCCCTCTCAACACCGTCCTTCGACTCCACGACCTCGAAGATAACTTGCGGAAGTAAGCAAAAAGTTAGGGAAAATTTTGGAAACTCTGAATTCTCTAAAATTTGGATAATAACAGAGAAGGAACAGACTAGGAAGTGGGAATGGGAGAACAAAAACAGAAGAAGCAAAAATGTGGAAATAAGAGAGAAAGAAAGAGAAACGAGGCAAATAGACAAAGAAATAGAAAGCAAAGAAAACAGCAAGGAATATAAGCAAAAAGGAAGTTCAAATAGAAGAAAGTAACGACATGATGCTTGGAAGCTTTAAAGGCTATCATTGCCAAAAACTCCACAGAATCCTTGTGGCCACACAAAAGAAAATAATGATAAAACACCGGAGAGAAAAAATTGGGGATGAAAATATAAAACAACAAAAATCGGTGAAAATCGACCAAAATATTTCAACAAAAAAATAGGACAAATAATTCAAAAACACAAGAATAATTTTAAAGAAAATGGGCAGGGCACAAATTCGGATGATTTATCAAGGAAAGGGAAATGCAAAGAGTGAGAAAAATTCCAGTGAATGAAACAATTTCGTATTCATTGCAGGAAGACAGAAAGAAAAAAACGATAACAAATACAAAATGTACAGCAGGATAAATAAAGGGTAGAATTAGAAAAAAATAAATAAAGAAAAAAAAAGGCCAGACTTCGACAGAACTGAGAAAGGAAGGAAGAAATTTTCGAAATCAAGTTTATTCTAATTTTCTCTACTATGCTCCCCATTATTAGTTGTTGAACTCTATTGACTTCCCTACCTCACTTTCTCTCAAAACTCAACTCAAACTCCCGCAATCCCCCGCTTTTGGTATCTCGCTTCCGTTGAACTGAATTTTGTCTGGTTTCCCTCTTCGTGTGACACTCGCTTCCTCTGTGGGAACTGGGCCAGTCACCCGATGCCGCATTTGTCGCCCTCCTCTTCCATCTGTCTCCCTCTCTCGCTCATTCTTAAGCTTCTCCAGCGAAAGTGCAACCAGAACCGCAATCGAAGTCCCGAGTTTTATTTTATTTTTCGGTAAATCGATTTTTTCGGGGATCTCGCCTCTGTTTTTGTTAGTTTCGTTATGTGTTTTTAATATTATTTTGTTATTGTAAGTTGTAAATTTGGTAAATTTGTTGTTGGAATGCATCGCCCCTGTGTCGCCGGCATCATTTAAGAAAGAAGAAAACCGAGCCAACATCTGAGCAGGAGGGTCCAAAGAGCGAAAGAGAGAGAGATAGGAATGAAGGGCAGGATGCAGGAAGAAGAAGTAAGAGATGGAGGCAGTAGTGGGACAGAGAGAGATGAGAGAAGAAGAGAGCGAGAACGGTTTTCGGACAGAGAATTATCCTCGGATCTTTTGGATCCTCCTCTGTGTCGGTTTCGTGCACGTCTGTATATGACTGTAAATGTCTATGTCTGTCTGTCGGTTTGTCTATCTCGCCGTTCGTTTCCCTGACGGTGTGTTTGTGCGTCCCCTTCCCTGAGGCTTGAGTTTATTTGGCTGCCTGTGTGTGTGTGAGAGAAATTGTGTCAATATTTGTAGGTGTGAGAGGCAGAGGTCGTGGATGTGGGTGTGGGAATGGGAGTGTTTATGTGAGTGAGCGAGGAAGTGACTGTGTGGGAGAATGAGTGTCAATGTTGATGTAGTATTTGTGAGGGCTTAGTGATTGTATGTGTCTGTGTTTCGGTAAATCGAGGTCTAAATGTCTGGCAACATCTGCTTAAGTCGAAGGCCATCGACACCAATTTCTCTGCAAACGCCTGTTGGACCTTGTTGTTGCTTAGTTTTTGTTGCAGTCTTCTCGTTCAGATCGAATCTTGAATTTAAACTGCAATCAATCCGGAGCGGAACGGTTCGCAGGCGATGGGGAGGAACAAATCTGCAACGAATCCACATACAAAATTAAGAAAACCGAAACCAAGCGAAGCACCGACATTCGGAATGAAGCCGCGTTCTCGCAAAAGAATAACGAAAGAACGAAACTTGCACATGAGGAATACAGCACACATGCTCTAGCACACGAAACCTAACTCACTGAATGCAGTGAATCTCAATCGACTTTGGCTGAATGGCAGGAAAACCGAGGCAAACCGGGCCCAGCGAAAGTTCAGGCAAGAGAAACTGCGAGATGGGGGCGAGGAAGGAGGACGGGAAGAGGTCAACCACCTGACAGCAAGTTGTCCCTCTCTTTCTTCCCACTCTCACCCCCTCCTTCGCCCACATTACGTCCCCTTCCTTTCTCTTCCACCCTCTCTTCTCCTTCTCATATCCCACCTTTCCATTTCAGCTGTCGCTTTTGGTTTCCAACGTCAGACACACTTGCCTTCCCTCGCCCCCCTTCCTTCTCTCCTCTCTCACCCTACCCTCACTCGCCCCCAGCAGTGTTGCCGAACTGTCAGAAGAACCACGTTGCATTCGGGCCATTTTTGAAATGCGTGGCTCGAAATCGAAATTCGAAACTTTCTGCGACAGCAGCGCCAGACCTCGACGGTGACGCCAACCTCGATAACTCCCACTCGCGAGACATTCGCACAGTGCGCCAATCAAGAGACCAGCCTCGCTTTCGCTCCTCCACTCTCTCTCCCTCGTTCGCTTTTAAACTATACTAGCTTCGAATAAACTCCCCCGCTGCCTCACTCAATTCATTTCCGTCTCCTTTTCTTTTCTGTTTCTGACACTCTATGAAACGTTGTCTCGCTCCTTTTCTCCATCTCTATCTATCATGCAACATTAATGAATGCAGAGTTGTATTTAATAAAGACGAAACAAAATGACCCCACATATAAAAGAAATACAATTCCAAAAATTTTGTAAAAATTAAATAAAATTCTTTGAACCATTTTTATTCAAAATTATTTCAACTTTGCTTTGCTTTGTCCATCCACGCCATCCTTCTTCCATTTCTTTGCTCAAATTTGTTTGACCCTTTACTTGGCATTTCTTTATTTTTTTTGTTGGGTCTCCCGACTTCCTAATCATGTTTTCTTTTTTGTTTCTCTCTCACAGACTCCCTTTCTCTGTCTACAGCCCTTTCGCCTTCTCTGTCCCGCTGCCAGAAACTTCGGTTGAAGTTTCGTTTTGTATTTAAGTTGTATTCATGCTTGTCAGCATTTAGCTGAAACCCTTTTATCGACGTTGCAATGCTTCTCTGCATCCTTCCACTTTCTGCTGCACTTCCTTTTCGATCTCTCTCTTTCTCTGGTTCTCTACCTCTCTTTCACTCTTTCTCTTCCTCGCTCTTTTGGGTTCTCAAACAGCAGTTCGCTTTGACATTGTTTCGGGAAGCAGCTGGAACAATGATCATAACAACAACCATCACTATAAAAACTCTAAAAATTCCAAACAACAACAAAGCCAATAACAATACCAACAATGAGAACAACAACAATCAACAGCAAATTCCTTATTTTATGCTTCTCACTCACTCCTCTGTTGTCTCTTTTGCATTGCTTTCGTTTTGCTTCGTTCCTTATTAGGGATGTTTTCTTTTCAACTCATGTCCTTGCAGCTCATTGTCTCGTCTTGCATTTTTTTTCTCTTTCCCTTCCTCCCGCTCTCTCTTTCCTTCCTTCCCTCTCCTTCTCCCGTTTGTCTGTCTTCCGTCTAAATTGCGAGACATTTATTTTTCATCGCTGATGATTTCTCTGTTGTTATCGTTTCTTTCACCAAGACTGCTGTCATTTTGTCTGTTCTTATGTCTCTCACTCCCAATCTATCTCTCTCTCTGCCTCTCTTGTCTACTGTTCCCCTGTCAATGCCCCGATGTATCTGTCTGTCTTTCAATTTGTCCCTCTTCCTCGCATTTCCATTGATTTTTTTGCTGTTTATAACAAATTGACCCCTCTTTGTAGATGTTATTGTGTGCGTGTGTTTGTCCATCTATCTGTCGGTATGTCTGTCTATCCTTCGTATACGTGCGCAACAAGTTCGGATTTCATATTCATATATCATTTTATATTCTTATTTTTCTTATTACAAATATATATACATTATAAGGTTTTATACCAATGTAAGGACCTGCAGTTTTTAATTCCGAGAGATTTTTTAATGCAAATAATACTTTCGGAAGTTTGCCATTACCGCGGCTCCGCTGGCGCGTAGGCTTCGCACTAGCCCCCGTTTTGCAATTGTCCTCTCTTTTGATCCTTCTTATTCCATTTGCCTGTTATACTAATTCTGGTCTTCTTCCAATGGTTCTCTTTGTTTCCTCATTCCTCATTACCTTCCCTGTTCCTTCTTCTCTTCTCTTCTCTCTTGCACTTGACTCTTCGTCTGAATTGATGTTCATACGACCTGAAGAACAAATAGGTTTGTTCAAAATGTCCATGAATTTCTTCTTACCTCTCACTCTAATTTTATTTTGCACCATACATATTCAAGAATACTACAATCGTTCTTCTAATGTATGTTTGTAACATCAACAAACTTTATCCAACACTCTATCGCAAGCTCTCTTCCTACCCACAGTCACTCGCCTCCCTTGGAAAAATATTGTTCCTTTTGTAAAAATCCCCTTCTTTTGTGCTAGAAATTCTCTTCAATATTGCAATCATTGAGCTTCGAAAGAAAATATCCTTCGTTTCGATGTCGGCTGAGCTGCAGGGTGCCAACAAATGAAAAAGGCATCAATGATAACAACAACAATATAACCAACAACAAAAATAAAACCACAAGACCACAACCAACAACAACGAACCAATAAATACACAAAATCGTTCATAAATCGCCAGAAGAAATAAATCTTAATAAACCGATTTGACGCCGAACCCCAAAAATCACCTCGATACACTTCACCTCACCTCAACTCAACTCACCTCATATTTATTTCGCACGAATATCTCTCTCTTGCATCTCTCTATTTGTTATCTAGAGAGAATTTCTGCAAGAGATCATATAAATAAATCAACAAGAACATGAGCAATACCAAAAACAATAAAGGAAACAATAGCAACATGGACAACTGTTATAACAAAAATAAAAACAACAACAATAACTACATGTATCACATGAACAGGAAATAAAGAAAAGAAGGAGCAGGGTGAAAAATTAATATTTACAATATTTTTTAGAATGTTTTCTTCACATGAAGACAGTATTCTAGCGAGAACGACGACTAAAAGGAGGGCAAACGAGGAGAAAGGAGAAGAAATAGGAGAGACATTTATAAAGAGGCGAGAGATAAAGAGACGTGGGAAAAGGAAACACGAACCTCTCGTGATTTTTATATCTTATTATTCCCCAAATGCTGAGCTTTATGTCTTCCAATTGATGCCAGACAGTCGAATGCGAACGAGGAGGAAGGGAAGTGGTGGGGTGACGAGGGGGGATGAAGGGAGAATGAGGGAGGAGAATAGGGGGAAGAGACTCCTGTCTGGTGTTGCGTCTTCTCTTGGACGACTGCTTGAATCCTATTTATGAGTTCGCTTGAAGCTCGTTCTTAGAACGTCTTCGTGCTTTCTGCGTGAACATTGAACGTTGTGAGTACGAGAAAAGGAAGAAAAAAGGGGAAGAAGAGGATGAAGAAGAGAGAGGGAGAGAGTGTCCTTCTCCTTCAGACACCAAGAATTCTTGCAATCCACTGGATGTAGTCGTCGGAATTCGTTTGGGGCTGCGACGAGGTGGTCGAAGATATCGGTGAGCTGTTGTTATTGCAGTAATTTTTATTGTTGTCGTTGTGATCTTTATTGTTGTCATCATGAATGGATTCGATCGACAACGCCAAGAATGATGCAAGGACATGTGGAGCAAACACACACATGACTCTCGGCAATGTCTCCCTGTCCTGCTTTTCTTTCCCTCCCTCTCATTCTCCCCACCCACCTCGTTCTTGCATTATAAACTTATGTTGCGTTGACTCCAATGGCGTGGAAAGGGAGAATGAGAGAGAGGAGGGAAGGAAAACTATGATATTTCACTCGAACTTTTCGCATAAAACTATATTTATTTGTTTTCATATTCTTTGTCCATATTTTTCCTTTATCCATTATTTTGTACTAACTATTTTGTATTCTGCAAAATTCTAAATTTGTGAGCGCCCTGAATTCATAAGATGAATTGATGATAATTGTCCAAAGCGGTGAACTATTGAGAAGATAAAAGGTTCTTGATTATGGATTTCAGTCCTTTCAACACCCAGGAGTCCTTCAGTCACCTCCGATACCGCCATCGACACCTCATCGAACAACCCGATGATCGCGGTTACCCTCCACTTCACCGTAGCCACTTGCCCTTATTCCGCTTCAGCACTCGACACGACCTTCGCAAGTGCCTTCCTCCATCGCCCTCCTCAATTCCCACTGCTTAAACACTCCCCTCGCCACCATCTCGTTAGCAGAACACGACGCGTTCAATGAAGCTGAAAAAAGCGCTCGCACTCTCGGAGCTCATTTATCATTTCGCGTGCTCCTTCCCTCTCTATATATATATTTTCCTCTCTTCCTCTCTCTTTCCTTTTGTCTATCTGTCGCTGAGACTCCCCCTCTGTCTCTTTATCCCTCTTTTAAGTATTTGCCTCAGTCTAATTCCCAGGAATCTCGAAAGTCGGCCAGAACGGAAAAGCGATAAAAGTGTATTTCGCGTGTTTCAAGCGATAACCTGCTGCTTCACCGCCCCGACCCGCCCACTCCATCCTTCTCTTTGTTCTTTTAACTTTCCATCTCCTTCTTCTCCGACTTCCCCTCCCCTGCGAAGGTGGCGAGAGCAAGAAAGAACAATGGTGGACAATAGGAATGAATGAAAGTGAAAGAGACACAATAAGTGAGGTGGATGGAGAAAATAAATGAGAGATATTCAGAAACATGAACTTGGTTTGAGTTTTCATCGCGAAGATTTATTCGCTTTTTTTTGTTCGTCTTCTTCTTGTACATCTTTGTTATTATTGCAATTGTTTTACGGTTGTTTTATCATTTTTATTATTGTTACGAATTCTTGATTTCTTCATTTCTCCTTCGTTGACTGTTGATCTTTCTTCTAATGGGACGTTTGTTGTTATTGTTGATGGCCGTTTCAAGACATGTTCTTATCTCATGTTAGTCATATTGTTCTTGTTTTTATTGTTGTTCGTCTGATCATTTTTTTTATCTATGATTTTTGGTTTGTAAATTTTGTTTTGGTTCTTATAGTTGCGGTCATGTGGTCAATTCAATTTTGATTGCTTTCGATTTCATGGAATTCTTTCATGAACCCATATATTAGTATTCATTCCATTGCATATTATTTAATAGTATTCTATTTCCCGATATATATCACTATTTCTTATATATGTATATTTTTTAAATAAACATTTTCCTTTTTTTATTTAATTTCTGTATTATATGTACTATAAGCAATGTACTATATCTTGTATAAGTAGTATGTAAGTATGCAACAATGTATTAGTATATAAGCGAATGTGCGCCATCTTCCTTCAATCTGTCTTCCTCCATTTGACTTTTTCCATTTCCGTCGGTTGACGAATTATATAATGTTCTGTCATGTGCAGAAATTTCATTCGAATACCAACAACAATAAACAGTCAAAATCAAGTCGAAAACAAATCAAACAAAAGTCAAAAATAAATCAAAATATGAACAACAATGCCAAATGAAAACCAACAACATCCATAGATATTTAGTGATATGTATATTTTGATATTCCGTTTGACAGCCAGTGTTGCTCACGTTAATCTGCAATTAATTTGTTGCATACAATTATTTTCGCATGCATTTAATTTATGCTTCATGCATTTGTGATTTCCATTCAACATACATATATTAAATTTATTTAATTTTTTTATTGTGGATTTATTGTTGTCTATTACTAAATGTTGTTCTTGTATTTGTCTATATATTTTGACACACACTAATGCATTTATCTATTGTGTTTTGATTTCCACGCTGTCATAGAATTAAATTTTGCGGTTTCCATTTGTTGTTGATGTTCTTCTTATTGTTCTTTGTTGTTGCCTCTGTAAATACCGTCAAATTTCAAATTGAATGTTAAATTTGAATTCAACATTATTAAATTATGGCTTCAATTCAAAATTTACACAGGTAATCAAGTTATACAAACTTCACATTTTATTTCGTTTTTAATATATAATTTAGTTTTAGATATTCCTAATTCGATTAATTTTGAATTTCCTAATTTTACATTTTTTGTTTTAGAGATACATTCTTTTTTCTGAAATTTTCGATGGTAATTTGAGTGGGAAATTGGTAAGTAATAAGATTAGTTATTATTTGTTTAAAATTGGAACTCAAAGTTGATTAAGTGAAACCTTACCAAAATAATCCAAATTCAGGCTACGAAAAAACCACACGCACGAGTCAGTTTGTTGCAATAATTCTTTCAAAAAGTACATCAAAAAATTGGTAAAGAATAATTCGGTTTAAAACAGTTTTAAAAGGAAGGAATGAATATGAATGAATAACGCAAAAAATAGCTGGTATTATATTTTCTATCAAAATAAAAAAAAATTAAAAATATGAATGAAAAAAAATATAAATATATACAGATATAAAAAATTAACAAAAATAAAATATTAAATGAAATTTAAAAAAAACAATTGAATGCATACTAAATAAGAAATATTTCAAAAAAACTTCCTTTAAAATCGAGTTAAAAATGTTACTTTCGGATTTTCGCCATACTAATAAGAAATATTTCAAAAAAACTTCCTTTAAAATCGAGTTAAAAATGTTACTTTCGGATTTTCGCCAAAATTACACTAACGATAAAAACAATCCAGGCCCAATTTAACTTTGCGCGATGCAATCAGCGAACCGAACCCTTATCAGACGGCCAATGATTTCCAGAAGAAACCCCGACCTTCCACCAGTTGATCCCGAACCCTCTTCCAGCACCCTCTGTCATCGTGTCCCCCCACCCCAAGCGATGGAGGATGAGAAATTATTCTCCTGCAAAAGTCGAGTTTCTGAATGTCAAGTCAACGACTTGCGTCGACCAAAGGACATCTTCATAAAGGGCTTTAAGCTGCAAGCGAGACCTCCTGATAGTATGCAAAACTTTTGCGATCTCAGAGTTCATTCAATTTGTGCCAAGAACTTCAACACAAGGGGTGGACAAAGGGGGCGAGGCTCCTCTGGAGTCGTCTGTCGTTGACGCCTCGCGTCTCCATCGACTGGGGATTCGCCGTCGTCCAACGTCCTGTGTGAAGGAATCATCTTCAGTGGAATGTCAGCTGCCCGGACCACGTCGTCATCTGCCTCGCCCCCTTTCTCCCCGTCCTGTCACTCATCAACAAGTTCAGTCCAACACAATTCAGGCGTCTGTCCTGCGTCTATCTGTCTCGGCCGAGTCGACAAACTTCTGGAATATTTTTAGCTGAAGCAGTAGCCAGAGGACATTCGAGATGCGGGAAAGGATTCTCCACGACATCCAGCTGGTTTTCCTTCTTCTCCTTATCCACTCAATCATCCTTCTTCTCTCTCTAACATCATCTTCGAGGTACTCGTCAGAGCCTTCGTCGTCCTTGTGTTTAAATGAAAAATAATAAAATGAAATTTAATTTGAATACGAGAATAAATTGAGATGAAATTCACGAGGATGTTGGTGAAAGAATTGAACATGATGACAATGGAATTGAAAATGATCACGATGGAATTAAAGTTGTTGATGACAGAATAGAACATGATGATGACAAAACGGACGGTGGAGATTGGGATTAGGATGAGGAAGAAGTGGTTGCCGTCCGAGGGTCAACAGTTGATGGGCGGCCACAGCAATAACAAAATTAATGAATTCAGAAGACCTGATCGCATTCTTAATGACATGCGCAGTTAAGGGTCATCCTTACCTCGATCTCTCTTTATCTCTCTTTATCTCTATTTCGCTCTGACTATCTGCACTTCGATTTAGATCTCTCTCTCTCTCTCAGTTTTGAAAGTTTTATTCACAATAATTGTAACAATAACAATTGCAACAACAACAATTGCAACAACAAGAAAACAAACAAAACACAACAATAACAGTGTGCAACAACAATAAAAAGCACAATAACAAAAAGTAAATTGATAATAGCAACAAGAACAAAAACAAATACAATAAAAATATCAAGTATAACAACAATAGCAATGAGAATAAAAACAAACACACCCACGTCTCAAACAACCATCTTCATTATCACCATCATCATCATATAAATAGACAACGGTCACCACTACAACAAAGTGTTGAAGATGGAGTAGAAACAACAAAAATGCCTACAACTGTATAAATAACAGAAACAACACCAACAAAGACAAGTTTATCAAGAACATTTGGTTGCGAAATTCATTAAAAGTCTTCTAGATTTGAGTTTCTAATGAAATTATTTGCATAAAGAATTGAATGATTGCTCGAGAGGCGGGCGGGCCGAGTTGAGTTTATTTAACTCCGGCAGTTGTGTTTTGAATAATGAACGAGTAAAAGAGGTGTCAGTGGATGGGAGTTGGAGCACGCTTACAGGCTTCCGAGCCAAGTGAGTTAGGTGGGGGAGATAAAAATCGTGACATGGTAGAAATAGGTGTGTACAGAATTTAATAAAGAAATGTATTTCAATTTTCTAAATATAAATAAAAACAATTTTAATTGTTCATCCAAGATTATACAAACTTCCTGTACATATTTTCAAAGTTTGATAAATTTTTCATGTTTATCAAAAGCGTTACCAAAAAAATTTTTGTATAATTTATTCTATTTAATTTAAATAATTTTTTATTTAATTTTAAAATACATATGTATATATTTAATTCTTTCATTGAAATGCATTCTTAAATCATCATTTTGCATAAAAAACATTTTCAGCTTTTATTCTCCCTCCAAATATTGTAACGATAAAAACTTAATTGCCATAATGATCGTTTGGAATAACACGTTCCTTGATTGACTTATTGATGCTATTTTGGGCGAAGAATAAAAAATAATCAGAAAAATATACCACAAAATAATATATAGTGATACAGTGTCTCGGCCAATCTACAACATAGTCATTCACTCACTTTTCCCCACCACCTCGCAATTCACTGATTGACAGATCTTTGACACTCAGAGCTAACTCGACTGTTGACCGAGCTCAGGTTCGAAATATATCATCAGTCATGAGTCCCTTTCTCTCTCTCTGTATCCGGCACACCTTCCTTCATTCTCAGCTCATCGACTGCTCAATCAGCCAGCATTTGACTCCTCTCAATCACTCTACAATGTCGTCCATCGACTCGATCAAGTTAGTAGTGGATAGCTCCTTCTCTCTCCTTCGCTTCGACACTTACTTCTTCTCTCGACCTCCTTCCCTCCCGCCGTCCATCATCTCGATAATTCGATCATCATTTTCGCAATCATTATCCGATCACCTCTTTCCCTCATGAACACTCACATCGATCAGATCACGAGTTAATTGACTCACTCACATCCACATTGACTTGCGTGTACTACCGCCTTATCTTTCCCTTTCTCTCGCTCTCCCTTTCACGCAAGAACTCGATATCCCCTCAACTATCTAGACTCATTCTCTCTCTCCCATTCTCCATTTCGAATATTTCCAACAATCTCCCTCCATCTCACTCCCTCCCTTACCACTTAATATCTCTCCCTTCCTTCTCCTCTCTCTTGTTTTTGCTCCCGCCCTATAATTGATGTTAATGGTCAGACCTTGATTTTTGCATATGTATGCGACACAAATGACTATTTTCGTGGCGTTCAAATATGCGGGTGTATGTGTTTGTGTCGGGCAAATACACACACGAATGAATTCAAAAATAATGCCACCGAAACAAAATAAATATTCGAACCGAAATGAATCGGGCAATGGGGCGTTATTGAAAAATGCTTAGAAATGTATGCATCAAGTGAAGCATACTATTGGGCGCCTGTCATTAAAAACCCATACAAATGTCATTTATGCCGTGTGGACATATTTTCCCGCTCACTCTCTTGTGGAAAATTTTCTATATTCGTATTTGTAGTGCATTCGTTGGAATTGTTAATTTTTGGAGAATTTTGGTATGAAAAAGTATTTGTAGGCTGTCGTCTAAAAGTATGAAATGCAAATGTTGCATTGTAGCCTCTATTGTTGTATATTTTTCGAGTGAAATCCCATTAAATTCCTTTTATGACTCTGCCTTGGATCCCCAAAAAACCCGCCGTGGATAGCAAAAATCACCCAGATTTCGAAATATGCAAAACTCAAGGGACGTTTATTTAATTTATGTAAAAATGAGGATTGCAATTAACTCCAATTAAATACGAGTCGAGTGAAAAATGTATTACAAGTAAATATAATATTAAAAATATATAAATAAAAGTATATGAAAGTAAGAAAAAAATAAAAGAGCAAAAAAAATAAATAGGAAGAAAATCGAACTAGCGCACCGGGGTCGCTTCGCTCCCCCGGTTTGCCTGGTCCACCCAGGCAAAATCTGTTAACTTCGGCCAGGCCGAAGTTTACATACCCTACACCCTGCATACAACGTTTATTAAAGGAAAAACAGTGAATTTCTATCAATAATTAGTGAAAATGCATCATTACACTTCAATGCTATTAACTCCATCGTGCGATTTTCACAAATGTGGCATCTTTCAAAAGTAAATTATATATTTGAAGCTATATTCGTATTCCAAACACGATTATACCCTTTTTTTTGTCGATTGTCTAATCTGTGAATAAGAGTGAAGTTAGGAATCTTATAGGGGCCCATGTTTCTACAAAACGAAGTAGTTCTGGTGTTTGCAGCATTGTGCCATTGCTAATATCTTGGAAGTGCGCATTAAAGCTCTGCAATTTATGGAAGAATAATTGAATCGATGATTTTTTGTGTGCCATAAAATACATTATGATTTTAGTTGCTTTTCATATTTTAGATGTTCATTTCAATGCAGACAAAATCTGATTCAACAACAGACTTGAGAGGGTAGAAATTTTCAACAATATAAAGTCCAGAAGTACTTGCTGCGCTACTATAAGCAACATATAGTGCCGCGTGACTGATTCCACTTTGAAGATGAACAGCCATTTGGAGATATGTAGCTCCCTGACTTTTGCGGATTGTGATCCCGTCAGCAGGGCTTGTATTCTCTCAATCGTCACCTGCTCATTACGTTTATATTGAAAGGATATAATCAATTTTTTATGGGCGTCCATTGAGGTTCAGATGGATGTGGTCTCTTTCTTCTTGCATTCAATCCCACCTTTCATCAGCTAATAACATCCATAAAGTAGTTGGATTTCTTGTAGATCTACGATTTTGTATGGAAGGTGCTCGTGTCCTATAAGAGATATTTTCCATTTGATTCTTGGGAACTCTTAGTAGCAATATTTAATCTAATAACTGCCTATATGGTTTACCATATCCAACATTGAGCTGTAGCTTTTGAGCTGAGCTGTAGCTTGTCAATTTTTAGCATGTAAAGTGGTATCGGTGGTACGTATCTGTGATACGGTGATCAGACGCAAAAATTCATCTCTATATATACCATAGTTTATCATATATACCATATTCAACTTTTGCGTTATATGGGAGGGCGATGTTTTCCATTTTTGCCTTTTAAACTCGTATCAGTGGAACATGATTACACACAAAGTTTCATCTCGATATATACCATAGTTCACCAGATATCCTATATAAACCTTTTGGTTTATATGGGAGGTGGGCGTGTCCGATGGGCGATGTTTTCCATTTTTATCTTTTAAACTCGTATCAGTGCAACATGATCACATACAAAATTTCATCTCGATATATACCATAGTTCACCAGATATCCCATATAAACCTTTTGCTTTATATGGGAGGTGGGCGTATCCGTTGACCGATTACGCCCATTTTTACATACAAGTAGCTTATTAATATAGAAATACTAAATCCAAAATCTCAAGTCAGTATCTCTTACCGTTTCTTCACAAAATCTATTTCCACAGACAGACACACAGACACACAGACAGACAGACAGACGGACAGACAGACAGACAGACAGACAGACGGACATAGCTAAATCGATTCAGGAGGTGACGCTGATCAAGAATATATATACTTTTCCATACCTACGACCTCTCCTTTAATGCGTTACAAACGGAAGGACAAAATGAATATACCCTTACCCACAGGGTGTAGGGTATAACAAGAATTGTTGAAAAAACACAAACAATTTTTTATGAAACAACAAACAACAAAAAGTGGACCGAAAAAGCACGTGAAAGATCTAAAAAGTGGAAAAAATTGTGACAAGAGCTTGGTAAAGGCTTTAACAAAAACCGCAATAATTCCGAATAAAATCCCGCTATTTCACACTCACATATACTTACATAGTCATGCACACATACACATCGAGTGTAGCAACCGAATGCTAAAGCAGAAACTCAAGAGGCGGCTATATTCAAATAGTGCTCGCAATAATTGTGCGCGCCGTTTTGGGAGAACACTAACAGCAACAGCAAAGGAACAACGGCAACGACGACCAGGACAACAATTCAATGGAGAAGTCATAAATAAGGATCAACTTATGGCAACAGTTTGGACATATTAAGTTGTTGTTGTTTTGTCATTGTTACCGCTGCTATTGTTTTTGTCATTGCTACCGCTGATATGTACATAGATGTAATTTTTGTGGATTTTGTCGTTGCTATTTCCGCGTTTGTCTGTATGTTTCATTATATATTTACGTCTGCGTTGTTATGTATCTCTCAATCATGACTAAAAACGAGAATTAAATAACAAATGGCTGTCAGAACGGAAACGGAAATATTATAAGCCAATAAATCGCTTCGGCCAACTGCATTTAACGACACGCACACTCGAGAATTTAGAATTGGTGTGAGTTTTAAAATATTTATAAACAAATAAATTATTATTATATTCGTTCCGTTTTATTCTAAAGCATGTGTGTTCTTCATTAATTTTTCTCTGTGAACGGTTTTTATTTATTTACTAAATTTTGTCTATAGATTGTTTGTTGTACAGTGGAATACAATAAATATTTGTTTTGTTTTTGGTTTAGAAAATAATGTTATTTTTTTATAGATTTATTTTTCTAGCACGCAAGGAAAAATTCCCGAATGCGTTTTTAATTCCCCTCACGTTGATTCGTTTTCAATTTGTACGCATATGTATGTTTATGTGTTAGTGTGCGTGGGATATATGGCCTCGAAAAAAAGTTATTTTCTTTTAATCTAGGATTATTATTTTTCTTATGTTGTACAAGTCTTGGGGTATTTACTGTAATAGTTGCTGGATGATCTTCTAATTCAAATTATGCTTTATTATGGGGTCTACGAGCAGTTGCCCAAACTATTTCTTATGAAGTGAGATTAGCATTAATTTTATTCTTTTCTATTCAATTTTATTACATTCCATTGATTGAGAACAAAAACAAGAAAGCAAAAAACACAAGAATGAATGGAAAAATACACAGAAAGTCTCGGGTGAGTGAGAGAGCGAAAAACAGAGAGAGAGAAAGAGAATTGATTAAATACCAAGCGCTGCCATATTTTATGGATTCCGTATTTATTTGGAGATTAGTTGGAACTATTATTTATGGATTTTCTCGATTTTCTACTACTTTTACTCAATTTTTATTTTCTACTTTTCATTTTTGAATTTGTTACAATAAATTGTTTTATATTCTAAACAATTATTTAAATAAAGTAAATTATTAAATAAATAATTTTTTTTTTAATTCCTCTTTGTTATTTTTGTACATACATATTTTAGACTTTCAAATATTTATTAATTTTTAACAAGCTTCTCTAGAGTTCATCACCAGATATTCCCTTCTCCCCATCTCTCTCTGCTTCACATAAATATTTCATTTTATTTTATTTGAATTCACGGATCCCGTGGAGATCATTAAGAAGCTGAGCTCAGTTACCTTTACTTCTCTGCATGCGGTAATATTCGAAATTATATGTGTGGCGAGCAGCAGGATTTGTTCTTGGATTTTTTCTGGGTATTTTTTGCTTATTCCACTAATGTTGTTGTTGCTAATACAAATAATTTCCCTACTAACTTGGTATTGGTATTGTCGTTATTGTTTTTTTATTGTCGCTCTTAACTTCTGTTATTGTTGTTGTTGCCCATGTTAATTTCCTGCCTGTATTATAATTTTATATCTTTCTTATGCTCCTTCATCTCCGCCTTCTTCTTCTTCTTCTTCTTCTTCTTCTTCTTCATTTCTTTCCCCACAATTATTTAATGAAATCACAACAGTTTCACCTCTGTATCTTTCCCTTATTTGCAAATTAATTGGATTTTATTGTGAATAGCATTAAAAACGTCTCACGAAACTTTTCTAATTGTTGATGATCTTTCACGCAAGTACATGAATATACATATTGAAATACACACAAACACAGAAACATCATAGGATGCATTACACAGATATACAGACAAACACAATGAAATAATAAGAACAATGAGAAAAGAAAGAACCGGGAAGCAAATTCAGTGGAGCTTGGACAATATCTAAGGAGGGATAAAGAAATGAAGGTTGGGCCAACGGTAGTCAGCAGGTTTTCAAATAAACTCGATTTAATGAACTCTTGGCAACACTAGCAATGAAATTATTTACATGAAAATACAAATAAAATTAGGAAAAATATAACTAGAAATAAAAACATAAGTTTGAAAACAAAAATAAAAATTTTGAAAAATAAAAAATATAAA
This sequence comes from Coelopa frigida, assembly GCA_017309665.1. Taxonomy (NCBI): domain Eukaryota; kingdom Metazoa; phylum Arthropoda; class Insecta; order Diptera; family Coelopidae; genus Coelopa; species Coelopa frigida. Next base: position 833,913 of record CM029562.1, read on the forward strand.
AAACATGATTTTTGAAAAGAAAAAAATAGTTTTAATTTTAAAAATATTTTTCTTTTGAATTTGAATAAAGAAAAAAAGAGAAAGTAAAAATAGGACATAAAAATAGTAAGAAACGCATTCAAACTAGAAAGAAAATGGGAAGAAAAACTAAAAGAAGATCCTACTCAAAGAGAGAAACTATCAAAGTTATTGAATTGAACTAATGTACAGAAGGAAAAACAAGTTCACAAAGTTTATGGCAAAGGAGTAAGTTTTTCACTTCCCATGTGTCTATGGCTGCAGAACTCTATTTTGCTGTCTCTTACCCATCATTACTCCCGCTCTCTTTATCTCTCTACCGCACACAAGATTTTTAATGGAAGCTGCAACCGCTCGAAACTAATCAGGAAGGAAGATTTCATTAAATCGATTGACAACCAACGACACAAAGAGAGAATGAGACGAACAGAGTGAGCGAAGAAGTTTGATAGAGAGAGAAAGACTGAGTGAGAGCGAGAAAGATGTAGTTCAGAGACAGGGAATGAGTAATGAGTAGAGCTACAAATATATGTCTGCTGATATTAGCACAGAGACAGACCGACAGACTAACCTCGTTATGCACATGAAACTACAATAAAAATGCAACAGCGTCAAAATATATAGAAAGTGCAAATTTCGAAAAACCTGAGTATCGATTTTGGACAACAACAACACAAGCACAAGGTTTTTGTGCTTATAATTAGAAGTCGATGAATGTTTCTTTGGGATCTCCTAACCCGAGTTTTCCTTCTGATTTTCACACTTTCTTCAGAAACCAAGTTGGAGGCCTCTTACAGATCCCTCCTTAGGTTTTCATAACATCATTTTTTATTTTTTTCTCTTTGATTTTCTTTTGGTATTTTGGTACTTTTTTTCCGTTTTCTATATAACGCCTTCTTTCTTTCTTCCTCCTTCCATCTCGCCCTCCTTCACACGGCTCTTCCTGAGATGCTTCGAGACTTCCATTTAACTTCCTCGAACTTCTTCATTCGTTCCGTCTTTCATTCCTCTTCCGGCTCCAACTTGTCCTAAATTCTATCTTCCTTCTTCTGCCCCTGATTTCTACTCTTCGCTATATTGTTTTGTCCATCTTTCTCTTTCTTTCTTTCTTTCTTTCTGTCTACCGCACTATATCATTCGAATCTCTTTCATCTCTGACGATTGTGGCGCCGACGATGTCAGGCCGATTGCAAAAGCAGCAGATGGACTGGAAAAAATAATGGACAACAACAACGACTACTACAATAATAAAAACCACCAACAGTTACAACAATAATAACATCGGCAGCAACTCGTAAGAGCAACATTTTATTTTGAATGGCAAAAATCGTGTTTGGAACTTTTGCCGAAATCCATTCCGAAAGGCGTTGCCACCCGAGTCGAAATAACATATTGCATAGCGATATGTCGGATGTTGAACAACTTCGAAACATGATATATTTCATCAATATTTTGTAATAAATACTAGATGGGAAAAATAGAGAAAGACCAAATACGAATGTGCTAGCAACAGTAACAGAATATATAGATTAAATTTTAGAAAAAACTATGGAATATTTTGAATAAGATTTGATGAGTCGAAAGCAAATGCAGAAAACTTCATAAAGTAAGGACACAATATAGAAAATATGAATGAATTTGAAAAATAAATTTTCATTATCGTTTCTACAAAAAATTATTACGAAACAAGCTCAAAAACAATAAAAAATATATACTAAAACAAGAAAGAAAAAAAAGAAGAAAATTCGAGATAATTGCGATTTTCTCTATTCCGAACACACACAGGAATCCATCATGGCAAATTGGTTTATGGGATGCAATTAATTCATCATTAGGTCATCACGTTCCAGCCCCATAAACCAAAGCCATCTGTCTGTCCTCAGACTGAGGCCATATTTCATATGAGTCTTATAGAATCACGCTGCAAACAGAAAGCACTCACTTGCTGTTACTCATTTCTTCTTTAAGGAAACCCTAAACAAACCAGCGATTGAATTATCAATGTTTTCAAGCGATATTTTCTTCCTCAATCCCTCTATCCTATTCATTGATACCCTTCTCTTCCTCCACTTCCTTCAATCTCTTTCTATTTCACACCTCCTCCTTTATCACACAGTACAAGATTTCGAACAAAAGACGAACCCGAAAGAAAAAGTCAAAGCCAACGAAACAATAACATAAGAAGTTAGTATGAAAAAAACCAAAAGAGAAAAAAGTCAATGATGGGAAATAGAAAAATAAAGGAAGAAAAAAGTGAGCGAAAAGATATACGAAACATAAAAACGACGGGAAATTCATTTCATAACGAATGCAGAACGTGGCAACGCCAGGCACAAACGATAACAACAACAACGATAAAGGCAGCAAAGATAGAGGGAACAGAATGGAAGGGGAGGAGAAAATTTAAGAGGTGGAGAGAGAGAGAGAGGGATAGGAAGGGCAAGGGATTTGAAAGGGGGTGGATAAAGGAGCAGCATGTATTGAGCGTAATCAAAGACCAGCCAGGCAGCGTGCCCACAATCAGAGTCAGCCACGGATCCCAGACGACGGCGACGACTCCTCGCAGACGGGGTCTAACAGTCGCCGACAGACAGGGAGGAAGAGGCAGAGTAAGGGGAATATAGACAGAGAGGGAGATAGAGAGACGGCAACTTATCCCACGCAACCCTGCAACGAAGCCACCGCAGACACCACGGGTATTTTCACACGAAGCACAGCAATTCCCGCCGTCCCTCTCTCATTCTCGCTCCCTCTCACTCGCTCTCCCTACCTCTCACTTCCCCCCTTTCGATCACTGTTTCTCGCCCGTCTCCGTCGAAAGGACTCGAGTCGTATCCTTTTATTGTGTTTCTTTTTTTCATATTTTTCTCTTTAAGGGTTTTGTTTATATTGTTGTAGTTGTTATAGTTGTTGTAAATGTTTAGTTATTGTAATTCTTCTTGTTGTTGTTATGTTTTTTGTTCTTTTGTGAACCATAGCTTTCATTCTTGTTGTTTTTGTTATTATTGTCTTGATCTCACTTTGCGTCGAATTCGTTTTTATAGCCTCGTCATAATCACTTCATTGATGTGCACGAATATTCCCATCTCATTCACCCAAACTCTCGTTCTCCTAGTCCCACTCTTTCATTCTCTCTATATGATTTTCTCTGTATCATTTTGTTTTTTTTTTAGTTTTATATTTTCTCTTATACGAAATTTCTTTTATTCACTTTTCTTTTCTTCTTCAGTTAGCTTTCGAAGGAAACTTAATTAAGCGTCTTTTTTACATTCTCGAAACTTCATACACATTTTTTAGTTCTTCAGGACAAAACATGCCATTAAAATTCGAATTTCCGCCTTCTATTTCTATCTCTACTTGAAAGTGGAATTTTCTCACTTCATAACAATTGAAATAATTCGAATAATTTATATAGAGATTAATTCATAGAATTATTTCAATCAAATCAAATAAATTCCAATTAATTGTATATTTGGAATTTGTCAAATTATAAAACCACATGTACCAATGACAATTTGGTTAAACTTTGCTTGATTTCCTTTTATTTGATTCTATTCAATGTCGTCACCAATACCAATTAACCTCACCTTCGACCACAGACACTTTTTCTCCTAGACACTGAGAACGAACACGCACACACTAGAATTACAGAACAGTGAAAACTATGAAATATAAATTATATGCTTGTCTAAGGAAAAACTCAAACATTCATAAATTATTTATAAATCAATGCCTATATAGCCTATATATAGCCTATATATGGCTATAGACCGAGAGTTCATTTCAATGTGGCTTCATTAAAATCCCCTTAAACACACACATGCTCACAAATATACATGTACAGATGTTCACAAAAGGGTGAACATCTGCCTCCAATGCACATGTGTGTGCGATGCCGGTAGAATCATTGTCACAAATTGCTGGAAATGTGTTCTCGCTGCTGGTCAACGAACCGCAAATTTTATTCGCCCCACCAGGGCGATGATGATTATAACAATTGTGATGATCACAGTGAGGATGATGATAAGGACGATTGTATTGAAGAGGATGATAGTGATGCAGATGGTGAACATCATAATGAGATTAGAGGCTGATGATACAAATGGTGCTGTCATTATTTTTCAGATGTTCGGAGGATTATATGGTTGGAATGTAGATGAAGTTAAAATGCCTATTTTGTTGGTGATTGAACAATGCTGGCGGGTCGATTTAAATGAGGTTGTTAACGATGTTCCCGATTGTTGTTGGTCGTTGTTTGCAGGTTGTGGTTTAAGTCTTTCAGTCAGAGTTTGTTGGTGAAGCTTTTGGTGTAAGTGAATTGGATATTGAAAATAGTTTTGATGTTGACGATAGAGTCGAGTTTATAATGGAGTATTTGATAACTGGAGTTTATACAAATAGTTATGTTATATTATACATATAATTTAAAAAACTTAAATACAACTTTTTAATACAAAATCAAACTATTTGTTCCCTAAGCTCGGATTTAAGCTCGGACTCCAATCTATAGGCAGATAGAGAGAGTAGGATAAAGGAGAGCGATAGATAGGATAGAGGTGAGAGAGAAAATCCTTTCGTCTGCATTGCAAAGTACAATGACTCCATCGTGCGTGTATGTGTCCTTGTATTTTGTCTGATATTTTACGAACTTAAGTCAACAATTTCCCACACAGTCTGCTGGGCATGGCAACAACATAAGCAAGAGCTTCCACCTTTCGGCTGACTACAAATTCTCTTCTCACTCTCTCCTTCTCGGTCCCACTCCATTGCCCTGATCTTTTCTTCTGTGGCTCTAGCCAACTTTTTTAAGATACCGAATTTTCTATCCCTTTCTCTCCTTTCCACCTTTATTACTAACTTAGAGCAGAACTCCTTCGACAACGTGCTTCTTTTTTTGTATGAATCTGGTTTCTATATATCTGGTTTTCTATCCAGCTAATATGTTCTCTACTTGAGCTTCCCATTCGAAGCCCGTTCCTCCGAAGTCTCCACAGTTTGTCAGAACCTCTTTTCTTCCTTTGACCTCCTCTTTCATCCTATGACTTTCTCTCCTTCGACCTTTCACAACGACTTTTACGAACCCCAGAAAATCGCCAATCGACCCACTCCCTTTCACTCCCACCACTTGGTCAAAATGCAAATTAGGGCCATGTCAGCCATGCAACAACCTTTCTTCCTCTGGACCCGATTCCTGTTCAACCCGATTCCAGCCCGTCCACCTCCTTCAGCTCTCCCTCACATAACTCTCATGCTTCCCCTGTATTGGTCTCTCCACTGGACAGTTTTCAACGTTCTCTGCTATGTCGGCCAAAGACCGCATCCGTCTCCCCTTCTCTCTCGCTATCCCTTGACGAGGGCAAAAGGCTTTCCCAGCATTTTGACATTTTGCTGGTTCAATATCGGCTCCAATGGTATGTGTATACAAACACATATATATTTCTAAGTATATATGCAGAGAACACCATTTGCTTCGCTTGCATTTCATCGTCACTCTATTGCCATTCTGCTCTAAAAGGATTGTCATAACGTTTCATTAAAATTGTATATAAATTGTCAACATTCAACATGCGGGATTTTCCATTGGGAATTCTCAAAATTTTCAAAGAGCTCTGGGAGGAAGAGTCAAAGAGGACAAGGAAACGGGCAAATGGGAGAAAGAGTCGGACCTCGAGAAGGAGGAAAAGGACGGTTGAATTAAATGTGCTTGGTGTCTGTAATAATGATAGTAATAATCATCATCTGCTAAGGATTCACCCGTAGAGGGAGAGAAAATTATTCCCATGATAATAGATAAATATTTTGGGTTCACTAAAATGTGCAAAATTCAATATTCAATACACTTAGATGTAACATTTTCATTAAAATTTATCATTTTCACCAATATTCAATATTTTTACCCAAATTCAATTAAAAATAACCTGAATTTTGAAATTTTCGAAAATAACGCGTATTTACGGAGATATGAACGATTTAAGATTTCCATGAAAAATTTCAAAAATTTAGAGGTCGTTACGAATTAACGTCCTTTTTCGCAAAAAAACGCGTATTTACGGAGATATTAACGATTTAAGATTTCCATGAAAATTTCATGAATTATGAAATTTTCAAAAAATTTAGAGGTCGTTACGAATTAACGTCCTTTTTTCGCAAAATAACGCGTATTTACGGAGATATGAACGATTTAAGATTTCCAAGAAAAATTGCATGAATTATGAAATTTCCAAAAATTTTGAGGTCGTTACGAATTAACGTCCTTTTCGCAAAATAACGAGTATTTACGGAGATATGAACGATTTAAGATTTCCATGAAAAATTTCAAAAATTTAGAGGTCGTTACGAATTACCGTCCTTTTTCGCCAAATAACGAGTATTTACGGAGATATGAACGATTTAAGATTTCCATGAAAAATTTCAAAAATTTAGAGGTCGTTACGAATTAACGTCCTTTTCGCAAAAAAACGAGTATTTACGGACGATTTAAGATTTCCATGAAAAATTTCAACAATTTTCAAAAATTTAGAAGTCGTTACGAATTAACGTCCTTTTCGCAAAAAAACGAGTATTTACGGACGATTTAAGATTTCCATGAAAAATTTCAACAATTTTCAAAAATTTAGAGGTCGTTACGAATTAACGTCCTTTTCGCAAAATAACGAGTATTTACGGAGATATGAACGATTTAAGATTTCCATGAAAAATTTCAAAAATTTAGAGGTCGTTACGAATTAACGTCCTTTTCGCAAAATAACGAGTATTTACGGACGATTTAAGATTTCCATGAAAAATTTCAACAATTTTCAAAAATTTAGAGGTCGTTACGAATTAACGTCCTTTTCGCAAAATAACGAGTATTTACGGAGATATGAACGATTTAAGATTTCCATGAAAAATTTCAAAAATTTAGAGGTCGTTACGAATTAACGTCCTTTTCGCAAAATAACGAGTATTTACGGAGATATGCACGATTTAAGATTTCCATGAAATAAATTTCAAAAATTTAGAGGTCGTTACGAATTAACGTCCTTTTCGCAAAATAACGCGTATTTACGGAGATATGAACGATTTAAGATTTCCATGAACGTGTTGTTTTGAACGGTGTGCGATAAAATTAGTTACACTACAATTGTTGTTTGTAGTTTGTAGTTTCATCGTTGTGTTGTAAGGATACGGAGTTCTGCAAATATTCTCGCTTTTCACAACAAATAAATGAGTACAATTGAGTAAATATGTCAAAATGTCATTTAATTCAAAAAATAAAGTTGTCAAAAACAAATTGTTGATCCAATAAATACTATATGAAATTCATGAATTTGATTTAGCCAATAGGAATGTCGCAGCGTTTACCATATAATTTCGTTAGGAGTCATGTAGAGGCATTAAAATGTGTTGCATTTGTCTTATCTTGGAGAAATTGATGGTTTTATTTTTTAATTTCTTGCCCAAAACAATTTCATTCAGTTTAAATTAATTTTTATAAACGCCAATATTTCATTGTCAGTTTGCCTTTTCGAAGTGTATTCGAGTTCAAATTGAATTGAACCATGACAACGTAATATGAGAGAGATAATTTTGTATTGGAAAATCTCTTTTAATTTTATTTAAATACCTCCATGGTTAATGTAAAATTGATATACCTGTGTCCTATTCTGGTATGTTAGCTAACCAGTAAAAGTATAAAATTGGAAACATTCTCAGACGTTTAGATGATTTTTGTAGTCGAACATACAACTTTCTTCTTTTATATGTTAGTTATAATTATAATTATAATATAATTATAACTATAAGTATATTTTTTGTAATTATAAAAAAGTTAATAGTACTAATGAAAATAAATAACCAAATAAAAAAATTGATTTCAGATCAAAAATATCATGGCATCACAAAATTAAAATAATGATGAAAAACCATAAAATAAAAAATATTATGAGAAAAACTTCCATCCCTTGCATTGTTCTTCTTGCACTTGCAGTTGGATAAAATCGTAAAAAATGGACAAATCTCGATGACTTCGTCACTCCGACCTCATTTACTTGTTGGTTGGTCGGATGGCTGGACAAAAGGAGGAATGGACGACAGGGTAAATTTTTGGGTGGATTGTTGGAAAATGTGCGTCTATTCCAAGTGAACGATGGGGTTAAAAATAGATTCTCATGTAAATATCGTTTTTACGCCATTTTAATTTCGAATCGACCGCAACTTTTTGCCTTGGCACATATCCTTCACACACACACACACACACACACATGCACAAAGGAATATATGAATGCACATATGAATACACTCAAATAAAATGTTATCCATTTCCATATGCACGAGTGAGACAGTAATACAACAAGCGTGGAGAGGGACGAAGAGGATAGAGATAAGGGAGAAGAACAACGAGAATGTGATTCCATATGGTGCACAAGTAAATTTTGGTTATTGAATTGAGGACGATCCTTGTTCTTCTCAATCCTTCTCCCTCTAGGTTCTCTTTGGCTTTGTCCCCAATCTCAGGAAACAGAAAGGAGTGAGCAAGGGAGCGAGAGAGATGCAGCAAGTGAAGCATATGCGAATTTCTTCTGTGGCAAGTTATTGAAGCGCTTTCAACCGATTTAAATGGTTATATCAATAATTGAAATATGAAATACTGTTGATTTTATTATTGTTCTTAATTTTGCCGTTGTGGTTGCTTCAGCCACATGTTGCCATCATGAACAAAAGTCAGTGTATTGAATTAAATTCAAATAATCAAGATTATTTACTATATATAAGCTCATTCTCACACCCGGTCGTTCCCTGTCTCGTTTTTTTCTAGCTCTACTTATCTTTCGTTTTCCCCATTACGCTCTCACCCCCCACACCCAATAACTAAGACAACGCCCCCCCCCCCCCCCCTACCACACCACAAGGTAAATATTTCCCTTTAATATTTGCTTTCAAATTTAATTAAACGTCTGCTAGAGGAATTCCTCATCCCATCTCTTAGACAAATATTTATACTATATACCGCATGTGGATATCGGCATCGACTTGCAGTTGGCCCACTTGAAGTCGGGCCCGATAGACGGCCAACCCAACCTTCTGTTGAAGGCGGCAACGAACTCAAGGACCTTCCACAAGTTTACTCCTCTCTATTGACTCCAGCGGAGAGCCTTTGACATGAACCAGACACCTCTGTGTGGCTTCCATTCAACGCCTTTTTCCCCTCGATACCCATCATTGGTTTGGTTCCTTCTTCGTTTGATTTCACTCATTTGCCGCTGACTTCTTCACCTTCTTGAAGTCTTTCATTTCTCTGCACCGAATTTACTCGGTTCTCTAAGCATTTCCTCGGTCTTCGAGTTTTTTTCTTTCTCCTTCTCCTTTCCCCACCTTTCTCCTTCCCCTACTATCTTCCCTTGTCTTTCCTCCCCTCAGTCGCTCATCTTGTGTGAAATGTTTTTGAAATGTTTTCAAAGAGACAAAAAGACAACATAAACTAAAAACAAACAAATGATCCTTCAAGCTGCAGCTTATTGCAATTAAATTTGAAAATTATGAAAATTAAAATCAAAGTGGAGAAAACACGTTAACAAAATAAAATCAAATCAAATAAAATAATATAGTTCTCGAATAACACTCAAAGGGAACGAAAGTAGAAGCTTTCGAAGCAAATAAATTAATGAGTTTTATTTTTGATTTGTATCAAAAAATTAAATTCATTTTCATAAATATTTTTTAACAAAAATATTTGATATTTTTGGGGAAAAGAAATCGACATGAAAATCGTTGAGAATAAATTCAAATGTTTTTGAAAAGCAAAAAAAAACAAAAGAAATTCCAGAAAGTCGATCAAATTGATGAAGTTTACTAAATTATTTACAAGTGATAAAAAAATCTCCGAAAAATGTCTACAAAATTGCGATGTGTGAAATCGGATCTGAGGAGTTCCAAATTAAAAACAGCAACAACAAAAACCATTGGTGCAAGAACAACATCAACATCAGTTAAAACATCAACATCAGGAACTACAAGAAAAGCAATTACAAAAAAAAGTAAATCAGCGCCCGCATTGAAGAGAAAAATATCAACAATTTCGACCGGAACACAAACTACGTCAACGTCGATCCCGACGACTGTTTCGCCATTCGAAGTCGCGTCGTTGCCAACGTCGGAGTCATTGTTGCAGACGTCAGTCTCTCTAAGGATTGCACGAACAATGGCGATGGCAGCGAAGATGGCCACGAAGACGGCGTCGTCGATGCTGACGATCCCGACCTCATCGGCAATCATGGCGCCGATAATCGACGAGACGCCGAAGCTGATGGAGGTTCCGAAGTCGATGGAGACGCAGAAGCCGATAGAGATGCCGAGGTCAATGGGGACGAAGACGATGCAGTCGCCGAAGCCTACGTTAACGACGGCCGCTGTTCTGCCACCGACGACTGCTTCGTCTACGTCCCCTCCGACGTCGGCGAAGTCCAAGTCATCGACGGCGAAGACAAAGGCCACCAAATCGGGGCAGAAAACGCAGTTCTTCTCGCTGACGTCGACGCGATCGCCGTTCAATTCGTTTGTGACGACGGGGTCGCGGCGACGCCAGCGCTCGCAGTCGTTCGACTTCGCCTACGACCTGTCCAAGGACGAGGTCCACTTCGCCGGCTCCTTCGATGGGCCGATGAAGCAGGTGCCCGCCAACGAGCGCGAGCTGCTGACGAGCGGCCAGCGCGAGGCGTATCTGGCGATGCGCTACGGCCACTCGCCTGACCGCAAGTACAACTACCCGGAGGCCACCAGTTGGCGCATCGGCTGGTTCCACAACCAGCAGTCGAATCTTCAGAAGCAGAACCTCCAGAAGCAGCAGATGGCCTGCTGATGGCGTTCTACGTTCGTTCTCATTGTATCTTGTTTATGTTTTAAATTTAAGTTGATTTTGAAATTCTTAATTTGTTTTAATAAATTACACGGTTTAAATAATTCCCGATTTCGCATCCAATCAGGAAACCCTCCTCAACCTTCTTCCGATTCCGGAGAATCGATTGAAACAAATTATCCCAGTTAAATATGGTTATTTCATTTTATTGTACACGAAGTTTCATTTTATACAATTTACTTTCTCTTTCCTTCTTCGTTCGTCGTTTCTTTTTCGTATATGTAACAGTAAATTTAAGATTTATTTCTCGTTAAAGCACAGCATAAGAATCAATATTACGTATAATTATGTAACTATTTAAAGAAAATACATAGTAAGTATTTTTAAATCTATTACAATTCGGCTCTCTAAATTATCATATTCAGTTACACATCATCATCACAATATATAAAATGTGTTTCATTTAATGTTTACATCATCTCGTCTACATAAAACATATACTTAATGTTGGTTTTGTGTAGTCGGTACTTTAATAGCAACCAGTAAGAGGGTTGGAGCCTTTAATAGAGGTAACGTTTAATGAAAGCAAATATCATGGTTAGGAATGGAAAAACAAGGGATTTGGAAAGCTTGCAGTTTTGCTGGTAGGATATCGGAAATAAACATTCAATTACATTAACAATCCAATTGTTGGTAAAGTATTTTAGAATTTGTTTATTTTAGTTTTCTGGTGTAGTTATAAACTTTTGTGCAAATATTTTACATTTCGAATTCATTGAATTTACAACATATTTTTCAAATTTCAGAACTATTTTACAGCCTCACATGATGCATGGAGCTCTCCAACACTCGAACTCATTCTATATTCCATTCTCATCATCAATATCTACTCAAATTAATTAGTTAAATTGCAGCTAGGGACTAAAAGCGCAAACGTTCACACAGTGTGGTGGGAAGGGAAACGATAATAGTTTAGAATTGGAAATGGTTTCAGAAAGATAATCTGCAGTCACTCCAGGTTGCTGAATAACATTTTCGCTCAAGATTGTTTCAATTGATCCAAAATGCAGTTCAACAATGTGGCTGAGGTGCAGATGGAAAATATAGTTTGAAATTAGAGAATAGATGAAACCATGAAGTTACTGAACAATATATCTGCAACGACGCTTGAAGTATATAAGTGTATAAAAACAAACAGAAGAATATCAAATTACAATCGGAAGGAATTGGAAGGTGTTTCCAAACGAGCCCAAAAACAAATAGAAATCAAAATCCCAGCCAGCAGACACAGACGAAACCGATCCCAATATATATACATGCATGTATATATAAATATCGCACAATATACTTTCCAAATAAAAATTAACTAAACTCGGCGAAGTTAACAACTTATTAGGTACTTATTTTAGTGTTTTGTTTACTTGCTGCCGTCCTTCTTGCAATCTGTCGTTGCACTGGGCTTCTTCTCCTGCTGGGCTCCTGCTTTCTCATTGTCAACGTTCTCGTCCTTCTGTCATAGCATTTTGTCCTTGGGATTCACCTTGTTTGATGTTTCCGTTGGGGGTGGAATTGTTGGAGGAATCGCTGAGGATATGTCAGCTTTAGGTATGATTTTCTCTTTTTGCTTTTCAGCAGCTTCAAGTAAGGATGCATCGCTGGTGCTTGTGCTGGGTTTTGTCTAAAAATAGTCATATAATAATATATTTCCTTTGGAAATAATAACAGAAAAAATACCTCTGTTGGCAAAATATTCTGCTCATCGGCGAGATCCAAATTTAGAGCATTATCCTTCAGTTCAGGAGCCGTATCTTTGAGTTCCTCAGCAACTTCCTTTGCTTTCCTCTGCAATTCCTCCTGCTTCATCGCCTCCTTCATTTGGTTGGCTTCCTTTATACTCCTGGCAATCGCCTTCTCGATCCTATCCTCAGCCTCGATAATTTGCTCCTTGTCGAGCAGAGCCACCAACTCGTCCAGTTGTTTCTCATTCAGATGGACATTCTCTCGTCCGATGGCTTCAACCACCTACAACGAGAGAAATGCAACTATTAAAGAAAAGGGAAAAGAGAATTATGATTGATAAACCTTCAGAACTTCATCCACTGTGATGATGCCGTCCTTGTCCGCGTCGATCTTGGAGAGAACCGTTTCGATGGTCTTGAGCCGGGACTCAGAGGAAGTTTCCTTAAACTGAAATGATCGAAGAAATTAGTATCGAATGAGAAGGTTGGAAGGAATTCATTCCACACACCTGTTTAATCGAGTTCACCAACTCATCGATGCGCACCAGATCGTCCTGACGACGCTTGATAGCAGCCTCTACGGGCGTTAGCTCCGCCTCCTTGGGCAGGTCCTCCTGGATCTGCGCCTGTTTCTTCTCGAGGTCGTGGAGTACCTTGTCCAACTGATCGATCATCGTGTTGACCTTCTTGAAGAGCAGTTTGGCAGCCCGACTCTCACGAACCGGCTCCTGGACCTCAGTGCGGACTTCGCGCAGCTCGTCGATGTCCTCCTTGTAGTCGCGCAACTCCTCCTTGAGGTCCTTGAGCGCCTCCTTTTCCACGAGCATCTTCTTTTTGTCCGAACTGAGGGACTTCAGGGCGTCGGTGAGCAGGCCCACGTCCTTCGATGAAATGCTGTCGCTGGGAGGCGGTTCGGTGACGACGGGCTCGACCTTCGGCTTGGTGGCGGGAGCATCGCGAGCCTGCGTCGATGAGGCGGCGGTGGCCTCCAGCACGATCGTCTCGGGGGCCTCGATTTGCGGCGTCTTGTCCAGCAGGACCTCGGCCTTGGCCTTCTCCTCCTCGCGCTCCTCCTCGAGCTCCTCCTTGATCTTGCGTTCCTCCTCCTTGATGACCTCGATCTTGGTCTTGTTGTCGATCTTGCCCTCGCGCTCTCCGATCGCGGCCTTCGTCTGGGCGGCCACCGAGTCGGGCAGTACGCGAATGGTCTCCTTGAGCATGTCAGTAGTGGTTCCGCTGTCCGCGATCGACAAGGCGCGTGATAGCAGCAGCAGCGTGGGCGGCACTTTCGCGTTCAGCGACAGGTCGATCCACTCCTGCAGCTGCGAGCGCAGCCGTTCCACCGACAGCCCGTAGGCGCGCATGCCGCGCGCTTTGCACGCCTGTTGGAGCTCGAAGAGGTCGAGGGCGAGGACGCCCTCACGCGCTATGACGTGGTCATCGGCGGCCAGCGAGCGCAACTTCATGCGCAGCTGGAAGCGCAGGAAGTTCGTTGTGCCCATCGTGTTCTGCTCGAGCACTCTGCACAGCGCCACCAGCTGCTCGCGCGACAGCGAGTCGAGCGTGATCTCGTCCTCGAACTGCTTTGCGTACTTGATGATCTCCGAGTTGGAGACGTACTCGTTGGGGTCCTTGATCTTGTGGAAGAAGACGGCGAACTGCTTGGCCTCCTCGCTCTTGTGGTCCTTGTGCACCACGGCCATCTCGTCCAGTGTCTTCTGCAGGAACTTCGCCATCTCGAGGCGCATCTGCAGGCTCTGCTTCAGCTTGTCCTCGCGCTCCTTGGCCGTCTGGAAGGTCGACGGCAGCATGCCGGGGAAGAACTTGATGAACACCGGCAGCAGGATCTCCATGAAGGGCACGATAATGAACACTGAGAAGGGGATCAGCCGGAAAAGGTCGGAGGTGGTGCGCACCAGGAGCTTGTTCTCGCGCCGCGTCAGTGTCTTGCCGTTGAGGACGCGCCACAGCAGCTTGCGGCAGATGTTGATGTCGATGAAGAGCAGCCGGAAGCCGTGGTAGTAGTGCAGGACCTCCTCCCAGATGCGCGTCTTTAGGGGCTTCTTGACGGCCATCGCCTTGGGGGCGTCGGGCAGCTGGGCCGCAGCCATGGCCGCCGCCGCCGAGGTCGCCTCCTTCTTGATCTCCTCCTCCTTCTCCTTCTGCTTCGACTTGATGTCGTTCACGGTGACCTCGACCTTGGACGAGGGCTGCTCGCAGAGGCGCCGACTCAGCTGGAGTCCACGTCGTGAGTTGTAGTTGTAGATGTGCATCGCCTCCCCCGTGGCCCACCGGGGGGCCGAGTCAAGGGACGACGTCGCCACCGAGAGGCCATGGCTGATAGCTGGTGTGTAGTGGTTCAGGTTCAAGCGATATTTCTGCACCAGGTGCGATCTGTAATGTGTGGTGGAGACTGGAAGAGAGGAATGGGTCAAAAGAGGTGAGTTTCAATCGATGTGTGAAGTGCTGAGACAAACAGGTGCTTTCTCACTCTTCCCATTTCTTCTTTCTTCATTCTAATCACTTGCTATTGTCGAGAAATTATAAAACTTTTCTTCGTTTTAGCCATGTTGATCTAGAAATTAGCGCTTGTTGTTGATTAGCCGGGTTCCCACATGACGATAAAGAAGCCAAAGGCGGAGAAGTAACACGTCAACGAAGCGGGTAAACAACAACTAGTCGATAATGATTCAATTTTCAACGCAATAACAAATGTATAGTAAATGTATAGCAAATGTACAGCAGGGAATATTGAGAGAAATAAGCTCAATAAGAAATTAAATGGGAATTTCTCACATTTCTCTATTTCTCTTTCTGAGAACCAAATTCTAAAAATGGTATTTGTACAGAGGTATAGGAATTAAAAAAGTACTACCTCAATATATATAAAAGTATATATATTTCGAAGAAAATCCCAGACAAAACCAAGAGCTAATAATACCCGATGTAAACAAGTCGAGGATAACAGCTTAAAAGGCAAAAACTTGGCGCTACCGAGTTCAGGCAAAAGTTTCAAGGCGAATATTTGAACAGAAGAAGGAACAACAATTTTCAGTCTCAGAATTATTACATGTTTAAAATAGATATATAAAGTAATATATTAATAAACAAAGCCAATGGTTCTATAATATAATGACTTCATCAAAAATCAAAAAAATTTCTTATCCATTCATAAAAGAATATCTTTTATCGCATTCTCTAAAAATAGACCTGCGAAGAAAATCACTGCATTGAATTGGAAAATATAAAACAAAAAATAATAATATACGTTCATTTAAATATCCAAACGTCGAGATCATCGCCATATGTTCGAATTTATCACCAAAAATTCACAACGCACAGGTCCTAGAACCATGAAACTGAGTTAGTAATAGTTTCAAAAACGCTGATGTAAAAAATCGTTAAAATGACATCACAGTCGAGTTCAGAGATCATTGATCTTGCGTACTTGACTCAAATCTTATTTTATAAGGAGTTCAAGTATAACTAATTGAGAAAGTTTTTGAATTTTTCCGAGACTGTGCCAACAGTTTTACAGAGCAATTACATGTACATATGTATATATGGGACAACTATATGTTACATCGAGATTTTACAGCGGCCAACAAATTCATTAGGCGACCTTGCTTAAGATCATCGCTAAAATTAAATTTCATTTGCAGTTTTTTTTATTATACCTTCACTTTTTTTTTTTGTTTTTTTTTTTTGTTTTTACTTTCTGTCACCTACTATTCTTTCGTTTAAGTTCTGTCAGCATTTAATAACCTAATTTCTCATTATTCCAATGGGAAGCTGCTGTGGGGGAGACTACATGACGCCTTGTCTGTTCTGATAGTATATATACATGTATGTATAAATGTTTTCCAATACATGAAGAATATTCAAATATGATTCACATATTCACTGTATTACTGGTGATGATTATAGTCTGGTGTTTCATTAACTGATTTATATAGGGGTTTTTCTAGCGATTTTATAAGTATCCCTAGTTTCAGAGAAGTCAATTAGTAATACCTCAAATAGCCAATTATATTAAAATTGCCTTAAATGGTTAAATATACTACTAATAAACTGGTCCTATCTTGTTTTCTGGACATTGTTTTGCTCTAGCTGCAGAATTCGTTTGTATTAATGAATTTAGACGAACATCAGACACTACGTACTAATTTCAAGCGAAAATAAATGTTATCTTTATAATGAAATATCGACTAGAACGAGAAGGAAACTTATCAAATATTCGTACTTTCGTATGCAGCAATAGATTAACAACGAGGCACTGATAAAAAGAAAATAGGAAATATAATTAAACATTGAATAAGAAGGAATTTAACCTTGAAAAATAAAGAATTAAGCTGAAGAAGAAGTAGAAAGTATTTAGGTATTGGCAGGAGTAATATAATGTCATCGGGCTGAAAGCCTTGTAACTAGTGCCCCTATTGATATAGTAATTTACTAATTCATCTTATATCAAATATTAAAAAATAAAAATCAATTATCCAAGCGAGCATTCAACTAACTTGGAGTTGAATAACAAACGTTGAATGCCACTCTGTTGAATGTCGAGGAGAGCAAATTAAATACAACTCCGTTGAACGAAGAGCGAGAGAGATGAATAACAGCTGATGCAGGTGGTGGCGACGCTGACAACCAGCGACGTCGACAAATAACTGCAAGTTGCAGTGAATACACAAGCGACACACACACACACACTCTAGCATATGATGGAAAATTTTGGAATATCCATTTTTTTAAATCTTGATATAAAACTTACATTTGTTGTAATTGTTGGTGGTATAGAATTTTAAATCATTTCTCAGGAATCGCCTGTGACTGCGGATGAACGCATGCATAGTTGTTGTTGCTGTATTTGTTTATGTGTTGCTTTAAATTCAATTTAAATTTGGTTAAATTGATTTTTCACCTTTGAAAGAAACACAAAAGAAAAATATATAAAAAACAAATATATTAGAACAGAATCGAACACACAAGCAATTTGCAAATTTTATTTATTTTACTAATTTTCTTTAGGATTTTCAAGGGAATGATTTTTCTAAAGTAAAATTTTCATGCACTCGTCTCGTTTCACTTTTTTTTTTGTTATTTCTATCGTCTGTTTCATTTGTTGTTGTTATTTTGTCATTTGACAGAAAGAATTTCTCGCTTGCCGCACTACTCGTGCTTCATCTTCTCTCTCCCTTACATTGTTGATAGAGAGGAGGGAAGAAATTACACAACTCGGCAACAAATGTCGATAGAATCTTGAACCGCCGACAGACACCCTGTAAATGTGAACGAATGCGCGTAAGTTCAACACCTTGTATTCGGCTCACGCAATTCTATTTTTTATTTTTCTCGAACTTTTCTTCTATTTACTTGTTTGATTTCTGGCAAATCTTCATTAATAGCTTCGTGATCGGTTTCAAAATTTATGCACAGACTATTCTTCCCGTCGTTGATATAAAATTTATTTCTTGTCCAATTTCCGTAGGTGAATTAATTTTCTTTTTACACGAACCGATTTCGATTAACTCTGCCCGAATTTCGCGGATGGGATTCGCAGTTAGCACGTCTGTCACGATAGCAACAGGGAAGTTAAAGAAAAGAAACTGACAAAATACAAGGAATACTAACAATACAGGGAAGTTCGAAAAAACAAGTCTTCTTATTGTGGGAAACACAATCGATATGATATAAAAAAACATAAATATTGAAAATATAATAGTTCAAATTCCCATTTACGAACATTATTTAAGAGAAAAAATTGGCAATTGACACATGTCGTTGTCTCTCATATTAAAAATATATATAAGTTGACGACTGCGACGAACGACAATTTTCAGCTTGTCGTCTTCTTGCATTCAAAATAATCGTCTCCATAAGAACATATGTACAAGTATTTTGCAGTTTGGCACAATGTCGTTGCCGCATCGAATGTGTACCCACATTTTCCACAATAATCGCGCCATCAGTCTCTCAGCCAGGGTTCGGACCATGCAAAACAGAAATCGTAGTAAAGAGCGGCAAAAATCGTAGAGGTGTGCAATTCTCGAATTAGTTTTAAATTACTATGTGATTAGCAAAAATAAAACCCAATTTGAAAAAATTGCACATATTGGACTCGAAATTTATATGAAATAAGACCAAACAAAAAGAAAACCCACTGAAAACTACTTCAGAAAAATCGTAGTAGAATATAATTGAATCGAAGTGTCAGAGTAGATTTGAAAAGTTTTACAAAAGTGAAGCAGATCTACTACGATCGTAGTATAGTCCGAACCCTGTTGCAACTAAGCATCATTTTCGATTCTTACGTTTTCGGAAAGAAAAAATTTTAGTTGAATTGTTTGTTTGATGAATACTCATTGCGTGTTGAAAAATAAATTAAATTTACAGAGCAGTCGCCATAGCTAAAGGAAAAAATTGCAACAAAAAATGTGTAACGAAAAACAAAAGTGCAGCGATGAAAAAGTTCAAAATCATTAAGTAGGAAAAGTTTGTGAAACTTCTCTTCTAGACTGGTAATAAATAATTTGCTGTAGAGAAAGTGATGAAACAGTGAACATTTCGTAAAAACATCCGGTCAACGACGAAACATCAGCGTCGAATCTGCTGCGGAGGAGGAGGGGGATCGAAGGCGTCGCACCACTTGCACTTGTGACGGCGAAAACCTGTCCTGTCCGGCACCGTTTTGGAGTTTGGTTTGCTGCCGTTTGCATCCGCAGCTGCGATTGCCTCAGGAGAGGGGAGGAGAGAGGCCGAAGGACTCCGTGGGCCATATCGGGACAGCTGGTCAACAACTCTTTGTTTACATTCACATCTATTCAGCGCTCCCCAACATCTACGGTAAGTTTCTACCTTTCACTTCAATTTCATCTTCCAGTTGGTTTCCGTGTTCCACTGGGAATTTTTAACAGTGCCCTGTGGAGGTGTTGGCAGCGCCGCGTCCCATGCTACGTCTAGGGCATCCCATAATCCCTCTGTAGGGTATCATGTGTCGGGCAAGTAAACAACTGCACAACTGTTGTCATTCCCAGCGAGACCCAGTTGTTGTTTTCTTGCTGATGAGGCTGCCAGCATCAGCTGTCTTTGTTCTCTCCATTTATCTTGCATTCCCTATCGACCAACGTGGCCAGCGGATGCTCTCGTTGGTTGTTACTTTTAAACATAACAAAAGCTAAATTGCGGGGCACTTTCGTTGCAAAAATCCAAATTATGAGATATTAGAAGCTCTGTACTAAGCAGTTGTACCTTATCGAATAGACTTTGCCTCTTCATGATATCGTAATCTCGTTACCTCTATGAGACTTTGTGAATTGCGTGAGTCGATTGCTGAGTGACTTATCTAATCACGTTGTGAGAACACCCTGCTGCTGCCTTACTTAACACCTTAAATAGATCTACTCCAGCAAAGGAATTATCGTCATGGCTGCAGCAGTTTCCCTATAATCAGGGGTCGAAACCAGCACGGTGGCAGGCAGAAATATGCGATCGCTCGATCTCTGGGATCTTTGTGAGATCCGATATTTCACTGCTTCGGATCTCAATGAGTTCCACAGCATTGTAATTTGGAATCTCTGTGCGCCCTAACATCGAAAATCTCCACTTTATATGATGAATTAGATATTTTCATGTTTTCTGCATTTTCGTGACATGTCGCCGAAAATGTTCTTCATACTATCAGTTTGGCTTCAAAAACATTGCTTTCTTCCGAAGGTTTCTCCCGCCTCGTGTTGAACGTTCGGAAAGTGTCTGCGAGCCCGGTCAAAGGCGAGGCACCGACGCATGACACAAAGGACGAGCGCTGCGAACAAAGCGGCCATTGAATTGCTTCTCATGGAGGCATGGTGAACTTGGAACTTAAACTCGAGGGAACGAATTGTGATTGAAATGGGAATTGAACGTGAGTCCGATTGGCGGATGAGATACATCGCGTCCCACGGTCAGACAAGAACATGAGAAAATTATGTTACCGATTTATTTAGAACATAATTTTCCAACTACAACTTCAAACTGCACCAAATGCAAAACTATGATTAGCTTTCCCTGGCTTCATTCTTACGCCATAGAGCGTCCAGCGGAGCCATCGACAGATGTACGACTGCTTTTCATGACTCTCGCCTCTGACATAGGAAATTTATCAGTGAGGGACGGTGGGTAGCAGGGCGGACGCCAGGAATAAAAGCTTCAGTTGTTGCTGAATTCAATTGAATGCCGTGAGTAATCGAAACGTTGCATGCATTCGCATTTACTGCCGCTGACTGCCCGTTGGGTTCATTCATGATCCAAGATCGCAGTTCCGTTTACTTGGCGCATCGTCGCTCAATCATCTCCGTTGTCCGCTCATGCAACCGCGCTGTGGGGTGCGGGATTCACGTGCTCGTGGCTGTTTATCATATCGCTATGTTCCGACCCAAGTCAGCGTCGTTTTTGTTGTTATCATCGTCGCCCTGACGTAATCGTTTTATCTGGAAATTGTCGTTTCACATGAAAGCTGGGTTCATTCAGCCTCAGTCAACGCTTTCAGTGCAAGTTTACTCGCTCTCTTATGACCGTTATTTTCAGCTCTGTTTATTTTTGAACCATTACCTATATCAGTCTCTCGACTCCTTCCCGCTGTTCTTTCACCGTTCAGGCCCTTACCATTGAACACCCCGTACGTCCGAAGAGAGTCAAAGCTCGCTGCACTCTTAAAATTGCTAAGAAAACCTCCCAGAGCTAAGATATTAAATCGATCCCTTTGCAGTTGACGCGTTCTCTGTGGCCTGTAGGCTGTCGCCCCCGTTGAAATGGCATCTCCCAAGACGGCCGCCGAGTTGAGCGCAGAAACCGAGTGGTTGGTCGATCTGCTGCGCGAGGTGCAGCTGGAGCAATTCCTGGAACGAATCCGTGATGACCTGCAAGTCTCGCGTTTGGCCCACTTCGACTATGTGTTGCCCGAGGACCTAGAGCGGTGCGGACTGGGCAAGCCAGCCATCCGCAGACTCATGGAGGCTGTGCGCAAGAAAAAGGCCCATCAGTGGAGAAAGAATATCCTCTCGAAGCTGATTGGTGGCGGCAAGCAGCCGTCGTCGAAGAAGAACTCCGCTTCGTCCTCGAAGGAGCAGCAGAACACGCAGCTTACGTGCCTCATCCACGAAAAGGACATCACGTTGGGCATCAAGTTGGGCGACGGATCCTTTGGAGTGGTGCGACGCGGCGAGTGGAACGCGGCGTCGGGCGGCAAAGTTCTGCCGGTGGCGGTCAAGGTGCGAGGTTGCAGATATCTGTTTCTGCCATGACCCCGAATCGACTCCTCTCTTCCCTTTCAGGTTCTCAAGTCGGATAACCTCACCCAGCCGGGCATCATCGATGACTTTTTTCGGGAGGTGCAGGCCATGCACGCTCTGGACCACTCGAACCTAGTTCGCCTTTTCGGCGTAGTTCTGTCGCAGCCCATGATGATGGTCACCGAGTTGGCGGAGCGCGGCTCGCTCCTGGACACGCTGCGCAAACAGTGCAAGCACACACCGCTGACCAACATATGGAACTGGTCGGTGCAGATTGTCACTGGTATGGCCTACCTGGAGCAGAAACGCTTCCTCCATCGAGATCTCGCTTGCCGCAACGTCCTACTCGCTTCGGGTAACAAAATCAAAATCGGCGATTTCGGCCTGATGCGCGCACTGCCGCAGGAAGACGATTGCTATGTGATGTCTGAGCACAAGAAGGTTCCGTTTCCGTGGTGTGCACCGGAATCGTTACGTTATCGTCAATTCTCGCACGCGTCCGACACGTGGATGTTCGGCGTCACCCTCTGGGAGATGTTTACCTTCGGCGAGGATCCTTGGGTTGGCCTCAATGGGTCGCAGATTCTAAGGAAAATCGACCGAGAAGGCGAACGTTTGCATCATCCAGACGCCTGTCCGCCGGATGTCTACGAAATGATGTTGCAGTGCTGGGATAAGACACCCTCGGAGCGACCGACATTTGCCGCCATCAAGTGAGTAAAGGGTATTATTGAAACCCCTTCCTAAATATGCATTATTTTGCAGAGAGTTTCTAGTGGGGATGTCACCCCCGTTGTTCAAGGCTGCTCGATCCTTCCACGAAGTGAGCCGGCTGGATGTTGATGCAGGTGATACAATCGCCATTGTTGATGGGCGGCCCGAGCTGAAGTTAATAAAGGGACAAAACCAGCGTACATTTGACATTGGCATCTTCCCTAGGTAAGGTCCATGAAATATTCATATATGCCGATGTGTTCACTGAACTAAACTTTCCTCTTTACAGAAGCATATTGGAGAAACACAAACACACTAACAGCGATCTCATTCGGCACGAGGAACTTCGCCCAACCGGTCACGCTGGTTCGCCCTTTGGGTTCTGTTGGGGTGGTGCTGGAGCCATTGGCGCCAATGGCGACTTAGGTATTGTTCTGTTTCCTTTTTTCAATCAGCATATAATGGTTCTTCCAATATCCCATTAGAACGTAGTCGTAAGTGTTCATCGTTGCAATCCAACGCCCATTCATTGCCGCAGCAAATGCACCACGCCAGGGAAAGGAAGTCTATTTCGAGTAAGCAATTTTCCTACAACAAACTTGTCAATGAACGAGGTACGGAACGGGCCAAACAGAGGAATTCCAATAATCAGAATAAATTGGGTCCCCAACGTCCTCCGCTGCCTCAGCAACAAGAGGGGATCCTCATCGACATCTCACCAGAGTACGGTGCGAGTGGTCCACCCTCGGTGCGTTCGGGTGAAAGTGCTTCCATGAACGTGGACAGTTCCTTCTGCATTCTCGACGCACCCATTGATGTGCCTACGATCGGAGACGAAGAGGTATACGACGACGAATCACCACGAACGCCTTCCGCCATACCGATGGCAGCACAGTTTCAATTCAACACCACCACCTCCCCGCGTTTGCAGCCACCACCCTACCAAATGCCACCGACGTATTCCAACACGATGGAGTTCGTTCAGCAACACCAGCACCTGCAGGAGACTCGAGACCCCTTTGACACGAGTAAGGTACATCTCGAGCAGGACGACAATCAGGGTGTGGCAGGAGCTTCAGCGCTCTCCATTTACTCGAATGTCACAAAGGAACAACAACCGATGAGGTTTGATAATACGAGTTCTTGTTTTAGAAATTCATCCACAACTAATTCCATTTGCAATAGCCCATCAGCCCGTAAGAGTCTTTTTGGTGCCCCGTTTGTGGCCTCTTCAGGCAACAAGGAAAATATACCTCAATTCTCCAACTCGGAGTCGCATGTTAGCACATCAATAATGCAATTCACTACGGAACCATCACAACCGAAAGAGGACTCTGCCCTTAATATGAGCCTTAGCAACCTTAATCTTGATAAAGCTACACCCACTCAGAGTGCCGATAATGTGCTGCTGGACAAATCCTTCATAGCCGAGCTGGAGAAGGACATGTATAGCAGCAAGGGCCATTCGGATTTCGATCGTAACTCGTCACAAATGTACTGTAACAAGGAGTTGATGCAGAAGAATAACTTGACGCCGTTGAAGAACTCGTCCAATCATTCTCTTTCCTCAAATCTTTCCGGGCCACCCCACTCGAATGGTGGAGCTTCACCAAAAATGAAGAACCTTGAAATTCAGGCCAGTCAGTTTATACCCACTAATGCCGTGGAGGCGCGAAACAGTCTCTATATTGGGCAAGAGTTTCAGTTACATCAACAAAAGCAAAGCAATCAAAGCTCTGGTACGAACTCAGCCGGGGCAGCGACGACACAAAGTGTCGTTAATCACATGTGGTATGAGCAAGTCGCAGGTCAATCTGAGTACTACGCACAGCCACCGGACGACATCTACCAAAATCAAATCAGTTATCAACAGCAAGGGGAAACAAACCACGGCTTTGTCGCAATATCGAATCGAGTTGTGGCGCCAAAAGCACAAAACCAAGTCTACGCCAGTACAGCCTCAATATATAGCAGCGTGACTGGACGTGACTTGTACGATTCAGTGGCTCCAACGCCATCCACATACTACGGGCAAATTTCTAGCAGTGCTGCCTCGTCAAACACCATATTTTCGGATGGCTCCAGTGGCCAAGCGTTGCCGGCGATTTATGACGAGGTCACAAGTGACGATCATTTGCGACCTCATCGTCCGGCACCGCTTGCGCCACCACAGCTCTCGGCACAGCAGATACAACGACGTCTCGAAAAACTGCGCCAGCAACAGTTGCAAGAGGGCTCCAGCAACATGTATGCGCCGATTCCGGCGGACTATGCTCGCGAGAATGATAAGGTTCAGCAGTTAATGAACGAGATCGGCTCCTCCGCGATGGAAGTGGATGTTCGTAATGCTCTGCGTGCTGCACGGGGCGATGCCGGTCTGGCGATTCGTCACTACAAAATCGATCAGTTGTCAAGGTACCAGTATGTTGCATACAAAGGATATGGATTATTCTGAAATTGTACTTCCTTTCCAGACTTGGACTCGCAAATCGGCCACAGTGTGAGCTGGCTCTGCAAAAAACCGGATGGAGTTTAGAGATGGCAGCTGCCGAGCTGCTGGAGTCCACTTCTTAGATTTTTAAAGACTTGTCTTTGAGTACCATTCCAAGTTGAAAAACGAAAAAATTTCCCTGAAATGAAGCATGTATAACAGGACAATATTTCCTTCTGCGAAATGACAAGTCCAGGTATTTATTCTATATTTGTATTTTAAACAAATGTATTCATTGCCGTCGGACGCAAGCGTTTGACGAATTTATAAACTGATCAGAGCTAAATCACAGTCCGAGTTTACATAGGAAATCACGCCTCTGCCTCCATTTAGTCAGATACGATATTAAATTTAGATGATATTCCTTATTTATTGAAATATAGAAAGTTGCAACTTCCATACTTATGTGTATCATCTCGTTATGAAATGTAATTGATTTGAACCAAACATATAATGAAAAACTCACAAAAGTCACATCGAAATACTCGTTACATGAATCACCAATTATTTAGATAGTATATATATTGTTAACTCAAAAATCAACTTTATCATGTTGTACGCGTTTTTAAGATACCTAGTTGTGTATTGAACCAGAAAGAAATTCCCTGAAGATGTTTGGAAATATATGAATGCTTAAAGTAGTTTGTAGAAGTCCGAAAATATAGTGTATATACTTTTTACTAATAATCTATTGATAATCACCCCGAGATATCCTTTTAGCTAGCCTTAAATTAAAATTCGAATTTTTAAAGATAAATGGAACAGGCCAAGTTTTAAATTCCAACGCATTTGATGGCCAATCGAAGTGAATTCGTGACGAAAAGCTATCGAATAAAATCTAAAATTGTAAAGAAAAAAGTGTGTATTAAAAATAATTTTTTTTTAATTAGAACATTATTTTTTTCATTGAACAGAAATAGATTATAATTAATGTTTATAATTACAAAAGCAAACCAATAAAAAAAAAGTGTGCGAAGGTTTTTAAACCGTTTTAAATCTTATTTGATTCATGTCATCGTTCTTCTCTAGTTGTTGTTCTGGTTTTTACATTTACTAAAAAGAGCACCACAGATTTATCGTTAGCGGACAAAAAAACACAATGATTCAATACATGGCGCATAGAGCGTGGAAGGCTAGGCGAATAACGCCTGCAAAAGGCAACAACATTGATCAACAATGTTCGGTGAACATTGAAGAACGTCGTGGCTCGATTGCCACCAGGGGACGTCGATTGCTGCGAAAGGTGCGTCGCTGAGCTTTGCCGACAGAACTCAAGATTACAACATGTCTAATGTTACAGCTACGACGCATCCGGCAATGACCTTCAGCATCGAATTTCGCCATACTTTGATGAACATTTTGCGGAGACAATAGCCGACAGACATATCGAAGGAAATTTGCACCAGATTCTTGAAATTCATAAGAACGAGGAAAAGAAACCAATTATAAAGAAACAAAATTCTCAAGAACTCGAAAATTTTTTTATAATCAAAACATTTGCAATTCTAAAATTTGTTTTTATGAAATTTTGAAAAGAAATTGGTGTAAAAATGTTAGCACAACATGTTTGTTACCCTAAATACTTAAGCTTGCGAAGTATTTTTCTCATTTTATCTTTTCCTCGCATTAAATAAACATTAAAACCGATGTCACAGAAGAAATGTGACGATATGTGTTGCCGTTCTCTTTTTCTTTTTTGCCAGCGACTCCCCTCGGGCGTTTCAGAAAAACTGCAGATTTCTAATTTATTGCCCGATAGATAAATCTTATTGCATTCATTTGCGGTTTTTGCTCTCTTCAGCTAATGCCCAAATAATTACAGCGTCTAAAAACTACAAGGAATGTATTTATTTGAATAAATATAAAAAATAAAAAAAAGTTAAGTACAAATATATTACTTGTCCTAATTTTATTTAAAGTAAGTTATTTTATTCAGTAAGAATTTGTTAAAGCATGGTGGTTAAATTTCCACGCATTCAAGTGTACCCACAATTCTCTTCTGTTGTATCACATGTGTCGAGAGGCTGTTGACTCAAAAACTCTCAAAATCGAGCACGGTAGAAACGTGCACCACTGTCCAGCATCTACAACAACGTCTAGTGGTACCATGTGCTCAAGTGCTACTGCACCTCGGTGCCAGCTGATGGTGATTGGAGCCTGGACGTGCTCCATTTCGGTCAATGTGCACCTGGGAATGTTGGATAGATTATAACAACGAATACCACATATATACACATATCCTGTTTTGGTGTATAAACGACTGCTGCATTTGCGATCGTCGGGGCCTGAAATTTTTACTCGCAACCAGCGACAGGCAGAGGCGCGACTCGAGCCCATTTTTCAGCTCGTTTCGCAATCCTTTTACATACATTTAATTTTATTTATTTATAGCTTTTGCTCTATTTTTATGCACGCCTTTATTGGTGTTGTTGTTTCTTTGTTATGCAAAATGTTTCGCATGATTTGACGTTGCTTGAACTCGTTTGTTTGCGTTTCCTGTTTGGACGCGACAATGATTTGTTTCGGCCTAAATAGTCGTTGCCTCTCTTTCTACTTTAGCTGACTCCTGGTCGTTGCTGCTGATTCCGCCCCTGATTGTTGTTGGTGATGGATGTAGCTCGATATGTCGCACGTGTTCGCCTTAAATACGATGCTATGCGTAGAGGTTGTAAAACGTTGTCATCATCAACATGACCTCATGCTCGAGGAGTCACTCCAAAGTAGCAACGGTCGGTTATTTTTTCTGCACGAAAGTAATTTATTGTAGTTCTCCAAAAAGGCCTCGGCGTATTCAGTTTTTATTTTCTTATATTATTTCAAATTCTTGTGTGACCCCGATTTCAGTTCTCAGTTGAATAGAACCCTAATTGAAAGGAAAGAAATAATTTTCATTATGGGCTCGCATTCGCAAACAGACTTTCGCTTGCATTCTCAACACTTTCTACTCCCACTCATGCTTATTTAGCTTCTGGCATATGTCTACTCCCTCCACTCCGCCCATTTCAGTCACCCGATTGCTTCTTT
This sequence comes from Coelopa frigida, assembly GCA_017309665.1. Lineage (NCBI taxonomy): Eukaryota > Metazoa > Arthropoda > Insecta > Diptera > Coelopidae > Coelopa > Coelopa frigida. Next base: position 861,999 of record CM029562.1, read on the forward strand.
TATTTCGATTGAAGACCCTGTCACCGTCGCCCCTTGTCCGCATACGCATTCTTTCATTCTTTGTTACGAAATTTCGCCGTCACCCAAGCTTCGAATCAATTACGAAGAACGTCCAGCAGACAGTGAACGAGCGACATAAATCAGCAAACCTTGAATTCAACGCTAGACGTATTTCATTCATCGTAGGTTTTTTTATTTCTTGTTATTGTGGTACGTTGTTGTTGTTGGATTTAGTTGCGTTTTCGGAATTTGAACAGTACATATTTACTACTGCTGCTTCTTCTGCATGGGCTGTTGTTGGCCGAAGCCGCCGCACGCAGGCACCTTTTGAATGTCGCGCCAAATGCGAAGCGTGCCAAAGAAATTTAATTGACGAGTTGACATTGTAAACAATTACAAAAACAAACACCTGGGGCACATTGCTATCCTGATTGGGTACAAAATTTACCAACAACTGATTTGTATTAAATTTTGATTTGAAAATATTGTAAAATTTTGAAAAAGAATTCATACAAATTGACCACTTGACTTGTGACAACTTTCCAAACTTTCCGAGGTTTCAGCAATTCAAACGATTCGAAACTTTTCCGAGACCCTGGGAAAAGTCTCTCCAAACACACATTTTTCCGAAGGAAATTTGCGAGTTCAAGTGAATATCCCCAATATATGCTAATTTCAGTCAGTGGTCTATGAAAAATATCCCATTTTTAGAAAAAAATATCAACCCCAACGCCACCTAGGGGACTTTAACAAAAACAAAAAAATAAAAACAACCATCCTGAGCACCTCGTTTTTTATTCAAAACAGCCTCTAGCTTCAATGGAGATTTGCATAATGGCGCACTATCTTCTGACCGTAATTAATTGGGCGAAAGCTTTCGTTCGGTTATAAAATTCATAACAACAACAACAACAATCTCAGTTACTGCTAAACATAAGCTCCGAAATGCACGTAACTCCCTTCTGGTTGCAGTGCTGTTGGGTCTATTGTTGTTGTGAACGGAAATTAATCGATCGATTGTCAGCGAAGCGAGCAGCGCAGCGTACCAACCATTGCAACATGTTGTTGCATAGCGTGGTCAGATTTCTACTCCCGGCGCTACTGTGCTGTTAATAATAGTATTACTATTATTCCATTGTAGTTGGCAAGTTGTTTCGAGCTCGCCACGAGTTTGGCGCTCTTTGAATGAAAAGCGTGCAGTGAAGAACAGCCCCGAAATCGGGGTGACGAATGACCATTTCCGACAAATAGCCAACTACAACGACATTGGCCGGCCAGCATCGCATGCCGCACACTGACCCCTCAGGTGGATCTCAGATGGATGGACGACTGGACGTTGCTGCGGTGAAAGTTTGTTGCCCCCGTGCGACTGTTGTTATTGTTGCTCTGCTGCCCCTGGTGCTCTTGCTATCATTTCCTAGAGCACATTGCTGGAGTTGAAGTTTCAACAACTTATCGAAACGATGTTCGTCTTTTCTTGTTGCCGTTGCCGTGCTGTGTTTGACTTGAATCATTGATGCGTCGCAAATCGACAATCGCCTGTATTTTTATGGTGTTGCATTCGCTATTTTTCTGCCATCGTTACTGATAGATATTTGTACAATTGCGGCTGCTCTTGTAATACATCGGATCGGCGTGATGTCACTTTGTTGGCGGTGGTTGCATAGCCACCGACGGATTTCATGTGGAGAACACCTGACGAAAGGCGTGCGAATTTTTGATATTTTGTGAATTTTTTTTTTGGATTGTGCTTTTCTCCGACCTCCACGTTTTCTTGCTCTGGTTCAAATTGAAGAGTCCCGCCGTCGCTTACGCAATACGCCGTTGTGTTCGTCTTTTGTTTGGTCCCTATTTCCATCACCCACCTTCTTCCCATCTTGACTTTCTTCAGTGGGAGTCCGTCGTCTCACTCTAGGTCCTCGACTCGCACGGTCATTAGTTACGCAGCGCGATTACCATTACAGTCGGCGTCAGCGTCGCCACCTGCCGCTGTGTCTTGTTAGAAACCGCCAATTGTTGCGTCACTCGCGGCCGTTGGTCCGTTTCTGATGACGAGCAGGGTCAGCCAATAGTCGGGGGAGGATTCCGACTCCGGCGGTCCACCAAAAGCCTCGACAAGAGTTCGTCTCACAGGAAAGCCTTAAGAAGCTGCTCCTATAAGAGTTGGGATGGCGGCCTCTTTTCAAAAGCAGTAATTTTGAAGAAGTAGTTTTAAAATAGCTGAACACGCTTCTGGCAGATTGGCCGCAATTCTCTGGCTCTGTGCGAACCCCAATTCGAACTGAACTGGTCGAACAAGTTCGCACAAAACACGCCAATCGTCCGATCAACCATTTAACTGTTCCATCATCGTGACGCTGCGAGGCCTCCGCCGCGGTTGAAAGACCCGCGCCGAGCCGCTCGGCGCTCAGTTTGTGTTCAAACTTCGCGTCTGCAGGTTGTGTTGTGTTTAGAGCCGCGACCGTTGTGGCTGCCGAGTGCATGCTCTCGTGTCTCGAATCGCTTCACCTGGACTCTTCCGCATTGAACATTCCCTGTCGCGCATTGATCGAATCTGTGTCTCGGGACAAAATCCGAAAACGCCGTCGACCAATACCTAAGGAAGCCGTCGAACATAAAGGTAGCGGATCGTCCATAGACGGAGTTACAGTTCGTCGGACGTGCCGGGATTTGACAACGACGGGCACGGCGCGTCTCCAAAGAACGCCAATCCCAGAACGGAAAGTGAATCACGCGCGGCCGTGGGAGTCGCAAGCGGCGGCACGAGAGTGGGTCAAATGCTTCGTCTGGCCGCCAGTTCTGCCTTCTCGTGTGGGTTTTCGAGGCGGCCCACAGAGAGTGGTCGTTGTCGACTCTTCTCCGAGCGACGTTTGCACTGCCTCCGATACGCCTCTTCCATTCGTCTATGACAATGACTTGGGATTGTCCCGCGATTGATGCTAGTGCTTCTTCGCTTTATTTGGTTCTGATCGCACTGCCGAGGGTTATTTTCGATTCTGGAGTGTGGATGAAAGACGTTGTCATTGTCTCACAAAAACAATGACAGCGTTAGAAACTCAGCCACGACTATGACACAAACACAAAAACATAAACCTGCAGCAATGAAGACGAAAGCAAGTATTGAGAACGCCACAGCACCAGAAACAGCAACAATAACGTATAAAAAACAATACATATAAAGTATTACAAATCGAAAACAACACGATTTGACAATTTGACCAGGTTATGACGTCTGCCTTCATCAGCAGTATCAATAACACATTAATATGACTATAGCAATAGTGGGCAAACAATTTATCTGAAAATCGCATTTGAGTCAAAAAACATTAAAAACAACAAATCAGAGAAAAGTCAGGCTTGTTCTATGGACAAATACAACCAATCTTCGAAAATAATAACGAAATAAAACGCTGTGGCTCGTTTTGGATTCACGAGGCGTTTCTTTCTCTTTTCCCGTCCATGTTTTCCTTTCTCTAGTCCGCTGCATTGTTGTGTAAAGGCTTAGAATTTAAAAAAATCTCGTGTCTTTTAACGGCTGTCAGAGGCCCGCACTACACGCATCTGCCCACATCCTAGCGCTCTGAGAGAACTCTTCCAAGTTTCGCCAAGTTATTTTCACAACTGCGCCTAGTTGATTGCAATTTGAAAAATGTGTCTTCATCTTCATATTTAAAGTTTATCTCTTTTTATGTGCAAATTTTCCAAAGTATTTTAGTTTGAAGAGAATTTTGGTTTAATTTTGTTCTCATCACTCGCTCACCGAGTGGAGTGGAGGACAGTTCCCTAAGCCAGTGCTGAGTCTTCAAGAGACCGTCTTGACCATCCACGAAAAATGAACTCTGTTTCACCCAGCCAATGAGAAAGTGAATCGCATTCAAATGCTAATCGGCCGCTTGCATAAAAATAGTAATAGAAGTGCCATAATAATAATAGAAGTACCATTCTTAAGCTCATTGGAAACAAGTCGATTGGCATTCGCCTCTCGATCCGACATCCAAATCAAATCAGACCCCGACAGCTTCATAGAAATCGAAACCGACCGACGCCTACTTTGAGACCCGTCGTTGAAGTATTCGCAGCTCATCTGCATGTCGCATGTGAATGTGTGAATCACTTATTCAAATTCCATCGATTAACTGATTTTCTCCGTTGTCTGCGTAAATTTGCGAAAATCTGACATAACTGGTGTCAATTTTTTTTGTCGATTGTTATCTGGATTCCGAATTCCAAAACTTGTTGTCGTCCGCTTTGCAGCGTCTTCGCTCTAGAGTTTCATCTTGACAAAACTCGTAACATTATTGAGCATTTATTGTCCACATAGATTTCGTATTAATCTGACAGATATTATTAGCCCCCTCCATACAAATGGCATACAAAACATACTATTAAATTGTATTTGAAATGGTAGAATTATAAGAATTATTTAATTTTCATTTATGTTTGTATCATATTAATCAATACCTTTATCTCTTGATTATCAAATTTTTTAATGAATTTTCAAAGTAGTAAAAACTCTAACGATTCGCTAAATTTTCTAATATTTGGACATTGAGCTATCGGAAAAGAATAAAAACAAAAAAATTCAAATTATTTTAGTAGAGCAAGATCGGTCATTCGGCTCACTATGCGCCGCCTGGACAACGAAATCAACAATTGAAGTAGTTCAAACTCGAATTGAGACATATGAATTCGTTAAAATTTGCATGACAAACAACGCCAGAAGCAAGAGGAGCGCCGAAGCTCCGATCGCCTTCGCTTCCAATTTCAACATCTCCGGTCGGAGTCGATTTCTCCCCTGGTCAGTCCGTGCATCCGAGGGTCTTTCTTTATAACTATTCAAACGAATTGATGTAATTGGCGGTCGATGTAAGTGATTGTTTTCCGATCCGAGGTCAGGAAACGGCACGCGTACGGGATACCACTATTAGTTAGATGGTTGTCCAACTGATTTATTGAAAAATATGCAAACTATAGTTTTAGTTCGCTAATTATTTTTATTTTTGTTATTTTTAGGCTTTTTAGTAGCAGTTTATATCTCTGTATATACACGTACATGTATAAATATCGGGTCAGACATACGAAGGCACCAACGTTTTCATATACATATTACGATTATTGAATTGAAAAATAGTTCCATGACCAATTGTGTTAGGCAAGAGCCACTTGTCGCGTATGAGTAACTTTCAAGGCGCCGAGCCTTCCTCACTCCCGAGGCCAATGCCTTCAGCTCCCGTGATTTCAAGTTCAAAAGACCTGCGAGACAAACACGCATTTGAGTTTCACAGAAATTTGTTGATATTTACATATCCGGACCCGGAACTTCATAGTTTTTTTTAACTTTTTTATCACACTTTCCATTGGCCGCTGCTTTTTATAGCGGCTGGTTCACAAAATGCAAGATGATTAATAAGTTCACATGTATGACACCAACAAACACAAATAATCAACCGCAACATAATATAAGAAAATATCAACAACGAACATCGCTCTCAGATCGTCCGTCTGACGTCGTCACCACAGCTATTGTTTGGTGGCTGCATTGTTTTGCTGCTGTTGTTTTTTCCTACATTTTCTTTTATCTCACACTTCATTAATTGAAGCAACAGCCTGTTGGTGGATGCAACGTTATCTTCTCTTTTTTCTACGTCAAGTTTCACTGCATTATTGTTGGTGTAGAGAGAAACCTTAAAAACCGACGACACTGAGGCGGGATGGAAACAGAGAGAGAGAGAGAAAGAGATAGAGTCGACGATTGATGGGGGAAGAAGAGATGAAGCCTTCAACTTTGCGTGCATTTGAAACCAACAACACGAATATTATTATCATCGACAACAATAACAACAATGGGAGCAGAAATTAATTTCATTAAATGTTCATGCTTTGCAGCATTTAGATCGAATTTATAATGCTGATATTGTAGTCGTTGTTGCTGATTTTGTTGTTAATATATTGTTGTTTGGGTTGATGTGAACCGTACAACGACAACAACACAAGCAGTAATAATTGCTATAGCTATAAGAGGTATATGTAGCAGTGAAAACTCTTTCAACGCCTCAGCGGATGCTTCTTCTTCTTCTTCGCCGGGAACGTGCCAACTTCGCTAGACTTCGGAACCGTCGCCCCATTGCCGTCGGCCTGTCTTGCCATAGCTGAAGTTCAATGAATTTCCTTGCGGCGTGTGAACCAAATAGTTGTTGTTGTCGTATATTTGTTGTTTACATTCTCTACTTTGATTTTCACAGTGAAACTTCGATAAAGTACGATCACGTCCTTCGTTCAGTTTTTGATTGTTGTTGCTGTTTGGTCGGTCTTACTGTTCTGTTGTTATAATCGTTGTTCTTGTGGTTGTCGAACACAAACGGTTTCCGTTCTTGAAACGAAGTTTCGTCGTACGTGGTTCCAACCAAAGTACATCTCGACCGCAGTTAATGTCTTGGAAAATGACTGAAAGCGGTCCAAAGGAAGCAATTTCCAACATCAAAATCCATGAGGAAATTTAACTCCCATCTCCAGCCCTTTCAGAAAAGATTCCTCCTTTGCCTTAGAGTTGTTCTCACCGCACGAAGAAACGTATATTTTACATATCCAGGAAGACCTTGGACGAAGACACCTCGTCACCTTACCAAATCATCCGAGGTGCAGCTGGGAAGTGTGGACATCCCTGCTTCAGCCACTCATCCCGCTCACCACTGCTTCTCTTGTCCTGCACCTCTCGGTGAGCGGTTATAGTTTCCTCAACCACGCTCTCCGGATGGTTTTCTTGCTCCTCGCAGACTGGTTTCCAGGAGTTGTGCGGGAAAATATTGATTACCATTTATATTTATTGCTCGCCAGCAACTGCGACAACAACAACGTTTCTTACGACAGACGACGGATGCGTTGCGTGCATCGGAAGCAAGGCCGGAGAAACGGCGGCAGTGACAGCAGCTTCCGCGTCATCAAGCTCGTCCGTGCATTCCACAACAACAATAAAAATAGATAGTACAGCATCCAACCTGTTTGTAGCGTCGTCCGACGCACCGAGCGCACATTTGTGGGAAGCGAGTCGTCGTCGATTGCGCAAACGCGGCGCCGGGGACGACCAATAGGCGTGGGAAACGCGCGTCCAGGGGGAGGAGCAGGTTTCGGTGGCGCCAAGGAGATTTCCGGCTTCAACTTGAACTTGGCTAGCGGATGATGTTGGCCGAGATTCAAGAGGCACTCCCGCTTCTTTCCAGGACCCCCGAAGGACTCCAATCCTCGCCAGGAAGAAGAAGATCTACATCGCCAGCAGCAGCAACGATGCGTGAGCGCAGCCAGACGACGCCACGACGCAGGGGCCCCAAGCAGCCACTGCCGATGGCGCTGCCTCCCAGCCGCCACCAGGAGGCGTTCGAGCAGTCGGAACCGCCGTACTATTCGATCGACACCACCGAGGAGATCTACGGCACCACCCTGCTGCCCTCGCAGCGCTGCTATGTTGACCCCTGGGACCTCGAGAACTACGACTACGTCAGGAAGTGAGTGGGAGGGGCCTCCGGGAACGACCTGAAAGACCGAACAGACTGAACCCCAATCGCTCTTGCAGAAAGCTCGCTCCGACGCCTTCGCCCAGCGGCTATTACGAGTCCTCCTCGCTGTCGCCCAGTCCCGCCGGCGAGCCAGTGCCCTCACACTACTATTACCCGCGTGGGCCGCGGGCGAGTCCCGCGCGGCAGCTCGAGATGGCACCGCGCATGGCCGCAACGTTGCCGCGCGACCCCCAGAGCCACCGTGCGACCCACCTCGAATGCCAGCTCGAGTGCTGCGATCGACGGGGCGAGCGCCGCTTCGAGGAGGCCCTGGAACCACGCCCCGCCTCGGTCTACGGGCGTTGTGGCCACTACTTGATGCCCGAGCAGGATGAGGAAGACGTCGGCCAGAACATCTACACGGGCTACGGAGGTGAGTGGACGAGGCGAGGATATTTCGTAACCTGATCTTATTGTGTCTGTCCTCTCAGGCTTCTCCTCATCCAACTCCTCGAACGAGCGCCACAGCTCCATCGGCGAGGAGAGCGTGTCAAGGCTGATGCTGCAGACGCCCGGCTTCGGCGCGATGACTGCGCGCCGTCGCAGCGTCGTTCTGCCGAAACCTGCGCCCCAACTGGAGTTCCCCGCCCCGCCGCCACCCTCGATGTCTCCGTACGACCCCTACGGCAATCCCTATGCTACGCTACCCTACTGTAGCGTCTCCGATTGCTACGAATGCCTCTGCGCGACGCCCTCCCTCTACGGCGGCGTCGGCAGCAGCTCTGTCTACGGCACGAGCACGCTCGGCTCTCGGCAGCCCGGCTCCTCGCTCTACTGCGGAATTTACGCGAATAAATTCGGACTGAGCAAGAAGGGCCTCCTGCAGATCGACTACTCGTGCAGCTGGAACGACCTGGACCGCGTCATGGGGCGGCAGTACTGAGGGCTGTCCTGCTGCCAGTCGACTTGTTGTGTTGTTTTGTTGTGTGTACAGGTACAATAGGCCTAAGGCCGCGGTCACGCCGAAACGGCGGCGCCGTGCACATCCCAGCCACAGAAACTTCGTTCATTTCATTCGTTTCAAGCCTAATTTCGTTGTATTCCACTGTCTGTTAGTCACACAAAAGTGCACCAATTCAAACCAAATAAATATATTCTAGTTGTAACACATGCAAACAAAGACTTTTCTTTAATCTCCGGCGCAAGAGGAGCAGAAGAGGGACAAAGAATCGTAGATCGTGATTAGTCTAACGAAGGTCTAGTGAGAAGTGAGAAATGCTGATCCAGGAGAAGGAAGAGGGACGAAGGAATATCACAGTGAAGCTGAACTATAAAATAGAAAGGGTGTTCACGCATGTCGAAGTGCTCATAGTGCTCATGCTCAATTGCTCAGGTCTGAGTGAATACCCTAATATTATTGATATAAATTATATTGAAGAAATACATGAGATTTGTTTTATATTTTTCAGGTTCTTAACGTATGACTGAGAATATATTTCTAACTTGAATACAATTACCTTTTACCCATTTATAAAATTTATTTTATATTTTTTTATAATAATACTAGGAAATAGTCGCTGCGAAGCAGAATGACCACTGCTGCACTGATGCAGCGGATAAACCCTTACAAATAAAATTACTTTCGAATCAATACATTTCCTTAAAATCATATTAAATAGAATAACATGCTTATTTTTTACAATAATAATAATGATATGATATTGATAAATAATAGTTTGAGTTATGGAAACTTAAACGCGTCTCAGGACGTTTTAAGATTTCCATGAAAAATTGCCTGAATTATGAAATTTTCGATAATTTAGAGGTCGTCACGAATTAACGTCCTTTTTGCGAAATAGCGCGTATTTACGCAGATATGAAACCTTTAAGATTTCCATGAAAAATTGCCTGAATTTTGAAATTTTTGAAAATTTAGAGGTCGTCACGAATTAACGTTCTTTTCGCGAAATAACTCGTCAATATCAAGGATTGCACTACAATTGTTTTGCATTTTTGTTATGCATTGATCTGTAGAAATTTTCGTTCAATACCGTTTCAATTTTCGTTCAATGGGACATAACAGGGAAGATAAAAATAAGTTGAACAAACTGACAGATTTTCGACGTCGTTTTGTTCTCGTTTCTCCTAGTGTTATATTCAGTTTCAACTTATTCAATGCACTAACCGATTGTGGTTTCACTGTTCCCAGCCACCGCGTGTGTTGAACACAGTCTCCCTTCCGCGCAGTGTTACCAACTATACGCCATAACAACACAGCTATCTTCTTGTGACACTCGACGGCGTACAGTTGGCGTCCCTGCCTACGAAAAGATGGCTAACGCTAAAAAATCACGAATTTTGTTTGATCATCAAACGCGTTTTAAATAAAATCCACACTAAACAAATGTAGTATACGCGCTGAAAAGATAACAAAAGTGTATTCTAAACCATAACGGAACGAAAGGAGAACATATTGATTCGCGTAGAGCAAAACCCAAGGTAGAAAAGGTGAATTGTAGTTCGCGTGTGGCGGAAGAACCGAAAAGTTATGGTGAAAAAAGTGTGCTTCGCCAAAAATCAACCCGTGCCTCGTTGAACCAAAAACGCATTGTGGCCGTAGAATCGACGCCCTTCGGTTGTTTTACAGTCAAATTCGAGCTTGGTGGCACACAGACCCCTCGAGGTCTTCCGGTTGTGAAATTTTAGTGGGCGACCGACCCACGGACGATCGAAGGCGCAGTAATTACAAGGCAGAAATTCTAACTTTGTACGCGTGTGTATGTGTGTGAGAGCCGCGCTGTGTGCCGTGTCGTCGCTGGCGTGCGAAGTCTCATCTCGGCACTGTCACGAGTGACTGAGACTCCGCTGGGCAGAGCACCGCAAGAATTCTCAAGTGGCTCGCAGTGTTCAGCTACAAACGCCATTTAGTCGGGCTGCGAGTGAGCGTCCAAGCAGTGCACGAACTTCTGCTGTACTTTCGCGGGCGTGAGACTCTTCATCGCCTCTCTTGTAGAAGGTCTGAAGACTAATTGGCCCCACCAAGAAAGAATCACTGTTTGCAAAAGGTAAATGTATAATTTTGCGTTATTCCCCGGTATTGATAGCCACAATCAATCGGTTAAACTTTTTTAAGTAATTATTATTTAAAATTTGTGTTTATTTTTAATTTGACTATCGTTCTGGGGCAAGTTGTGAATTTTTTTTGAATATGTCATCAGTTTCAGTTATATTTTTGTTTCGCCGTAAAAAAAAATACCGAACATTGGGAAAAAGGCGGGAATCGGAAATGTGTAGTCTCTCTTATTTCTTTTTGTTTACATTCTACTTTCGATGTTCATTTTAACGAATATGTGACAATGAATGCTTGGGTTAATGAAAGTTTTAACAATATTTTCTAGGGATTTACCTCAACTAGATGTAATGAGCGGTATATTTACTAAGGCGCGAAATAGTCTTTAATCAGAATCAACCTTCTGATTGTCGTGTTTAAGCTTTTACAGTTCCATTCATTACAATTATTTGTGTTATTCGTGTTGCAGTTCCTTAAAAGTTGCATCGCTCTCTCCTATCGCCAATTTTATCAGTTGATAATAAATAACAGACAAACTCAATGTTACATGCAAAAGTAGAAGGTATTTTAACAATTAAGTTCTCTAATAATAAAAAAGTAAATAACAATTGTTTTATGAATAAAATATTTAACAGGAAAATGATGGAAGCATTCAACCAAACTAAAATCGAGTCCACACTAGTTCTTCCCCAAGCTTTGAATAGTGAGGAAACAAATTTGAAGTTAAATGTAATCGAGAATTCCCAAACTCATGATGGTGAACAAGTGAGTTGCGATACAAGGGCGGAAAATAATGCTGATGAAAATTTACAGTCTGCTGATACAGAAGAAGATGAAACAAGTCCTTGTGCCACAACTCAAATATCTTTTGAAGCACCTGCAAATAAAGAACTTATTGAACGAAAAGTTAATTTAGATGATGAATGTGATATCGTGAAAGAGCCACAAGGTTTAAATAACAATGATGTTTCTTCAAATTCAGTTCGGGAAAGACAATTTAAACAGGAACAGATGTCGCAGCATAATACAAAACAGGAAGTGATTAGTATTGATGAAGATGAACTACTAAAAAGTGACGATGATGAAGATGAGTATGACGAGGGATTACCTCGAAAATCGAAAGGTGGGTCGCAAGATGTCCATATTTCTGAGGATAGAGAAGAAGAACTACTTCGAAGCGATGACGAAGACTTAAAAGAAAAGGAGAAAATAAATAGTGAATGTGACGATAGCTTGGATAATTTCTGCAATGAAGATATTAGATTACAATATAATACGCCACCTAAAGAAAATGAAGACGAATATCAGGGCGAACATCAATATATTGACAATGAAGGAGATAAATCAACTAGAGAAGATGAAAAAGAAATCGTGTCAATTAGCGATGAGGAATCTATATTAAGTCAAAATGAAAAGGAATCCGAAAAACAAGAAAAAGGTGATGGAAAAACTTGTGATGAAAATAATTCTGAAAAACAAAGCAAAGCAGACGAAAAAAGTTATGGTGCGAATAAACGAGATTATGTGATAAACTTGGACGATGAGACAATAGATGATGCAAAACATGTTGATACAGATACCAAGAAAACACAGATCGAAACAACATGTATTATAATCAATGAAGAAAGTCAAGAAACGGTGAGCAATGAAAATGGACATCCACATCTAAAAGGTGATAATTCTTTTGAAAATAATGATGATGAAAACATAATACATATTCGGCAAAGTTATAAAGAATCCAAGGAAAATGACGAACGAAGTCTGGTGAATGGAAATGATAGTAGTTCAGATGACTGTAAAGTTGAAGATAATGAAAGTCGACTGGATTATAATATCGAAAGCATTAAATCTGAGAGCCACAATCATACTGAAGTCTCAAGAAATCTGTCACAGTTGCAAGAGGAAGCTGCTACAAGTTATCAGTCTAGAGAAAATGTACAAAACTCGATATCAAATGATAATAGTTCAGTGTTTATAATGAAACTGCAATTAAAACAAGAATGTGAAGAATTGCCTAAAATAAATGGTGACCATCAATTTCCGGAGACTGAAGAAGACACTAATACAGCTGTGATAAATATTCAAGATAATACTCTAGCGTCAATAAAAATTAATTCTTCTAAGCAAGATATGAAACAGGAAATTCTTGCATCAGATGACGAAAACGAGTTAGAGTGTAATTTAAAAATGTCCAGTTACAGCAGTCAATTTGGAAATTTGGAACGCCGATTTGGAACGCCGAAACGCGTAGATCGGAGGGATATCGAGGATGAAGTTAGTCGTTCTTCAATAGCATCGTCCCTATCAGTGTCTTCAGGTACATCGTCATCGCATCAACTTGTAATTGATCATCCAATTGATGATTTTGAAGTACCAGCTGTAAAGCCTTGTAAGCAGCCTGCGCAAGTAAAGGTAGCGCTGAAAAGGAAATTAGGCGAAACTACTTCCTCTCAGAACAAAAAAACCCATCTAGATTTGAAAGAGTGTACTGTGGACTTGAAGGAGAGCAATATAATGGAGGTGAATTACTGTAATGGTGAGGACACAAAAGAAAACGTTGCTACTGAACCACAGCCAATATCTCAATTAAAGTTAAATATCGCTTCAGTTGCACCGCCTAAATGTTCTGAATTGTACAATGAGGTACGTGCAAAAAATAAACGTAATAAAATGTTAAGTAAAGATTTATATTTACAGGCTCATTTCGATCATTCACCGACACGTGAAAGTCCGTTGTTAAATTCTTTGCTGACAAAGCTGAAACAGTTGCCGGAAAAATCAAAAAAACCAAAGGCAATTAAGACGAACAGTACAAAATTTTTATGTTTTAATTGTAAAACAGGCACTTTTCTTTCTCTCATGGATTTGAATGAACATCAGCGTGTTTGTTTGGTTAATAAATCGATACTACCTACATCCATTGTTCCACAAACACCACCACAGTCGCCAGTGGCCGAAAAGATTGTTTCAATCCCACAGACCGTTGAAGATAGACTATTAGAAAAAAAACGGTATTACCAATGCTCGAGTTGTGGGACCTATCACGAGAATTGGAACCTTTTTTTACACATACGTGAAAAACACAAGAGACACATGTGTCTATATTGCATTCGAATGTTTCCGACAGCGGAGAAACTTTCACTCCATCTGGAAATCAAACACGACCTCGAGCAAAATCACTTTAACTCCGAAGAAACCTTACGCAAGACCATAGATATCATCCAAGGAGTTGCCAGCGAAAGAAGATTTCTCATGTGTTGTACTTGTCAACATGTATTTTTGGAGAATGAACCCTTCTCCGATCATGTTTGCACTTTATATATGCAAGCCTGCTCATTGTGTGGCCAAAAGGGACGACATTCAAGTCAATGCAAAGCACAAATAGAGGCCAATAAGTCCAAAGTTAAAAGGAAGTCTATGAAATCGATACATGCAAGGTTTGTTACTAAAATTATGAACAATTTTTTATTTTAATGATCTTTAATTTCAGCAAATCTGCAACACTCGAAAAGGAAACGTCTTCAAGCCTTCCGCCTTCCCAACTGATTCCGATTTCCAACTGTGAGAAACCATCTTCTCAGTATGCATTTCAAACCATCACTTCAAAAATTGCTCCTCCGCCTGTACAACAAAATGAAGACAGCGACAGTAGTTGCAACATGGTTATCGATGAGACGTGCAACAATTCCAATTACGTTAGTAATGTTCGTTATAATCCATTCAAAGCATTGGATGAACGTGAACGTCAGGAACAACAAACAGATTTATCTGAACCTGATCTACCACCAGACCGTAATCGATCAGATCAAGCATCTGAAAAACCAGCTCCAATACAACCACTTATTGTACCTAAATTTAAACTGAGAGTACCCAAGGAATTTCAGAAATCCGTAGATGCTGCTATAAGCTCAACAGAAAGTGAAGAAGACGACGAAGTTCATGAAGAGGATGTTCACACCAGTACAGAAAATGATCGTGTTAATATAATAGCTCTTCAGAACCCTCAAACTGATGTTGATATTGAATCAGCCACTGAGTCAGCCACAGAAGTTAACATTTCCAATGTAAAACTAGAGAGTAAACAAAATAATATTGTCGACGATGATGACTCTTTGGATGAACCCAATTCAAGTTTAGTACGGATCTTGCAAGAAATCGAGCGGACGAAAATGGATATCAAACGTACAAAGGAAACGCTTCAGTCGACCAAGCCTTTGCCCGCAACAGCACGACTTGCTACCATATCACAGTCCAGCAGTAGAACTGGCGATCAAAACTGGTCTCCAACACCTCCAGCCTCTCCTAATTCCCAATGGTTCACACCAAGAAGAATGGTATCCCAAGGAGAGCCGACAGAAGATACGCCTACTAAAACTGAAATTGATGGATCTCTAGAACCGTCTTTATCTCTGGCACCACCATCTTCCGAGCAAGATCGAAGAGATACAATGGCTAGTGATGTGGACATGGATATTGATGATACTATCTCCGGATCATTGACGCAGTCTAAAGAAAGGTTTGTTCCCGAATCGATTATTACATATTTAAAACTCATACCCATGACTTTTAGATCGCCAAATGAAGTGAATGAGAGAAAGGACACTGTTGCTGAAGTGGAGGAAACCACTAAAATAGACACGTCTATGGAGAGCAATTTGGAAAATTCTGATGTAACAAATACAAGTAAAGAGTCTGATGAAATGACAGAGAAGTCCATACCGGATCGTGTAAAACCTGAACCAATGGAATTAAGTGAAGAACAACACAATGAAAATCTCACGGAAGGACCCTATACTGAAAATTATCAATCATTCGACACTGAACAAATAATTCTTTCAAAATTGTCACCAGACACCCATGCTGAACTCTCAGATAAAAAAGACGTAAGCGATATTGATGTTTGCGATAAGAATAATGAACTTTCTCTAAAAAAGCAAACATCTGAGGATGTCATTGAAGTGGCTGATGAAGAAATAGTCCCTGTTGAATTGCAACTTGATCGACCGTTAGAAAAATTCCAAATAGTAGAATTTGTGCGTATTTGTCTAAAAGCCGTATATCCTCTTTGTCTATATTGTAACCATGCCAGACGGATAGCAGTAAATGGAAAGAGTCTAGTATTGCATCTACTAAGTCAACATCGTTTCGAAGCCACAGTCGACAGTATTACGGCTGAAGAACTGAAGCCTGAGACAATTGTAGGAAAGTTGAAGAGTTATTTGTCAGACCTGGAAGAGCATTATTTCAATTTAAATAGCTACTGTACAATGGGAAATGGAGCGCTAACACATGCTATTAATGAACGCATTTTCGAATGTTTTCAGTGTCGTTTTGTGACTTCTACGCATAAAGAGTTATATTTGCACAATCGCAAAATGCATCTTAAAACTGCGATATTGTGTTTCATGTGCCGTGCTAATTTCTTTAGCTTCAGTGAGATTCTTTGTCATATATGCCCGGGAGAACCCAACAAAGTTTCGGTTTTCGATGTGAAATTCCGTTGCTGTTTGTGCGAATTGAATAATATTCCTTCGCCCTTCAGATTAATGGTACATCTGCGGAAGAAACATTTCGCTTGCGATGTTTGCCTCGAGGATTGTCGTGATCAGGGAAGGTAAGTGATTGTATCAAATTACACATATATTTTATTATTTATTTGAAAAACAATTTTTTAGGCTCTCCTCTCACGTTTGGAAACACAAATTACACCATTTGTGTTACCGTTGTGGTATTGCGTATAGAAATAAAATGGACATTACGAAACATTTATTCTGGAAGCACGGAACAGAAAGTATCATATGCAAGCGTTGTCTCCAGAAGAGGTGGCGACATGTATACCACTTCTGTGTGCCACCAACCAACTTCGTATGCGATGTTTGTAATTTGTATTTTTCAAAGGCTACATATCTAAAAGTCCATAAACGTATTCACACCGGAGATTTGCGTTACCCGTGCGCCGATGAAAACTGTGATCAGAAATTTATTTCAAGACGACTATTGCTCAAACACTCCGAAGAGCATCACCCGCAAGAACTTCCGAAGCTCGTTGCTCAAGAATCGGAAAATAATGAAAATGAACCAGAAGAGAAGCCACAAGAGGTTAAGGATGAAGAAACGGCTAACATTAAAGAGGAAAATGTGGATGTCGATGGAAATCCAGCAAATAAGAGTGAAAGCTATGTGGAAGAGAAAAAAGAAACAAAACCTGAACATGCTGAGAAAGTTGAGTTGCCTAAAGCAGAAGAGAAAAAAACAGCTGAAACAGCTTGCACTGGAAAGATTCGAAAGAAAAAGAAGAGCAAGCGCAGCAAGGAATCATTAGAAGATTTAAATTTAATAGCTCCCAATTTATCCGAATCTGACAGCAGTGATGATTCAGATGTAGAGTGCAAATCAAAGTCTGGTGATGACTCTCTAGTTCCAAAGGTTATCCTCTCACCACTATCAGAGCCCGATCATGAGAAGGGAGATGAGAAGGATAAGCCAGAGACAGGCAAGGTATTAGAAATATGGCAAAATTTCATTCAGGCGACTGGAGGACTGGCTGCAAGTGGAACGGTAGAGAAGCCTGAAGCTGATTATTCAGAAGATTATTATCCAACTCCGAATTTATTGCATGTCGTCCAATCAGATCACGATTATTGTATGATGTTCAAACCAGAATCTCCTGTCAGTCTTGAACCAAATCGGCCACTACTTTCTCCGATTAAACGCAAAGTTACAAAGTCGCCCAGACGGTCTTCTACGCGTCGATCAAATGCCTCAAGTTCTTCCAGCGGCTCGAGTTCCAGCTCTGATTCTAGTTGTTCTTGCGGCTCTAACTGCTCATGTAGTTCTAGTAACAGTGATAGCAGCTCAAGTAGTTCTAGTTCAGATGATTCTGGGGGCTCATCGATTGCTTCTAATTCATCTAAAAAGCGCCATCGTAAAAAGTCTGAACGTGACCGTATGCGCAAAAAGAGCGAAAGCACGTCCCCAATGAAGAAACATAACGTACCAGAGGTTGCCAAGAATGAAGATGACGATGTGAATGTGGGCACAGACGATCCTCCACCAAATTCTGCATCAGTTCCAAAGGAACCCCTCTTCCATGAATCTGATTTGGAGACCGCCGAATCGGACACCGATGAAGAGTTCTATGATGAACATCCACAGAAGTTGGCCAGCGAATTGTTGGCTGAAAAACGAGCTCAACTAATGGCGCAGACTCGACTCTCGCCGTCGCACAATTATGATATTGTTGAAAATAGTCGCCCATCGACTCCATCCTTGCCCGACGAAGTGGCTCGTGAGAAGAAGGTGAAACTTAAAAAAAAGAAACGTGACCGCAAATCTACAAGTCGCTCAGTGGCCGGCTCTAGTGTACAGGGGTCGAAATTTAACTTTGGTAAATCTTCAACATTATCCGCCGAACATCTATTACAGTCCCATCAGTCATCGAGTGCTCAAGCTTCTGTACCACCACATACATCGATTCATACGCACCGCGATTATAAGCGGACCTCGCTGAACCACGTTGAAAGAGGAACCTCATTGATTCAGCAACCTACCGCTGTATTTCCAGCAGCCCATGCTATGGTACATCAACTAACACCTCGACCGATTGGTTCTCATCATATGGGACGTATGAGTGAGGGGAGCAGTTGCTCAGACGCAGACGCCTCGCTCAAACGATCGAAACGGGCTCGTCGTCCAAATAAATTCTACGGCTACACAAGTGACGATGAGAACATGGTTTCTGGTTTCGGACAGCCGGTGATGATTGGCATGCGAGCGATCAAACCGCAGCCTCCGCCGCAACTAACATGGCGCAAGGAGGACTTGCCCACACCCTCCAAGAGTATTCTGAATAACAAGAACAAGGTGACCCGCACTCCGAAGACAACGAACTCACTCAATGTGCCCGGAGGAGGTCTATTCGAAAGCAGCGTTGAAACAACTTCGGTGCCCAAAAAAAAAAGCAAACGTGGAACAACTCTTAAAGTCGGTGATAAGGTAGGACGCAAACGTATATCTAAAAAAGAACCGAAACTTCCACCCATACCGACTCTGAAAATACGCCCGTCGCAAATCGGACTCACCCAGCCGAACGTAATCCCTTCGGGTACGAATCACATTCCCGCTTCACAAATATATTCCTCGAGCAAGGAATCGGATGACGACGAAGAAGATTCCACCGACTCGAGCAGTGATGAGGAGGCACAACAGGAGCTACTGAATCCCGCAACATCCAACACTAACACGTGGAGTGGAGCAGCAGTGGGTGTTCCACCATCTCAGGCTGCAGTGGTTTTGCAGGCGTCGCTGGTGTTGCCTCCCGCCGCACCATCTTCAACGTCGCCCCAAGCCAGCGCTTTTAACCAGAAGATTCCACCGGCATTATTGCCCAATCCGAACTTTGCCACTCTCCAATATTTCAAGGCCAATAATATACGCTATCCAATACGGCCGCCTGCAGGAGCACGACAGGCACGCGAAGGTGAGTCCGTATATTGCTATTGTCGCTGCCCCTACGACGAAGTCTCAGAGATGATCGCCTGCGATGGTGAAAACTGTTTAATCGAATGGTTCCACTTTGAGTGCGTCGGCATCATGGTGGCGCCGCAAGGTAAGTGGTTCTGCGCCGAATGTAGACCTAAGTACTCGGAAGAGCTGTATCCGTCAGGGAAAACCTGAGAGCCCTGGGGCAATATTGTGCCGAAGCCTCGACGAATTCCACGACATGGCTCGCAGTTTTGTAAATATATTAATAAACTAATAAATAAACAAACTGGGTTTCAATGAATAAATGTAAATAACACTGAATTGGACTTAGAAAGAAGAATAACAAGCATTGATGGAAAACAAATGTTGAATACGCTTATTAATTCTTAAATACTTTAACTTTCTATAAAATACAACTTAAAGGATTGTTGAGAATATTTATGCTATAGAACGGATGTAGGATGAAAAGATCCTCTCCACTAGGGACGGGAGTCTTATAAATGCACAAGCACTACTACTTGCTAGGAGTTAACATGAATTTATCCTAGTTTTAAGTATGTTTACATGTAAATATGTAATTACATTTCGTTTAAACGTATATATATAATCCTATCCTATTGCATATCCTAAAGATATACAATCTTATGAAATAGCAAACTATATTACTGATAAACATATTCCTTAAATTAAATGTCATCGATATGCATACAACTATTCTATGTTGTACTATATTTTGCATCAGTCTCATCACAAATACCGTACTTGGCATATATGTAGTTATACGTTCAATTAGCGAAGAATTTTGAATTGAAATTATTTTCTTCATTATAAATTAGTATAATTTAACTCTAGTTAAGGTATAGACTTGGAGAACTCCATGGAGTTGGATTGAAGCCCCCTGTGTATCTATAGAAACAGATAGTAAACAAATATATTATTTTTAGTATTTTTTATATTTTCACCAAAACTATTATGAAATTAATGTATTCTTGGTACGAGTGTGAAATAACATAATACAGAAACGCATAAAAAACAATAAAATCCAAGTTTACAAGGTATATGCTAAACATATCTACACGTCTTTAATTTGCTATTGAGGCTTGTGGTTGATATGCTCAAAGAGCATTCATTTGGGAGTCCGTTTAGTGGTCCTGGGGCCAAGATCTCACTTGACATCAATTAACAATCCTCTGACTGTTAACCAACCCTCACACTGTTCCAAAATCCATGAGTTTTGAACTTACCATAGGCAACACACTGTCAGTTGAAAGGCAGAGATCTCAGCTTGCTTTACACAATGAACTATGGCACAACAGAATCAATTTCCGTAAAGAGCTATTAATGGGTTAGTGTCCATCCTGTTCTACTTAGGTCTTGTATTACGACTTCTTAGAAAAAACTACACACATCATAGAATCG
This sequence comes from Coelopa frigida, assembly GCA_017309665.1. Classification (NCBI taxonomy): domain Eukaryota; kingdom Metazoa; phylum Arthropoda; class Insecta; order Diptera; family Coelopidae; genus Coelopa; species Coelopa frigida. The sequence goes on from CM029562.1 coordinate 882,462, forward strand.
ATTCTTTGAGGAGGAATTTCAAAATCCTCGTCGATATCAAGGGTGAATATGAATAAGGTTTATGATTTAATGATCCTTTTACAGTGTAGTTAATTTCTGATTGCTGAGACCGGTGGTAATGGTTCATCCCCTTCCTATGTGGTCCGACTTTGTTAAAATTAATGACATTTGGTTTGCTGAGCGACATTTACCATGCGACCGACGCCGCGGCGCACTATCCAATGAACTAGTCTAAAGAACGTTTCCACGAAGACTCCTCGGGATAGTCATCGAGAGCTCGTGCCCAGGAGCAACCTTTGTTTTTTTGACCGCATTCTCTGGCTCATGGTCAATGGTCAACGATAACCAGGACTCTCTTACTCTCTTGTCACGCGAATAGTACGCGACGGGACGCGACATTCGTTCGTGTTGGCCGCTGAGAAAATAAGTAAAATTACCATAAATCTGACTAAGCAACATTCAACGATGAGTCAGAAGAGGTAAGCGCGAGAGGGTCAGGTTGGTCGCGAATAAAAGAGCGCGCAGTCATGTCACGACTTCAGTACTAGTTGAAAAGTGAGTGCGTCAGGAAGTGCAGCCTGTCCGACGATTGACACGACTCGACGCGTGCCGGACCCTTCCTATTCTCAACCCCTCACCGTCCATCCGTTCGCACGGACTGATAGTAATTTAGCCTTTTCTGTGCGCTGGACAGTTTCGTTCCGTTGCCACAAATAATTACGAGTTTGTGAATAATTACGTCGATATTGTGATAGATACGCAAAGCAATCACAGGGACCACCATGAACTGAAAAGTGTATCTGACCCAAACGAAATGGCTTAAACGTCGAAATCGAAAAAACTCCTGAAGTGAAGTAAAAGCGAATAGTGAATTCAAATTACACAGAATTTAAACTGCACCGAGTGAAATCCGAGAACTCGGCGAATCGGTCGCCAACATGGTGACGCGAGCCTCGAGTGTGCCCCACCTGAACAGCAGCGGCGGCGGCAGCAGCGGCGAGAGCGTAAGTGGCTCGGGAGGCCACAGTCGGGTGCGCGGACGCATGGCCAACGGACGCACTCGCCGTCAGACAAACAACGCCGGCAAGAAGCCCACCCCGGAGGTGGCCATGCCGCGCTCCCGTAGCCTCACTATCGGCATGCGACGCCTCAGCCCCCAGAAGACCAGTGGAGGCGGAGGCAGCTCCGGATCGAGGAATACGCCCGTGTTTCTCCGGTCCAGGGAGAACGAGTGAGTTGAGTGTGGCTTAGGTCGGGGTATGCGGAGCAGCTCTTCGCCCGAGTTCATGTTTCTCGAATCTCGATATTGTGTAATAAATTTGGGTGTCTTAACCAATCCTAATATCATACTCGGCACTTGGCTCGTTACCCCTCAGATACCGGACTCGCCGGATAAGCGATCGATTTTCCTACATTCGCCCCAACCAGTCTTGTCTGCGCACTGGGGCGGGAGGTGTTCCAGGGGAATTAATTATAATGCTTAAGGTGTTTTTCTCGAATGTGTTGTCCATTAGGCTGCACATGTTTTTGTCATGTCATTAAGGACAGTTGCGGTCTGATTTCCGAATCCATACCACAGGATTATTGACAATGTCTCTTAAATTACTATTTTCCTAGGGGAAAAGGATTCTTTTCGAAATAATTAGGAGTCTATTAACTCAGGGTACGAAGGACATAAGGACTGCCGTACAGTGGACGCTTATCCAGATTCTGTCGGGTTGGCGTGGAGTGGATACTCTATGATGGGAAGGGAAACTTAAATGTCAGGAAGGAAGGTTCGCAATTAAATCTCTATGAAGAAAGCCCACAATCCAACGGCTGCTAGTACAACCCATGTTGACAATAGCAATTAGTGAGTGAGCCAAACACAGAAGAGACATCGAATTGTTCTTGACCAAACACGATGACATGCACCTCACATGTCCGTTTGTCCGTCCAGCCATCAGTTCCTCCATAAAGTTTTCGATATGCATGGGCGTACCAAATCCTATCGAAATTTGTTCTAAAGGGGCCGAAGGTCGGTCGCAGTTGGACGTGTCAGGCAAACAAAATGGAGTCGCTGGGCTAACAAATGTCGTAAACACGAACCGAACTGATTTGAGCTCTGGAAGGAAGCCTCGACACCCGCAGGACAGGCGACGGGTTATTTGTGAATTTCAGTATAACAACCATTTGCACGGAAATCGTGGGTGAGTGTAGACATCTGTAGATTTGTCGGTCTCGATGTCAACGCGCCAACGGAGGAGAATCTGAAACATTTACTCGGAATCATTTGTTATCAATTGAATAGGATGAATGATAGATAAAGTTATTCACTTCATAATTAAAACGTTCGATTGCGGCTTTTTTGTAATGAGGGCTCTGTGGTCATTGAAAGCAATTGCCCCAATTATTTAATGGTCTCGTAGTATTTGTAACTCTCCTGGACTAGCGTTTGGACCCCTTGATGCGATTTGTTTATGCGCCCGACTCACCAGTGTCCGTGCAACAATTAAATGGGTGAGAGTGTGGGAGCAAATAAGGCATGAGGTAATTCGGTGTTGATCCAAATCACCACTCTACATAACTGCTCCATTAAATTGATCATTTCGATTCAGAGTGAAGAACGGTGAAAGAGCTAGATGTTTGTGATTACTTTTCATATGCTTCTACTTCGTACGGTCCCCGGATTGGGTGGATAACACTGCAGTCAATCAACCTGCCAATTGGTTTTGTATTTCTTGCCTTGTTTCTTGGCCATGACCTGAAGCTTTTCGTCTGAAACGGGCTTTCTGTATATTTATAATGTTTGAATGTTGTTGTTTGTTCCCAGGAGTAGCATTTGTTATTTTTGTATCACTAATTGTTATTGTTTTAATACTACTAATAGTGTTTTGTCGAATAAAACCTAGGGTCATTAGCTTGAGAATATCTAGGAGGAAAGTGTTTATTTCAATATAATTTTCTGCCATTAGCAGTCGTTTTTAGTTTTTAGACATGTGTATTCGTGTAGTGTATTCGGACCCTTCCCCATATTTGATTCTTCTGCCCAAACTCCATTGACGTAATTGGAGTTGAGAACATTCCAGTAATCCACCCAAGACATTTTGATAAGTTCCGTGATCAGGTCGAGGAGCTGCAGGGAAGTATGTGAGATCTGCGAGAACGTGGAAAGATGTTTACCAAATGTCAAGGCCGTCAAGAAGGAGTTAGAGAGGTCTTGGTAGGGGTCCCTTTAGGGCGGAGAATGACGGGTCAATGAGAAGTTGAACGCTTAATATTATTCATTTATGTGCGTCCGGTCGTCAGCCTTTGGGGTTGGCTCTGGATGGTGCTCTGATTAATTTACACCAGGCCCCACCGAATCAAAAAAGGATAAAAACACTGAGAGAACAACAAAAACAGTCCAAACCCAACAAAACAAACAGTGGTCACGCAATAGTGTATTGCCTACCCGTAAGTTCTTGCTGACTTTTATTTTTAGCCCGATGTCAAGTTCAAGGTAGCACCTTCCGATCCTGCTGGGGCGGGGTTTCCGCAAAACTTCATCAGCGGGTTGCAATACAGGAGATTTCGCAATAAAATGAATTGTTGCTTCACCGAGCCCACTGCCTCCGACCGGAATTTATTCACGACCAAGTTTGAGGCGGGTGCTGAGTTTAGTTTCAAGTTCAAGGCGTTTGCTAATTCTCGAAATTCTCTCTTCTTTTCGGTCCGGTTCCGCATCAACTCGGTTCGCACAGAATCGGCAGCGCCGACACCCTGGAGATCGTCGCCTCCAAGTCCACGGGCAGCGAGCCCTCCACACCGGATGACAACATCAACGTGGTGGTGCGCGTGCGACCCCTGAATGAGCGAGAGAAGCACAACCCGCACGGCATGATCCTGCAGTTCCCTGGAAACGGACAGATTATAGTGAGAATCCTCCGTTGTCTGCCCAGAATCACCTTCATTCCGATTCGCTTATTCGCCTCTTTCTAATCATTTCCCCCCCACCAGATCGAAGGTCACGACGCCGGCCAGAAGGCGTCGCACAATCGAGACAGCGTCCGCGTCTTCACTTACAACGTGGTCTTCGAGCCGGGCGCCACGCAGGAAGACATCCTCGACTACTCGGGCATCAAGCGGATCATCGAGATGGGGATCGAGGGCTTCAGCTGCACGGCGTTCTGCTACGGCCAGACCGGCTCAGGCAAGACACACACTCTAACGGGCCCGCCCGAACTGGTCAGTTCGCAGAGCTTCTTAAAGACCCCCCTCCTTCAACTTTTCCTTCCCTGTAGTTCAATGGGAAACCCAACCTGAATGACCCGCGCCACGGGCTGATCTTCCGTTCGTTCCTGTACCTCTTCCAGCTGATCAAAGGCCGCAAGGAGACCAACTTCGTGCTGAAGGCATCGTTCCTGGAGATATACAACGAACGGGTGAGTGGTCAAAGGGGGACATCTTCCTAGCCGTGTTCTCAATATTGGCACGGAGAGGACGAACAAATATTTTTTAATACAACTGACGTTAGGGAGAATATTATAGTGAAAGTGAAAGAACAAACGCCGGAACCCCTCTGTCCTCGAGCACTTAGCCTAATCAATTACCTCCGCCACTATCGGCGTCTATGTGGCTAAGGGTCGCCGCTGTTAAATTCGCATGTGCACAGGCAATCAGGAATGACGAACAAACAAACGAACGATCTGGGACGGAAGGAAGGAGGACCGTATGAACGTGGACGCCCCTTTATAAAATGCGCCAGTCAAAGGCTTCTACGATCCGTCTACTACACACCCTCTGACCCCCTGAGTGCCACCATTTGAACGACAGCCCCAAGTGTGAACACGAGTCGTTTGGTCGGAAGACGGACCGAGCGAGTTAGGGTTGTGGGGTCAACATTGACAGGGACGATTCTGGAATGTCCCCTGGCACTCATTAGACGTTTATTTTTGAATGGAATTTTTAATCAGTCGAGTATTGGGGGCGGAGTGCGAGGGTCATGGCACTCTCGATACTCTCGGCTTTTAATTTGTTTGAAAGCTAATTGAAAATTCCATTAATTTGAAAAGTCGCTTTCCATCCTCGCCCCTCTTGTTCCTTTCCAGGTAATCGATTTGCTGAACCCCGGCTCGGCACGTAAGCCTCTGGCGGTGCGTTGGTCCAAGAAGTCAGGCGGCTTCTTCGTGGAAAACCTCTTCACCGTTGACTGTGAAGAGCTGGACGACCTGCTCGCGGTGTTGGAAGAGGGTGAGTCGATGATCGAATACGTGCACGAGGATGACAGAGAGGGATCTGAGGAGAGAATTTCGCAATCAGATCAAACAGATTGATTTTGATGTATGGATGAGACGCGTCGTGCCGGGGCTCGTCCCTGGGGAGAGGACTCTCAAAAAACGACAACTCTCCAATATTGATTTTATTCACCCTGCTCAAGGTCATCTCGCATATACAGAGGGTTTGCGGACTGGCAATTTCATGCATTATAAATTAATCTCGCGTAATTGAGCAAACGAGTTATGGCCGTCGTTCGGGACCACAAATGACATAAAAGCCTTTCACTGTCGTTGGCACTCGCACTCTCCATGTCTCTCTCTCTCTCTCTCTCTGCTTGACTCTCTGTCGCGTATGGATAGCCCGATTCAACTCGTTCCACTTTTTCTGTCCGTCAAAAGGGATGCGGAACCGCGCAGTCGGTGCCCACGCCATGAACGAGCATTCATCGCGCTCCCACACGATGCTCACCGTTCACATCATGTCCGAACAGCAGGCGGAGGGCGGGGTGTTCCTTTCGAAGCACGGCAAGATCAACTTCGTGGACCTGGCAGGCAGCGAGCTGACGAAGAAGACACTCAGCGAGGGCAAGACCCTGGAGGAGGCGAACAACATCAACAAGAGCCTCATGGTACTCGGTGAGTCCCCCACGGACACTCCGGCGTTTCAATAATCCTCTCTCACCTCCTCCACAGGCTACTGCATTGCGTCACTGAGCGACTCGAAGAAGCGCTTTGGTCACATCCCCTACCGCGACAGCCAACTGACGAAGCTCTTGGCCGACAGTCTGGCCGGCAACGGCGTCACCTTGATGATCGCGTGCGTCTCGCCCGCACAGTTCAACTACGCCGAGACGCTGAACACTCTTCGGTACGCCTCACGGGCCAAGCGCATCCGTACGAAACCAGTAATTATGATGGATCCGCGAGAGGCACTCATTCTGTCGCTGAAGCGCGACGTCCATGCTCTGGAGCTAGAGAACGAGCATTTGAAGGGGGCGCTTAACCTGCATCACGAGTCGATCCGCGCCGCCGGCGCCCCAGACGGTGTCGCGGCAAATCCGCGCTCGGCGGACTCGCCGGTTGAACGCACGAACAGTGGGGCGGTGGTGGTGCCGGCCGTGAATCTAGAACGACTGCCGGAGCTCGACGGCCACGAGCTGGCGGACCTGGTGAGGCTCTACATGCAAGAGAACGAGACGCTACGGCAGGAGAACAACCACCTGTTTACTGTCCGTGAGACGATTCTGCGGGACCAGGAGATCGTGTGCCGCGAGAACGAACGGCTTCTCAAGAAACTGGAGGACGTGAACAAGTAGGTGGAGGGGTTTAGAAGCAACTCCTTGTACTGTTGATCATGCTCGCACTGACTATTTCATTGCTTCATTCATTGGGTCGCTGAGTGCTCATTGTTTCCCTCTCTTTCTTATTCTAGATCGAGACTGGAGATAAGCAATGATCAGTCGGACGAACCGGATGAAGCGTACAACTCGGAGACGCAGACAAGCTGATTATAGACAATTGGTCCGAATTAAATGCACGCAGACGCACAATTTTACGATTATTTATCGATTTTTTTAAAGAATTTTTAAGAGGACGTTTTTCTGATTCCCTTGTGGAAAAACTTTAATCGAATAAAGGAGTTGTTTTTAAACCCAACGAACCCGCCCTCTTCTTATTTCTCTGTGAATCTCTCTCTTTTTCACTATTATACTCTTTCCCGTCATTTAAGGGTTTGCGTACGTTCGCCATTGATCCCCTCGCGGCCAGCCCTATACTCGGCATCCGGCAGCTCCACGGCCAGCACAGAGATATGGACCAACCCGCAGGACGTCCAGGAACACGAGGTAGGTCGTGGATCACATTGGGGTTTCTTCGCCTTCCAACTTGTTGGTATTGCAGCGGCCAGCTGGGCTAGAGGGCCGCATTTCAGAGAACGACGCGAAGCGGTCAGACGACGTACAGCGTAAGATTGACCAGAAGCGCATTGCTAAAAACATTCTGCTGATGGCGAACGCGGTTCAGAAGATTGGTCCGAACGACGCACAGCCAGAAACAAATGCAAAGACAACGTCGTCGGACGTAGACCGGCAGACGAACGAAGGTTTCCTGCCAGAGTGAGTAGAAGCGGTCGAAGCATTATCGTATTATTATACCAAATTCCTGATACTTTTAGCATGCTCACGTAGGGTGAACAGACGTGATGGTGCAGGCAATATTTTCCTATTTGTTTATTCTATCGATTGACATTCGCCAAATATTTTTGCAAATTCTATTTCAAAAGTTGTGAGCTCATCGAAAAAAAAATATATATGTTTGTATTTATATGACGCAGATACACTGAATAAAGTAAATAAAATCAAATTATATTTATATAATTTATTTGAATTCGGAATCTGCTTCAATATTCACGCATTTTTACTTTGGGTTCTGAAATTCTTCTTCCGAATGTATGTATGTAAACAATTTTATTTGAAAATCCTCCCTCCCTTTCATATAAGTATGTATGTATAAAAAAAATCGTTCAGCTCTCTTAGTCTCGAGGCGTCCTCTCTGCTTTGGGACGACGGCGACAAGACCACGTCGAAGGTGATGCTGCTGTAGATTTCAACCGCATACTGGGAACGAACGAACATGATCTCTACGCCTGCGCCGCGGGAAGGCGCTAAGTACGTTTTATGTGGTGTGTTGGCCATCGTCGGCCTGGCCATCGACTACGAGGAGCGTCGAGTGCAAGTGCGCCGATGTGGTGGCGACGACGAGAAATGCATCCTGCCCCGACTAGGACTTCAAGTGTAAGTCGAGCGGCCGCTGAATCCTCGACATCTGGCGATGTGACGGCGACGCCGACTGCAAGGACGGCAGCGACGAGGACCCGGCCGTGTACCGTAAGTCTACTTAATCCCCCCTTGCCATCTAATTCTACTCCTTTGCTTTGCTTCCCCGCAGACAAGCCCTTCCCCTGCGACCCGGACACCGAGTTCAGCTGCAAGAACGGCAACCGAGCGGCCTGGCCATCGACTACGAGGAGCGCCGAGTTCAAGTGCGACGACAACTCGAAGGAGCAGTAGGTGTTATTTATTGAATATTACTATCTATTACATTTGAATATTTATCAATTTTCCCTTCATAGCTTCGCATACATGCCTATCATGTGGGACTGATAGGCATTGGCGTGGTGACTTGAGTAGAAGATCGTCGTCCAATCTTCTGTCAGTCATTTTCTTCTACGTGCATTTTGCTGTTCGGCCATACGGTTTTTATACAACCACCAATCAGCGACCAGTTCGGCAGCTATACTTGTTTTTATACAACTACCAATCAACGGGCAGTAACAGTGGGCAGCGTTAGGCAAGCGAGCTGTCGTGAAAGGGAAAATTGAGAAATATTTAAATGATGATCCAGGCCGTCGTCGGCAACTGTTTCGACGCCCCCACGGACGTCGGCTTCGAGCTGAACTACACGAAGGTGGTGGACACGCTGAAGCCGCGCCAGCACGAAGTTATGCTGAGGGTGAAGACGCCGTTCGAGCTGTTCAACGAGATCCTGGTCGAGGGCCGGCTCGAGCTGGAGGAGAACATGTACAAGGGCAACATCTCGTCGACGACGAGGTGGGCACCACACTTCAATTCTGTCAATCGATTCTAAACTTCCTTTTCGTTCTCATTGCAGACCGAGGATAACTTCCTGGAGACCTCGGTGGGCATCCAGCTGAACACGAACGTGATCCCGCACCTACTTCAAGAAGGACTTCTCCGAGGTGGACAACTACGTAGACATCCACTTCGAGTGCTGTACGCACTGTAAGTTGGGGCCGCAGGGCGAGGACTGGAAGGGTCCTGCACAACAGGAGCTGTTCAGCATGGAGGTAACGGATTAGACTGTGTTGAAAGTGTGGCTTCGTTACATGGCAGGGGCGGCACTCGAAGAAGGCGTTACCGGTCATGGCCTCGGGACACGAGCACATCGGGTCGTGGTTGTTGACCCCGCAGATGGCGTTCGAGACGCATGTTCCCCAACGGGGGTTTACGTAGTGGTGACGGATGGCTGTAAAGGGATTCGGATTAGTAGATGCTGGTTGGCGGGGCACGTTTGGAGACTCACGTTCGACGAAGCAACTATAATGCTATGTATTTATATTAGGGGTATTCAGACTGAGTCTCGTAGGCTCGTAGGAGCGAAGAATACGTGCAAATTGTTTTTGTAATCTACGATCCTACGAATCTACGATTCCACGCTCGTACGCGAGTTGTACCTCTCGTAGATTGCGTAGAATCAATTTTGTAAATGTTGCCAACCTTTGCAATGAAAACCAAAAGATAAATATTTTTGCAAAAAAGTGAAATAATTGTGAATAAATCAACTAACAATAGCACATGAAAATATTTTAAAGTATTATAATACACAATTCCATTAAAAATTTCCAATTTCTGTGAAAAAAATTGTCCGATAGTACTATTTTGGGCCGCAAAATTTCGATTCATCTGTGAAAAAACAATGCAGTGCCAACATTTTCAATTCGTCATTCAATTATAATTTCTTGAATCTGATAAATTTAATAATTTCATTCATATTCACATAAAACAACATGCATTTTGGAAAATAAAACTATTTATGGTCTAAATAATTATGTTATAGCGTGCGAAAAGGTGAAATATGAGCAACTCATAAAACGATTAAACAATGATGTCAGTATATAACAATACATTTTCTTTTGAATGAAAGGGATTTTTCAAACTATAGTTGGACTAACTTTTATATAAAATTACACAATTTTTGTTCGAGATTCACACGTTTTAATTATAATTTAATAATTATACTAATAACATTTATTTTAATACATTTATGTATGAAAAATCATAAATTATTTTAATATTTCTCAAAAACGGGCAATCATTTCAAAAAAATGCAACACCTCTCCAAATCACTTTACGCCGTCTGTTCAGGTGTTCAGACATGTCGAGATTACCCGACTTACGCGTACGAGCTTACGAGACTGAGTCTGAATACCCCTATTGTGTTGATGCTCATCTGACATGAAGGCACATTAAGTGGTGTAAAGCAGGGTAAATAATTTTCTGAAATAAAAGATGATTAATAAACAGCGGGATTGAAAATGGTTAATTGAATTTTTATGTACAAGAAATGGTTTGTTTACCTTTTTACCACGCCACTTCTTCTCATTATACCCTACACCCTGTGGGTAAGGGTATATTCATTTTGTCCTTCCGTTTGTAACGCATTAAAGGAGAGGTCGTAGGTATGGAAAAGTATATATATTCTTGATCAGCGTCACCTCCTGAATCGATTTAGCTATGTCCGTCTGTCTGTCTGTCTGTCTGTCTGTCCGTCTGTCTGTCTGTCTGTGTGTCTGTGTGTCTGTCTGTGGAAATAGATTTTGTGAAGAAACGGTAAGAGATACTGACTTGAGATTTTGGATTTAGTATTTCTATATTAATAAGCTACTTGTATGTAAAAATGGGCGTAATCGGTCAACGGATACGCCCACCTCCCATATAAAGCAAAAGGTTTATATGGGATATCTGGTGAACTATGGTATATATCGAGATGAAATTTTGTATGTGATCATGTTGCACTGATACGAGTTTAAAAGATAAAAATGGAAAACATCGCCCATCGGACACGCCCACCTCCCATATAAAGCAAAAGGTTTATATAGGATATCTGGTGAACTATGGTATATATCGAGATGAAACTTTGTGTGTAATCATGTTCCACTGATACGAGTTTAAAAGGCAAAAATGGAAAACATCGCCCTCCCATATAACGCAAAAGTTGAATATGGTATATATGATAAACTATGGTATATATAGAGATGAATTTTTGCGTCTGATCACCGTATCACAGATAC